>CM060958.1:51466777-51649277 GCA_030765055.1 Mantis religiosa | reverse complement strand
CGAAACTTCTTCTTCATCATCATCTTCTTCCTCCCGCCTTGATGCCGTTAAGCGTTGGGTTTACCTCGTTCAGTCCATTGCCTCCATGCCAATGACAATTGGCAACGGGACCTCATTCATTCCCACAAAACGTGTATTTCCTATGAAATCGTACATCAAGTGTATGGGTGGAAGGCAATACTATTATGTAGCTGGTAGACAAATTAAAACTGTGATGTGTGTACGAACTCTGTGGCAACAGTTGAGGCAAATTTGTATAAAGCAGAATGTACTTAGGTATTTTTAACAATGAAACATGCCATATCTTTATAATTAACAGATTGAATCAATATTACATGCTCGTCTTTTGTCGACGTATGCATACATTATAACTATCAGGTGTATGACTTGCCCTGCAATTCCTTGGAATTAATATCCTTAAGTCGTGAACTGAATCTCTTAGGGTACATGATAAAATACAAAAGCCAGTTTAAAGAACGCGTATAAGCTTGTTTATTTTAAGTAAAATGAGAATACTTTGCTCATTTTAATTTAGAAAGTAATTATTAAAATATAATTATTAAAATTATATATACATTATACATACATGACAACAGCACCCCGACATTCGTCTTGCCAAGTGAAAACCAAGGAAAGACCTATGGTCAAGTTGAGCGACAGCTAAGAATCAAACCTGGCACTTCTCAAATTCGAGCACGATATTATTAAATTACTAAAAGAGTCATTAATTTTTATAAATAGGTTATATAAAATCAAAATAAATTGTATTTAAAATTCTAGAATATTGCTATGCTTAAGTCTAACATTCTTTAAAATTTAACTGTAATTCTTAGGTTGACAAAAATAGCTTTAACGTGAGTTCAGTTTCAGTGCTAACTTATACCCTTTTAAGATAATATGGTGTGATCCATTTAAACCTGGACCATTTTAATAGGCCATAACCTTTGAACCAATAATAGGACACACGTGAAACATGGGAGAATATAATACACATTACACTATTTATGTCTCAGATAAAATGTTGGAAGTGTCCTCCACCAGCATCTATACTGTTTGCACTCGTCTCACCATATTCTCTGAAGTTTTACGGAGAGTATCCTCGCCAATGTTACTTATTTCGGTTCGAATGTATTTTTTGAGAACATCAGTTGTCCGTGGCCTATTCTTGTACAATCTTTTTATTTGGATACCCCCACAAGAAAAAAATCCGGTGAGGTTAGGTCTGGGAATCTGGGAGGCCACATACCTTTTGGCTTATTCGATTATCAAAGAAGCTGGTTACAAGATCCATGGTGCCATTGCTCCATCTTGCTGGAAATAACCTTCTCTCAATTCGATATCATCCAGCTGCTCCACAAAGGTCTTGAATATAACAATATAAACTTTAGTGTCTACAGTCGTATCAAAGAAAATATGACCAACGATCCTAGATGTTGGTGGAGAACACTTCCAACATTTTCTCTGCGATGTAAACAGTCTAATGTAATCTCCCAGTTGTATATTATATTCCTCCAAAGTTGCACGTGTGTCCTATTGAAATGGTTTAGATTTATATGGATCGCCCTATATAATATTAGATCTATATCATGTTCCTTCTATTCTTACATTCATTATTCAACTAGTAAAGCGAATGTTTCCAGAAACCTGAAACATTTGTGTTCATTATGGAGAAACAAATGCTAGCACCATTTTTCACGCAGTGTTTTTGTAAATGTAATGGGTAACAGAAGGACGCTTCTATCTAACAGTAGATAAATGTATTTGCCATCGTATATTCAGCATTTGATGTTTCTATTGGATTACGCATCTCAGTGACTACAATAATGGTGGCTAATTGAGGAGGAAGTGTCCTGAATCACGTGATCGTAATCAGTTTTGCTGAATTATGGAAGTCTATGCAGTGCTACCAATCGCTCTCATGCAGCATGCAATATTGATGCGTGGTGCTTTTCGTTTGATAAAATAGATGGCCTTAATTGCATGGGGTGGTAACGCTTTCAGCGTCGCACTAAATATGGTACCAAAACAGTCAATTTATAGTGGTCTATGTATTGTGAGAGTTATAGAGATCTATGATTATAAATGCGACAATGATTTATCACAGACTAGGATAAGCACTGATCTTTTTGTATAAAATAAATAAAAACCTTTTGTGATGAACTTAATATACAAATGTTTATATTATTTATCAAAATACTCTTTAAAATGGATACATTATAAGGGTACGTAAGAGCGATGTGCAGTTGTTTCAGAATATTTACCTCTTAAACGAAATGCGTGTGGGTATAACCAGAGTAGATCGAGTGAACCAGTTTACAAATCCTACTGCAGTCATTATATTTTTTTTTTATTTATCCAGATTTATTGAACCCTATTTTACACAGTGGTGTATTAGGGTTAGAGTTGATTCAAATATTTTTTAACAAAAATATTTTAAATACTAGAAGGAAGAAATGATGTTTTATTCTGATGCATATTAATTTAAACTATTTCAGACGTTTAAACACTGAGTTTACAAACATCATGAAGTACTTATACTGTTGTGGCTTCATTAGCAAAGATGTGAGCGGAGCAGACAATTCAGTTCCTAGAGAGTCTAGCTTGAATATTATTTCTTGTCTTTCTCTTCAGAAAATGGGATAACAGAAAAGGAGATGAACCACAGTTTGAAATTCTTCACCCCACATGTACTCGGGGTTGGATGTTAAGTGAAAGCGTGATAGGTATTGTCCAAATTTGCCATGTCCACTTACAAATTGCGTCAAAACAAAATTTGGTACAAGAGTTTCACATTTTCCTCTGTCATATACACTAGCGAAAAATAATGTTTTTGTTAAACTTCCATTTGGAGTTGTTAGCCATTGTTGGTTCCATTCTTCAGGAACATGATGTATTATTCTCCTTACATTAGAAATAGGACATAAAGAGTATGTGACAGGAAGATTAGATTCTGCAGCCTTCTTAGCCAAGCAATCAGCTCTCTCGTTACCTAAAATTCCACTGTGTCCTTTAAGCCATCCCATGCAAATGTCCTGGATGGTTTTGAAGCAAGGTTCTGATTTCATGTGCTAATGAATTTAAATTGTATTTATCATTAATAGCGAGTAGAGCTGATTGTGAATCACTAAGAATACGGGCACTGTTCCCATTAACAGTACACCATTTTATAGCCTTTTTAATTGCTAAGAGCTCCGACTGGAATACAGAACATTCAGGTGACAATTTAAACATGGAGTGAGTTAGTTCCTTTTGGTTTTCGTAAACAACAAAAGCACATCCTACTGCAGATATATTATCTTCAAATTGGTAACGCGAACCTTCTGTATATATGTAATAATCATGAAAATTACATATTTCCTTTAAACAGGTTACAAAACTTGATGGGTGTCCTGCTGTGGTAGCATGCTCCTACTATTTTGGATTCTCAGTATTCCGAGCCTAGGTATAATGTACAACGCGTTTTGTTTCCAAGATATTTAATATTTGACAAACATTTTATATAAAGTATGAATAACATTTTGAATGCATTTTGCATCACAAAAATGTTTTATTTTTATGTGTTTAAGCTTAAAAGAGCAGAACAGGTTATGGTGTGAAGTCTAACTTACATATTTAGATACTAATTTGTGTTTATTTTTGGACATTCCATATAAATTTACGTATACATTTATAGTTAAGTTTCATTTTTTACAGATCAATAGCATGCTTTAAAATGAATAGTAGTATTTTGACCATTGGAGTTATTTCAGAGAAATTGGTCCATCACTGATACAAAGAAACAATGTAAATCTTGAAGTGCATATAGGAGAATAACACAAAGGAATACCACAGTGTAAGGCAGGGTTTACTAAACTATAACCAAGAAGTTGGCCGATATCTGGTTCTATTCTGGCCCAGATCTTCATGTGTTTCAAGTCTCCCCCAACTCGTCATATCTAGTAATATGACGAAATTTAGTCATATTAAATGTAAGTAAATAAAGTTGGTAAAATTCATTTTTTAAAAAGTATTTCTTTCCAAAGAGAGTTTATTTTCTGGTTCTAGTAATGGAGGAAGTGTAAATAAGCTTTATATATAATTAGGAATAATTGTAAAACATATATTGTATGAATGTAACTTTAAATAATGTGTAGAAAATAATAACATTGAAGATGAGAAAAGAAATAATGTGTGAAAAAAGGTGTAGGTTTAGATTCGAGGTGGTGAGACCATGATGTGCAGAATTTACTAGTTATTTATTTGTTTGTTTGTTTGTTTATTTATCTATTTAATTAAATAAATAAATCTATCTATCAATCTATCCATCAATCCATCAATATATCCATCAATCCATCAATCTATCCATCAATCCATCCATCAATCCACCAATCTATCTATCAATCTATCCATCAATCCATTAATCTATCGAGCAATCAATCCGTCAATCAATCCATCAATCTAACCATCAATCCATCCATCAATCCATGAATCCATCCATCAATCAATCAATCTATCCATCAATCCATCAATCTATCCATCAATCTATCCATAAATCCACCAATCTATCTATCAATCTATCGATCAATCCATTAATCTATCGAGCAATCAATCCGTCAATCAATCCATCAATCTATCCATCAATCTATCCATCAATCCATCAATCTATCCATCAATCTATCCATAAATCCACCAATCTATCTATCAATCTATCGATCAATCCATTAATCTATCGATCAATCCATCAATCAATCCATCAATCTATCCATCAATCCATCCATAAATCCACCAATCTATCTATCAATCTATCGATCAATCCATTAATCTATCGAGCAATCAATCCGTCAATCAATCCATCAATCCATGAATCCATCCATCAATCAATCAATCTATCCATCAATCCATCAATCTATCCATCAATCCATCCATAAATCCACCAATCTATCTATCAATCTATCGATCAATCCATTAATCTATCGAGCAATCAATCCATCAATCCATCCATCAATCCATGAATCCATCCATCAATCAATCAATCTATCCATCAATCCATCAATCTATCCATCAATCCATCCATCCATCCGTCCATCCATTCGTCCGTCCCTCCGTCCGTCCATCCATCCATCCATCCGTCCATCCATCCGTCCGTCCATCCATCCGTCCGTCCCTCCGTCCATCCGTCCTCCGTCCGTCCATCCATCCATCCATCCATCCATCCGTCCGTCCGTCCGTCTGTCCGTCCGTCCATCCATCCATCCATCCATCTATTTATTTGTTTGTTTTATTATTTATTTATATCTGGTACCCCCCCCCCCCCATTTAGTCTATGACTTTTGGGGAGCAATGATTGCAGCTCGTTTTGAAGTCCAGGTAGCCAGAAGATGTAATAGATTACTTCGATGGGGTGGAATGAGAGGACATGAGAGGACTCCGATCAAGATCCGGTCGAGTTAAAATTTGCAAACCACAAACAGGAATCGAACTATGGACTCTCGGCATGAAGTCACTGAGTTATCCCGCCCCGTCCATATATATTACCCTTATAATATCATCATCAGCTCTCCCTTCTCTCCCTTGCTCTGCCTCTCTATTCTGCGAGCAGTCCTCTGTGAATTATTGCGATTACAGCCTTCTCTACCGTGGTCGCTCTATGCAATGCTTTTTCCGCAGAAAGGTCACGAGATAGTGTCATTAAAATGTATTATACCCACTCAGTGGGTAAAAATAGAAGTGGTTTTGTGATAATGGATATTAAAAGGATTTTATTGGCAAGGGACAAATGTGTTTTGTATATTTAATGTTAGTTAAATGTGGAAAGTCATGTAGGCGTTTACTCTAAACCTTAATTCTTCATGGTAAAGAGCCAAATTTCAGACATAATTACGAGGGTGTGTCGTAAAGTTTTAGTTATCACCCCTAAAATATGTGATAGAGACTTTGTATCGGCAAAAGAATAAAAATAAAATACACATACAAATAAAGAATCATATAAAGATCAGGAATAAAAGGTGAACGAAGATTACCCATTGCTAAGCCAGAAGTTGGTTGAAAAAATTCACCATTAAAAGTGAAAAATTGTTGATCTCTACAAAATTCAGTAAGTTTAACAAAATAAACCATTAAGTGCTCATGTACATTTATTGAATTCAACCAACTTTTAAATAAATTACAATTTTTTCTCTAGGAATACTAGGAAATAAGGCAGTTACATAAAAAGAATAAAGTTTATCAGGTTTAGGTAATATAACATAGTCAATCTTTTTAACTGATTCAAAAGAATTTTTAATACTTAAACTCTCAAAGTTATCAAAATTACTAATCTTTCTATTTAAACATTTAGCTAAATTATAAGTTGGTGAATTGATACAATTTACAATATGTCTCATTTTATTGCCAGGTTTATGAATTTTAGGAAAAGCATAAATTCCGGGTAAAATAAGGTTACTAGCTTTTACTAAATATTTTTATTTATTTGATATAATTTTCACTTCATTAAGCATTTTATTAAAATTTAAATAAGAGATTTTAAAGGATCTTTATTAATTCTTATGAAATCTTCACCTTGAAGTAACATTTTCACTCTATTAATATAATCCGATTTATATAAAATTACAATTCTATTATCTTTATTTTATTTTTTTGTTTCTGTAATTTTACTCTTCCTGTCAGGTGACTCAAACATATTACGTTTTAATCCAAATGGTTAAGTGAATATTTGAACAAATAAAGAATAAATAATATAGAATTTGATGTGTAAAGATAATTTGTGTAGTAATAATTTAAGGAAATATTTCCGCTGAAAGCTGGAAGGTTATCGAAGCTTGCAAGATCTGGTTTGACACCAGCCCATTTTAGTTTGTTATGTTAGCTACAACTATTGTTGACAAGCCTCAAGATGATGCTCATTCCTCTTATCGTAGCATATGAACCATTTACGCATAAATTTTGCTAAAAATGAAGTTTATATTTACACAATATATATTTAGTGATGTAGTGGTTCCCATGGTGTGCCCCAAATCTACATACCAGTTATATATAAATGTTTATAACTATCACTCATTTAATTCACTTTAAAGCAACTGATATACATGACTTATTCACTATCGTAATCATTGTATTTGTTTCTATAACGCTAATGCTCATTTTCTAAGATAGCTTTTCGCGTAAACATTTTCTGGGGGCAACCTCACACCTGCCACCTCCGACAGCTGCATCGCCTTACATTGCATATACCATTAGCTTTTAATCCTGCTGCATACACAGTAGAGGATCAGCTAGAAGGTCTTTTATGTTGTTCTGTTCATTTTCAGGTCCCGCATTAGCACCCCGGTTAGTAGAACGTATGATGGAAATGATGAAATGCATTGCAACCATGAGTAACCATATTTACGTTCCAAAAGAGGCATTTAAAAGAGTCTATTTCATAATTAAGTCTTATATTTGTTTCTATATTTAATGCGCTTTTGAGATGTCGTTAAAGCTACGAAAGATTTTGATCTGACCTTTTCATGTGATAATTACCTAACGCGTTGTTACTCAGACTTAGACAAACAGCGCACGTCTCGGTCTTTGACTGAATACTGTTGGAGAAGTTATTATATCCTCCGTTGTGGTCAAGCTATTCAGTGACGTGGTTGAACGTAATTCTTAGGTTGGTAATACCGCAATGCTCGAACTGTTTGTGCAAACCATAATGACTGTTTTGGAAGGAGAATAGTGGTAATTTAACCGAGACATATCAGAGATAATTGCAGTAACATTACGCGACGATACGGGGGGGTCAACAGATCTGGACTCTTCTAGGCACTAATTAAGCTCAATATCGATTGGTAGCTGCAGCATGCTACCAACATAAGGTACACGCGTTTTCTGGATTATTTTCATTTTTTCTAGTAAGCACTTAAGTATCATGCTTCATAGTAAATTGTCATAAAACGTATGTATCCCATTGTATATGAGATTTTGTTGTGGTTCTACGGGAAAATCTCGCGTCAGTTGGTGAATTTAATTACATGCTGGCAGGTTACTATGGTAGCTCAATGGTTAAGAGCAACCGGATGAAGACCGGGAGATCCGTGGATGAAATTCCGGCTGTGGCACTGAAGTTTTCAGTCTGATAATACCTATACAATACAAGAATAATTAATATGCATATCTCTGTGGCTGCGGTTCGTCACCTTCTTTATTGGAACTTGGAAGCAAGGACGGTTTCAATATTTCGCATCACATACATACTTGTAACTCCTATGTAGTAAATCAATATAGAAGGTGTTAATAAATCAATCCGAAATATTTTCAGGGCAAGTAGAGATATCTTAAGTAATTTGAGATAGAAGACTTATGGTTCAAATGTAGAAGTTAAAGCTATAAGATTCTAAAGTGCCAGTACGCCACTGCTAATAATGGTACCACTTGAGTGCACAACACACGAAAATGAACTGATCCGTCGGAGCACCTTCTGGCACAATGGTTATGACATTAGTGAAAGGTAAAGCGAGTTCGGGTCTCCACTTTTCGTTCTTTTTTGTTTATAATTTGTTTGTTTGGTTGAAACACCAGTTTTCGGCGTTACAGATTGGGCCACCAAAAGAGTTACATAAACACTGCTAGAGTAGGCTACAAGTGCGCTGTTCAGTGTCGTACTGGCAGGTGATTAGTTCGAGATCTGAAAGATCTTTGAAGCATTAAATCTTCACAACGTCAATAACTAGATACAAAAATCGATATTTCTAGACTCGGGAAGCAGTTTTAAAGACATTCTAATCCAATAATTTTATCCACCTTGCTTAAATACCAACTTATCAGCATCAGAAGCCAGTTACGTTCAACACGATTAACTGCGTTATATTTAGCCGCAGGCCGTGCATTACCTATCTCTAGTTGCTTATATAGTATTATCCGTATAAACCTGAACCATTGCCTGCCTGCGGTGCCATATGTAGTAAAAGCGGGCGTTAAATACTACACATTCATTCTGAACCATTGCAATAGGCCATAACTTTTGAACAAATAATAGGACACACGTGCAACTTCGGGAGAATATAATACACAATTGGGAGATTACATTACACTATTTAGATTAAGAGAAAATGTTGGAAATGTCCTCCACCAGCATCTATACATGTTTGCACCCGTCTCACCATATTCCCTGAAGTTTTACGGAAAGTATCCTCGTCAATGTTACTTATTTCGGTTCGAATGGATTCCTTGAGAACATCAATTGTGAATGGCCTATTCTTGTACACTAGTTTTAGATACCCACACAAGAGAAAATCCGGCGAGGTTAGGTCAGGAGATCTGGGGGCTCACAGACCTTTTGAGATTATTCGATTATCAAAGAAACTGATTACAAATTCCATTGTGTCATTATATGTATGGCACGTTGCTCCATCTTGCTGGAAGTAACCTTCTCTCAATTAGATATCATCTCCGTAAAACTTCAGAGAATATGGTGAGACGAGTGCAAACATGTATAGATGCTGGTGGGGGACACTTCCAACATTTTCTCTGAGATATAAATAGTGTAATGTAATCTCCCAATTGTGTATTATATTCCCACAAAGTTGCACGTATATCCTATTATTGGTTAACGAGTTATGGCCTAGTGAAGTGGTTCAGATTTATATGGATCGACTATATTAGTTACGTCTACAATGACTGAAATTATTTCGTTGTTCATTAACACCCTGTATTATTACTATAAGAGCTTTATTTTTGCAAGTGTTTATAAATGTATTAACAATCACATTCAATGTGTATAATGGTACTCAAAATAATTGTTGGAGCGGTTCTAAAATGACAGGTTATCCTTTTTCTGCTTTTGTTCTGAAACACATGTAAGACATTGTCAATAGCGTGTTTATCTTGTTATTTTCTTAATTATAAAGAAGACAAATTAACTAATTACCTGCAAGTGTTGGTTCTCTCATACATTAAGGTAAATGATCTTGGCTGTTACTTCCGCGCAACGGTACATAGGAGGCGTTATTCCGCCAAGGTTGGCGACACTACACCGCTTTCATACATCAAAGACGTAACCTCTCTCTCTGAGATTTCTTGGTAGCAAATGCTACTTGCGGTTCTGAATAGCTTATGAAGGCAGCCATTGTTGATGGTTTCCCTAGAGAAGCTGTTGCCCTCAAATTCCTGATTAACCACCACCTTGTTACCTTTAAACAATGGGAGTTCAGAACCAATTACGTGAGAGAAGTAGGTGTAGGAGTGAATTATGGAAGCTCTTACCAACAAAACAGCATGTTTGAGCAACATGTCAATTACGCGCATTGTAAATTTCAGCTATTAACGGGTCCTTAGTCAGTTTGTATATGTATTCATTCGAAATACTAGAAATTTTGTTCCAAAATATACCTCCTCTTTAGAGCAACTGATTTAATAATGCATATATAATAGGGAATAGTTCATATTCAATAACATTTTAATAAAAAATAAACATTCCAGAATATAGAATGTGTATTCATATCTCCATTTTTTGAAAAGTAATTCAATAATCCTTGCTTTCCACAGCTAGTGGGCAGGAGTATTGCAGAAGTATCTTTAATAAAAAATAAACATTCCAGAATACAGAATGTGTATTCATATCTCCATTTTTTTGAAAAGTAATTCAATAATTATTTCTTTCTCCAGCTAGTGGGCAGAAGTATTGCAGAAGTATTTTTAATAAAAAATAAACATTCCAGAATATAGAATGTGTATTCATATCTGCATTTTTGTAAAGTAATTCAATAATTCTTGCTTTCTCCATCTAGTGGGCAGAAGTATTGCATTCTACCCTGAAAAATCTGATTTCGTGATGTAAATACGCTCTGATGACCTCGAATATAGCAAGCAATTTTTGAAAAACGGTGCATGTGTGTATGTGTGTGCGTGTGTGAGCATGCGTGCGTATACACGAATACCATAACTCAGAAACGAAATATCATATAAGCATCAAACTTGGTATTTAAAATCAGTATGCTTCAAAGGCAGCATCGCGGAAAATTTGAGGAGCTACGATATGTAGCTAATCCCTGTACAGAAAGTTAACTTACCGGCTGGAGGTCTCGTGATGCTCACCACATCTCCCCGTATCGGGTGAAAGATCGTCCACCTCTGTCTTACGTATGTGGGCATGAGGTTGGCAGTCGGGTTGTTCGACCATGGCTTGCTTGCGAGCTGTTACACAATGGATTATTTATTCTTTAAAGAGGTTTAGCGAAGATCTTAAAATTTTACTATTTTTTATTTTGTCAACAACAGTCAAAAATTAATTCGATATTTAAGATATTTATAATTCAAACCAAATGTATGTTTGGAATTTTCTGGGAATAGCGTATAAAGTGCTGTTCATGCATAAAATATTTCGTATAGTTTTATGTACCTACTTAAGCGACAAAAATATATCTCACGAAAATGAGGATAACTTTTTGGATACATTATCTATTTCAAGTAATGTTTTGGAACATCAGGCATTTATAACACATCCGTTCATGTTACTTTGTATTTTTCAATACTTCATTTTATGTTTTGAAGTACTGACAACTTTCACCAGTTCCTTTCCGACGCGAGAGGCGGCGTTAGTAGAACGGGGCAAATTGCCGGCCTAATTCTACATCAAATTTCTTTGTGTTTTCACGTGCGTACTTTCTACTCGTGAAGTGTTAATATTTAGTGTACTATGGCTGACCCCCCTGATACGGGGCAGCTAATCTACTCCGCAATGCAGACATGTTACCAGCAAGAAGAACAACTTTCTGCTTCTACTTCTCTGCAGCAATCTCTACCGACTCTTCACGGTGAACCAGTCCAAACTTCACTCCGTCCTACGACTTCTGCTACTAGTGAAAATGACGAACGTGCTTCTAAGCGGCAGCGGACTTCAGGAGAATCCGTTGCGCCATTAGACTCCAACATGGATTTTGACTCGAGTGATGGTGTACCAAATGGGAACTTGCCAGTAGACACCTCGAACGTCGGCCCTCTTCAGTCTCCGACGACGAGGCCTTCTACACTATCTCCTCCTTCCACGTCGCGTCCTACAACCACACCTTCTACACCTGGCGTCTCTACACCACGTAGCCATTCCAATCGTTATAGCAGCGCAGATCCCGGACCTTTTTATGTGTTTATTGAAAGTTTGGATAAGAATGTGGGTAAGTTACACCCCATGAGTGTGGGTAAACTGCTATTTCGTCACAACCCGACAATCCGACGTGCAATTGTGCATATTACCTCAGCAGGAAAAAACCGACTGAAAATTGAGGCAGCATCGGCAGAGGCCGCTAATACTATAGTAGAATCACCGGCATTCACTGGAACATCTTTGGAAGTTTACATTCCCAATTTTATGATACACAAACAGGGTGTTATTCGCAACGTGGACACCAGTCTCTCAGAAGAAGAAATTGCTGAGTTTCTAGAGAGTGCCTACCCTGTTATTTCTGTCCAGCGTTTTTCTCGACCCACTAGCGACCCTGCAGTACGGGTCCCCATTCCTGTGTGTAAGATTACCTTCCGCTCTCAAGTGTTGCCGACTCATGTAGTCATCTTTGGAACGCGATGCCAGGTGGAACCTCGTGATCCTCCAGTTTACATCTGCACTAAGTGTTTACGCTTCGGCCATCGCTCGCATCAGTGTCGGAGTGCGGCTAGATGCGGTAAATGTGCTGGACCCCATCTCTTAGAAGACTGCACCTCTACCTCAGGTCCTTGCTGCATTCACTGTCAGGGAGCTCACCTAGCAACAGACAGAAAATGCCCAGCATACCATCAATACCGGGAGGCACGGGTGGCAGCTTCTCGAGCAGATGCCCCTTGCTCGCCTCAGTCATCTCGCCCAACTTACTCACAGGCCATTAATGGAGCCCTCTCGATGACTGATACACGGTCTTTCCCTCCTCTCCCTGGAGCAATATCTCCTACAAAGTCAGCCAGTACTCTTCCGCCGCCTTCCTACACTCCTCGACCAGCACCTTCACCAGGAATCCAACCGGCCGTTGCCCTCGCCACTCCGACTTCACCTGCTGTTTCGGTGCCTCGTGTGTCAACTCGACCTCCCCCGGTCCGAGTTCCGCATTTTCCCCCAGTTCATTCCACTCTGTATATTCCACAACGAGTACCTGTATCTCCAATAACTCATAATCCTTATCCGCCATCTTGGGCGGGTCCTTCATCGCCGTCTGCTCCCACTAGTTTGCAGCTTGTGGAGCAACTACTACAGCTCATAGTTCCTGTATTATCTGCTTTTTCTCCTTCCTCAACGGCCCCTGTTCAACTTGAACTTCTCCGCGACTTCCTTACCAGCTTATTACAAAGCTCATAAACCAACGATGACAACCCAACATTACAGCATGGCTTCAACCCTGTTGCAATGGAATTGTCGTTCTCTTCGAGCTAATTATGACTCTCTTGTGCAAGAACTCTTTGTACGCCACGTCAGCATCGCCCTGCTGTCTGAAACTTGGTTGACTCCGAATACGTCTCTTCGCATACCTTCTTTCTGCCTCTACTCCAAGGATAGGACGGACGGATGGGGAGGAGTTGCAATTCTGGTACACTCTGCTATTCCACATTACACCATTCAGATAGACCACAGCCAAATACATTCTTTTGAAGCTGTGGCGGTGAGGACTCTGCTTTGTCAACGAGAGGTCACAGTTGTCTCATTGTACTGTTCCCCTAGAATGATCATCACCAGTCGAGAATGGTATCATTTCCTGCGCCAGTTACCAACCCCCATCTTACTCGGCGGAGATTTTAATGCTCATAATACCACATGGGGTTGTGACCTGACAGACGCTGCTGGCAGAACGCTTTTGGACTTCATCGAGGACTCTGGTTTGGTTCTTCTCAACGATGGGTCTTCCACCCTGCTCACTCGGCCCGGACACCGACCGTCAGCGATTGACTTGACGCTCTGCTCCCCTTCCCTATCTTCTGAACTCCAATGGAGGGTTCTTCCCTTTACAATGGGCTCCGATCATTTCCCGCTGGAGATTTCGACTATTCTTCCGCACGTTTCTGTGGCCCACCGGCCTTCGACCAGATGGAACTTACGGCGTGCCAATTGGGTCAAGTACGAACGTATTCTGGAAGCCACCGTCTCTGAGATTCCCAATGATCGTCCTCCGTTGGTGCGTTACGACACCTTTCTACAGTGTATCAATAGTGCGGCTTTGCTTTCCATCCCAGAGAAACGGCCAGTTCTTACGTCCCGTGGTGTACCATCTCCTTGGTGGAATGCAGAATGCAGTCGTTATGTTGCGAAGAGGAAATTGGCGCTCAGTACCTACCGGCACAACTCTACATGGGACAATTTTCTGGCCTATAAACGGGCCGCAGCTGAGGCCAAACGTTTTTTACGACAGTGCAAAAAGGAGTGCTGGAAGACCTTTTGTGCCAAACTCTCTAACACCACCCCACTTTCTCAGATTTGGGGGTTTATTAACAAATTGAGGAAGAAGGCAGTTCCTACCCGCCCTCTGAGGGATTGGATCGCTGAGTTTGCAGATCACATTGCTCCGCCATCCGTGACATCACCACCAGCACCTACTGGTCTCTCTTCTTCCGGGGACTCGCACCACACTTTGATGGCAGCATTTTCCATGTCTGAACTCCAAAGTGTACTGAAGTCGTCGTCGAATTCAGCTCCGGGTTATGATCAAATATCCTATAGCATGCTCACCCACCTTCCTCCTCGTGCGAAGATGATCCTTTTGGAACTATTCAACGACCTTTGGGCCTCCGGCGTCTTCCCCGAGGGTTGGACTACACAGATCATTGTACCTATCTTGAAGCCGGGGAAGGACCCTAGCTTTGGTACCTCTTATCGCCCGATCGCTTTGTCTTCCTGTATCGCCAAGACCTTTGAACGCTTGCTTAAACAACGACTTGACTGGTGGCTGGAATCCCGAAGATTATTACCCATGTCCCAATATGGTTTCCGCAAAACCCGGAGTACTTTGGATAGTCTCAGCATCCTGACTACTGACATCGAGCGTACCTATTTGGAACAAGGATATCTGACAGCCATCTTTTTGGACATTTCCGGCGCCTACGACAGTGTTTTACTGCCAGTTTTGCTTGGGAAGCTGCAAGCACTAGGTCTTCCTCCTCGGTACTGCTCTGGCATTTATAATCTTCTCCGACATCGCCTCATCTATATCCGTTCTCCTGATAACTCCTTCTTCGGCCCCAGAATAGTAGTTCGAGGATTGCCACAGGGAGCGATTTTGAGTCCTCTTCTTTATGCACTTTATACGTCGGATTTAGACTCCCTATTTAGTCCTCACATTCGCGTTCTCCAGTACGCTGATGATATCTGTTTGTACGCTCGGTCCTCTAGTTTTTGGATTACTCGTCTGTGGCTTAGTGATGCAGCCACCGATTTATCAACCTGGGCCTCTGAACACGGATTACATCTTTCACCTTCCAAGTCTACAGTCGTAGTGTTTACTAGGAAACGACGGACATTTCCTGATGGCGTTATCCGCTTGGGACCTTTTACTTTTACCCTTGCATCTTCCGCAAAATTTTTGGGTGTCTATTTGGATAGTCGCCTTTCATGGAGTCGTCACATACAGCATCTCATCTCCAAGATTGGTGCAACTCTTAATGTTCTACGCAGTATCGCTCATTCATGGTGGGGTGGGGATGCTTCCATATTACTTCTGCTATATCGTTCCCTAATTCGGTCGGTGCTGGACTATGGCTGTATCTTCTTTGGCTCTGCTTCCACATCGGTCTTGCGCAAGTTGGATATCGCTCAGTACCGTGCTCTTAGATTTTGCCTGGGTGCTATGCTTTCTACACCGACGAATGCACTTTTGGTTGAGGCCTCCGAACCACCATTGGAGATACGACGACAGCAATTAACCCAGCGCTTTCTATTGCGAGTTTTCTCCGTGGATGCCCACCCAGTATTGCGGACGTTGCAGTATCTTGCTGCTAATTATCTCAACGTGGATTTTCCAGCTGTACGACGATTGCCCTTACTCTTACTGGGTTTTCGGTCTCTATACCACGCTTTTCCCTTAATTTTGAAAAGTCCCTCTCTTCCGGGGTTTCAATATCCATATGACTTACACTTCTTGAATGTTTCGGTGCATTATCTTCCTGATCACATCATTCGGACCCCAGACGTGAACATCACCCTCTCTCATTTCTTGCAGATTACATGGCCAGATTTCACCACGATTTACACCGACGGTTCTAAATCTGCTGATGGAGTAGGTTATGCATACGTCTGTCCTTCTACTAATGCCCTGGCTCGATACCGCCTACCTATGGAGGCTTCCAGCTACACTGCAGAGGTTTTGGCCATTCGTGACGCTTTGCAATATGGTATTTCTCAGGGCTTCCCCAAACTGCTGATCTTAACCGATGCGCAGAGTGTGCTGCAGAGACTCTCATCTCCCCGCTGGACGAGAGCCATGCACCGTTATCTTTACGAGATACTGACGTTGGTGAACAACGCTACCATAGCTGGACATCAAATTCACTTCCTTTGGATCAGAGGGCATGTCGGAATTCGAAACAATGAAGTCGCCGATCGCCTGGCAAAAGAGGGACTCACCCAAGGCACCTTCCAAGGCATCCAACTGCCCTACACGGATTTCTTCCCGGTCCTTCATCGTGACGCCTATTGTCGCTGGAATGAAGTCTGGATTCGTTCGCAGGCCATCAAAGGCAAACACCACGCCGCCTTTCAGACGCATCTATCCACGACCCCTTGGTTCTCCAGCTTCAGGATTGCACGTCGACATCTCACCTCCATCATTAGAATGCGACTTGGACATGGATGTTACCCTGCGCATCTTCACCGACTACGTCTCATCGATTCCCCTGTATGTCCTGATGACCCAGGCGAAACCGCTGACCTCAATCATCTCCTGTTCAGTTGCTCTCGCTACCGAGCCCATCGTTCTTCCTTCCTCCGCCGCCTACTTCAGCAGTCTGTTCCTTTTCCCGCTAGCGTCAACACCATATTACAGTTATGCAACAAACCTGTATACCAAGCTCTCCTACAATTTCTTAAAGACAGTGATCTACACATCTAGTTTCCTCCCAGCCTCTTAAACTTCCTTACATTATTTTTCTTATTTTTCCCTACGATGGCCATATGGGATTTTACCGAAGGCCAAAAAAAAAAAAAAAAAAAAAAAAAAAAAAAAAAAAAAAAAAAAAAAAAACTTTCACCAGTTCCTCGCGAGGTCCTTGAAAGAGCATGGAATTCCAGGGTCAGCATGCAGCAACTCGAGTTTTAACATTTAACTATCACTCTCTCGTGTGTAATGAAACTATTTCTGCAATGAATAAGTTTCTACAATATTTTCTTTGTAAACTAAACGATAATGGATACAAACTTCCATATGAGGTAGCATATCTGACTTAAAATCTCTTCCCATAATTAAATTAGTTCAGAGGGTTAGAAAAAAACTAACATCCATGAAATCATATCTGTTAATGTCTACTCGAACTATAAACAATAATCATTCTCAATTATAGATAGGAGTAAATTGATATTGTCGATTTTAATGAAGCAAAAGGCTTTGAATTACGAATGGGACATATTTTAAGAAGCAGTTAACGGTTCAATAGTTAAATGACTCAAAAGTGATGAAATTTAAAAGAAAAGAAAGTTTTATTAGATATCGAAAGTATAGTGGAATACATTTTGTCGTTATCGAAACTTCTGTAGATACAATATACCCTAGTTCTAGAGTAGAAATATTGCATCTTAATTTTTCTTAATTTCTTAATGTCGCTTTAACTTAAATACAGTCACATCACATGTTGGTAATGGTATTTACATAGTATAATTATAACAAGTTCAACATGTAGTTACAAAATGTATATTGTATTTCATTGTATAAATTAATTTTATAAATTTAAATACTGTTGTACTCTGTGATGGATTATTGAGGGCTTCTTGAATATCTGGAAAATTACATTGTTCTCGTTGTTGCTTGTATTACAGTATTCTGAAATTATATGGCGTACAGATATGGCCATCTGACAAATGCTGCATTCAGGTTGTAGTGTTTTGCTCATCAGTTTGGTGTGCCCAATCCGCAGTCTAGCGATGACAACTTCGTCTTTATGTTTCAGTCTTTGGAGTGGATATGATGTTTTCTAATCTCACGTAGTTTGCAAGGAGGTGTTTTTTCCCACGTTGTTTGCCAATGCTTATGCAAGTTTTTAAATACAAATCTTGCAGCATCTTTATAAGGTACTTACCTGTTCATGAACTGGGAGTCCTAAGGCTTTCTTAGCTACGGAGTAACCCACATTAGGGTTACTTTCCTACCTTCTTTCATCAAAAGTGATGATAGAGCATGCATTTCGTGGACTAATTCATTTGAAGTGAAGATGTCTTGTAGGGCTTGTATACTGGATTGAGAATCTGTATGTATAAGATACCGTTCATTTTATTTCCTTTGGATATGTGCAGTAATGCTTCCTTAATGGCATACAACTCACATGTAAATATGTAGCACAAAGATGCTAATGTGTAAAGCATTGTATGTTCTGGGTAAACTATTGAGCATCCATCCATTTTCTGTCTGTAAGCCATCGGTGTATATGTGAATGTAATTTGGGAATTGGTTCCATTGTTCTTTGAGTGTCTGCTTGTATATTACATTATTATTTTGGCCTTTAGTCATATACGATATTTCCATATTGACTTCAGGAAGTATAATTCTCCAAGGAGAATATGTGAGTATTGCGTAAGTTTAGCATCTTAATTACCTACCACAATGTGGCACACAATAAAACTGAAGTATCGAAAAGTACCGAGTGAACTTTCTCAAGTATTGGATGTCGATGCCATACAAGTATCGTGAGTATCGAGCTATCCTTAGGAAGGAAGTTAAAGATCTTAATTCACGTTCAAGAGGACCTAAGTTCAAATCTCGGTCAAGATGATTTACCTGGATAAGGTTTTATCCGGGGGTTTCCCTCATCCTGAAAGACGAATGTCGGGTAACTCTAAGCTCTATGGACTCTGGGCTCATTTAAGCATCATTTCACCCATTCCATTCATCGTCCGATGTGACAACGTTGGAGGACGTAAATTACTATAAAATATCTTAATAATGTTATTAATAAATGCTTACGCTTAGATGAAAAAGCCCATAAAACACAAAAATAAATCCCCACAAAATAAGTGTTTATTTTTGGAGGAGTGTGCTTAAATGGCATAAGATAGCTGAAATGCACCAAAATATTTGGGTAGAACACAATATTTTCTCGATCTATCAGAAACATGGTAGACAGTCTAAAATATCCAGGAATTTAAAACATTTAGATTTGCTTTTGGAAAAGTGGTCAGGAAGTATTAAAGATGCCCATAGGACAGACACACGTCAGGTTACTTGTTGCGCATGCGACAAGAGGATGCACTATTATAAAAACTGGAGTTAATGAAGGCATTCGTTTGCACCATGCAACCATTAAAAAGCGCCCTACTTGATGGTTTACTGCTGCAGGATGTAATTTAAATTCTACTACCATTTTTCTTATTATCAGCGTTCATACAGGAAGGGAAGCAAAAGTAATTCCTTGGGGCAAATCATAACCATGCAATGCAGTGTACGTTAGCATGCAAATCTGTTGAATGAAGTGGAAGTCAATCAAGGAAAACATATCTTATATAGAACCTAGGAGGAAGGGTTCGGAATTTCTCTTAGAAGAATGTCTTACAATTCGGATTTATTTAACACTTAAGTAAAATATCATTTCAAAGTTCTTCGTACTATACATTAATATAAACGTTACTAAACCTAAACATGTCAACACCATTTTAAGAGATACGAAACCAAATCTATATTCTGTTTTGCGTAAGGGTGCCATATTTCGGATACAACTCTTATTTGTGGGCATTCTACATGTTATAGTATATCAATAGGTACAAAATTCTGTGACAACGTTCTTTATTCATATTAGCTTACAGTCACGTAGTCAAAAAGGTCTTATAAAGTAAGTTCACATAAGACATAATGAAAACCATTACAGAGAATTTGGATTAGGTTATAAAAATGGTGCCAAATTTCGGATATTTTTATGGAGTGCAAAAAGCCAGTTGAGAGTGTCTTTTCATAAAATCCCTGAAATACTTTTTTTTCCAACCATACCCTACTCGAGTCAAATGGATGCTTTACATTGTTGATCAAAGCTGGCTGGAATGCAATTTGTCTAATGTCTTTCCTTCTAAGTCCAAAATAGCGATCATCCATAACCGTACAGTATGAAGCCAATTCGGTTTCCAGCTTCTCACCAAGTGCGCACTCTCTTCCGATTTTAGTAGTCAACAAACTGTCAATATCTATCTGTTCGTGGTTTATATAATTCTCTAGTGTGGAGCGAGGTACACCATACCATTTGGAAGTTTTCAAAAATCCCATTTACTTCTCCTTGACGTCCTTTACTGCCTCTCTCATCGCTTCTTCTGACTACCTCCTTCTGCGCCTTGGTGCCATCTGATGAACAAAGTCTTTTATATTGGTAAAATATTGTTCATTCCTAATTTCGGATATCGAAATTACGATGCCTGTGGTATACGAAATTAAGATTTCTGCCATGTTGGATAAATAACAAGTTGGATTAAACAAGATATAAATAATTTCAAATGTTAATGCATATAAGAAAACTATCATATACTAACACATTACAGGCAGTGATTACGTGATTTAGGACCTTACCTTAAGCTCAAGAAATCGCTCTGAAAAAGGTTTCTTCAAACATCAGATGTGAACAAAGCAACTTACGAATGCTACTTCACCGCAACTAGCTCCATAATGGCTAGAGGTTCACTGTGTTCACCTGGTACTTCCTCCTACTTGTTCACGTGATTACCGAGGGAGTGCAGTAACTCACGGAGTAGAAAATCTACCATCCGAAATTAGGCTCCTATCCGAAATATGGTGCCCTTACCGTACCAAATTCTGTTATACATTGGACACTTGCACATTGTATACTATTTTTTCAATAGAAAACCGAGAGTACAGAAAATATAAATAATAAAAAATGTAATAAAAGTGGGTTACAGCCCGAATTGAGCCTGAGAGCCCGACTGCCGGCTTCACGCCCACATATGCAAGGCAGAGGTGAGCGATCATTCAACCGATGCGGGGAGATGTGGTCAACATTTTGGCCCCCAAGAATAATTACGCGAACTAAAATGTATAATTTACATAGTATGCTTTTCTAATACAGGTCACCAACAATAATACTGGGAGCAAAGCTGCGATTCATTAATTATACAAGCCTGAATCTTAATCTTGTCCTGCACCGTGGCGTAGTGGGATAAGCCGTCATGCTTTGGTTCTCTGCCCAAGGAATGCGGCCCGGGATCGATCCCATCTTTGGAGTCCGGATTTTAAGACCCGGGTATAAGACCGGTGCCCACTCAGCATCATGAGGCATTTTAGGAGCTTACGATAGGTAACCGGCCCTGGACAAGAAAGCCAACTTTCCGGCTGGGGGGGGGGGGGGTGCCGTGATGCTGACCACAACTCCTCCCCGTATCAGTTGGATGATCGCCCACCTCTGCCTTGCGAATGTGGGCATGATGCTGGCAGTCGGGTTGGTAGGCCTTGGCCCCTCAGGGCTGTCGCCATAGAGGTAAAGGGTTAAAGATAAAATAATGTTGATCTTAAAAATAGGACTTAATAGCTTGCAGCACATATTTAATTTCTAAATACACATCGTAGATTAAAACTATATATTTACATTAAAAAAGAAGCTAAAGATCCAGATAAAATTTAAACTATTACATTCCATGTGTGCAATACTAAATAGAGCAATTCATGCGCTAGGAATTAAATGGACAAAACACAATCAGATAAGTCATCAGCACTGAGAGCAGGCAATTCATCTTTTCACTATGAGAACACGAATAGAAAGTGACTCAAAAACAACAAAGAGGATTAAAAAAATCTTGTTTTACTTTAAAGCATATTTTGACCACAAAATGATATTTTATCTCTTAAAGACAGAAATATTCGCTTTCCAATCTCTTCTACGGTTGCAAATAACCTATTTTACTTTTTCTACCTACAGTTGGCACATGAATATTGTTTTGGACACATACATACATGAAAATACACATATACACATGTTCACTCACTAAGGATGCACAGATTTCTTAGAGTTAGGGCTAAGATTTAGGATTAGAATTATTACGGATTGTAGTCGACACGGCGACCAGTCTTGAACTCGCCCAAGTGGGGCTTCCCCGGGATGAAGTATGAGGCGAGAGGAGACAGGGAGGCCGTCCCAATGTTCAGGTCAGTGCAGAGGGCAATATCCCTACATTTTACTTAGATGGAAACCTCTCCCGGTAGACAAGGGCAACGGATACGCCCCCTTCTATGCTGAGACACCCGCCGACATTTCTACCCTGAAAGAGACCACCAGATGAAATGATAATGGAGGAACAGGAAATTCGGGGCCTCTAATTAACCTACATAGCATTCACCTGGTGCCCCGGGAAACCGTCCGAAAAAACCGTTGAGTTAGGTAGGTCCGCCACAGGTATTGAATCCAGGCCTCCCGAATGCAGGCCACAGACGAAACCGCCTGAGCCATCCTCCTCGTTGAGGTAACTACATAAATTGCGATTTATGACGCTTGAGTACCGTAGTTCCGGGCTTTAAGGTTACACAGTAGCCGTGTGTAGGCCAAAGTTTGAAAAGTTAGAATCAGACTGAAAAATTAAGTGCCATAATCGGGATTTGAACCACGGTCTCCCGGTCTCCATCCGGCACTTTTAACAATTGACTTAAAGAACCTTAATGCCCGATTTCACCAACAGATGCCCGATTTCACCAACAGATGTTAAGACTTAACACGAGTTTAGCAAAAGTAAAAACAAAAATTGCATCTCATCAACAAGTGTTAGCATAACACTCGTGTTAAATCTCTTGTTAAACTAACACGCCAAATTTCTGATGTTAAGTCCTTAACAATTGCAAATAGTCGAGATGGCAAGCATGAACTCAGCTGTTTATGTCGATTTGCTATATTTAAGACCGTCTAAATGTCATTCGTAATAGAGTACGGCCTATGAGGAGAAATGATTTTCAGGAGCTATCCGAAGAACATTTTTTTTACGGAGGTATAGACTGTCGAAACATGCTGCTATGAAGATTACTGTGGAAGTACAAGAGAGGTTAGAACATGCATCGAAAGGAATATGCCGATCTCGCCTTTGCTTCAAGTATTAATAACCTTGCGATTTTATAATTCACTGACATATGTGGATAGTACATTATCCACCTGCCGTCTTGAAACGTTCAAGTAACTTGCCCTTCTTCGCTCCTCGTTTTAAATTTACGTAATACTGAGTTAGAACATGCATCGAAAGGAATATGCCAATCTCACCTTTGCATCAAGTATTAATAACAGTTACGATTTTACAATTCACGGCGGATAACACACTGTCCACCTTCCGTCTTGAAACGTGCAAGTCACTGGTCACTTGTACTTCTTCGCACCTCGTTTTAAATTTACGTAATACGTTTTGTTTGTTTCCAATTTTTTCCCGTGTGACATCTTTCTCTTTTACATTCACCGCATCCGTACTATTTACCACGATATCGTTATACTTACTCACCAATTCAATTAACAATCCTTTCTCCATTTATGAGAAATTTGTTTCATGGCTTTTGTTTATGATTTTGTTTATCCACCATTTTTAACTGTGTGCAGACTGCGGTGCAGACGAAAATGAAAACAAAAGCGCATCGTAGTACGTTCAGAAAATAATACGAATCATCCACAGCCTTCTATAACTGTAATATTTACAAGTTTCTTGGCGTTAGCACGTGTTTGTTAACATTTTCAGAAAACAGGTTGGTGAAATGGAAGAAATTGTTAGCGCTATTACAATTGCTACTTACATTTGTTAACGTCGATTTTAACATCTGTTGGTGAAATCGGGCCTAAGCGTTGTGAATCTCCATTAAGGTAGTTGTGTCACATGTATGCGACAACTTCTAGACATTTACCGGGAAAAATTCGAGTCAGTTGGAGAACTTGATATCATGCTGGCATGTGGGCCATGGTAGCTCAATGTTTAAGGGCAACACGAAGGTGACCAGAAGATACCTGGTTCAAATACCATCTATGGCACTGAATTTTTCAATCTGACTCTACTTCTCCAACAAAATAGAACATTTTTGTTTGAATGCACATAATGTACCCGCTTCACCATATTTTTTGAAAATCTAAAAGCCCTAAACGGGGTCGTAGATAAGAATACATTGCTACAAATATTTAGCTCTATCTTCCAGAGTATTAACATAGTTTTATGAAATTTGACATATGCATCTGAAATACAGCTGCACACTAATACTGAAATTTGGAACCTTTCTCGGCATTTTAAGATAATTCTTGGAAAAAAGAAAAATTACCTTTTCTTATATTTCAACTAGTCAAACGTAAAAACGTTAGTGGTCCAGTTCCTTATATACCTATGGTAAATAGCGAAAAACAACCATTTAGTTAAGCTAGCAGTTTTATAAATAAAATGGTTCAATTTTGTTTTCAAAAAATTCCTTAGTACGTAGTCAGAAATATAATTATTTTCAACATATCAGCAAAAACAAAACTGCTGCAGAGATGATTTATTTTACACTTTTAACATGCTACGCATATCTAACACATACTAAGCACCTGCAGAGAAAAGGCGTACTATTAGGTAGAGGAAGAATTGTATTTCACACACACTTACATACATATCCATACATACTACATACAGATTTCATTAAAGTGTTTTGTATTTAAGATCATATATCAATAATTACAAAGTATCTTAAATTATTAGGAAACATTTATTGTAAGACTTGAAGCTTTCGCGGCAAGCGTTATTGATTAAGCCTTCACGGGTGATCAGCCGCGTAAAATTTATGAAGATCGAGCTTTCGGCCTGAGTTCCTATTGAAGGCCATAGAGTGTATTGTTTTATAAGTATAGAGGCCACATTTTCGTGAAGCCAAGAAACTTCAGTCCCGCTACATTCAACTAATCAGCGGCACTTCAAACAATGTAAAGCTGAGAAAAAGCATGATAAAAGGATTGGTTTTGTCTATTTTCTACATCTTCTTCATCCTGAGGCCGTGATATTGCACTGTTATCCGTAACCGTACAGTAAATGAACGCGTCAAATCCTTTTCGTCTCCCGGAAGAGAAACAGTTGCCTGTCACTTCCTTCGCACGCCATTGTCTGTTATGATTCGCGTGAGGCAACAAAAGAAGGCGTAGGATCATCACACGAGATAAGCAAATCACCGTTCTATAACGGATTTTACCTTCGGCTGCGATTTGAGAGGACGTACCCAAGGAGAATCAATCTACTCTTAAGTTCTTCCTCTATTTTTAACCACAAAGGAGAGCCTAATGTTATTATTAGCTTTAACTCAAGACTTATAATAGCAGCACATAAAGGGATCGAAAAACATAATTGCCATTTAGATACTATCTACTCTGTGGAAAAGAAAACCGCTAAAAGGAAAGGGTCAATGGACTTTTAGAAGGTCTATTATGGGTTAAGGGCAGGAAGTTGTTGTGACGTCACTGAAGCATGGAGTGAAAGTACTGAGGGAGTGATTGGTGGCGCCTATTTTAACGTTCATTAAAAGGATATTAAAATGAAATACAAGTTGTCAGTCTAAGAGGCATTATACGTGTGTGAGTGTGTGTAAGAGTATTTAAGCATGCAGCAACACAAAAATAGAAACTATTGCGAATTATGTTTACTGAGAACATTAACTGAGGAAATTGCTATTTCCTATATTATTATTTTCGGAATTGATCTACAATACAATGGCTTTCTGTCATATACAAGAAATGTTTTAGTCTCCAAGTTTCCCGGTCCTCAGCATCCCGACTGACAGTCCCCTTTGTTCCATGCTCCTTTTAACGCCATCCATCTCCTTTTCTCTAGGTCGTCCCTTCCTACTTGACCTCCATCTTTCCAATGTATTTTTTGGTATTCTTTCATTTGACATTCTTATGACATGTGCATATCATCTTATTTTTATCTCTTCACTTATTTCCAAAACATTCTTTTCGACTTTTATTATTTCTCTAATTGTGATGTTTCTTATTTTCTCAATTTTTATTTCTTGGCCGTGCGCCTCCAGAAATAAACTTCAGTTGGCAATAATTTATTCATTTGCTGTCTAACAACTGTCCAAGTCTCCATACAACATGGCACTCTGCACTAATGCATTATATATTATGTATTTTTGCTGTATAACACATCTTCCAATTACTTTCTCCCCATCCGTTATTCTCTTCTCTCTTTCTGATGCAGTCAAGCCATCACCTTCAAGTATTGATTAGAGACATTTCAATTTATTGGTATTCTTAATTTTAACCTTTTTTATTTCATCATATATATTTATATTAAGTTTCAAGGATCATCTGCAAACAATAAATAATGCATTTAATAACTTTCCTCTATTTTAATTCCCATTGGGTGACATTTACGGATTCAAATCCATAAGCAGGCATCAATGTATATTTTGAATAGCCTTGTGGATAGACAGCATTCCTGTAGTAGTCCTTTAGAAATTAAAAATTGTGCATACAGTCGTTTTCCAATTTGTACTTGGCATCTGTTATTGAAATATTGTGATTTTATCATTTCCAGTGCATTAGAACTTATTTTCATTTCTTGCAATGCTATCCATAACATATTTCTCGGAACTCTATTCTAGGCTTGCTCTATATCAATAGAGGCCCAATCGATGTATTTTTAATTGCATTTAATGATGATGTAAGTTATCGTAAGTAACTGAATGACATGCGGAGCAACCCCTAGGTCTATGTAAGCCAAGCTGCAGGGTGCGGATAATCGAAAGCGACAAAACTCTTCTCCTAAGACAGAAAAGGCAAGAAAAAGGAGCTACGAACTTTAGAAATTGACATTAGTCTATCAACTCAAGTCTCGCCATCTTTATAACTAACTACCAAAGTTGAGACAGGTAGAAAGGTTAAAATTTG
The DNA here is from genome assembly GCA_030765055.1 of Mantis religiosa. Classification (NCBI taxonomy): domain Eukaryota; kingdom Metazoa; phylum Arthropoda; class Insecta; order Mantodea; family Mantidae; genus Mantis; species Mantis religiosa. Next base: position 51,622,292 of record CM060958.1, on the reverse strand, counting down.
AATCATTTATAAGGACAAATCGGACATTTAAGGTGTCTTTCTGCGGTTAACTTTAGTTCTGTGTTAGTATGTTCTAACAGGATTTTAAAAAAAGGTGCCAACACGGTAGCTCATTCCAACCGAAATTAAAATCGAGCCCTTCAGAGTATCAAATGCACACATTAAAGCGCACCATCAACATACATCCGCCTCTGTAGCGTAGGTGGCAGCATGTCTACCTCACGTTCAAGAGGTCCCGAGTTCGCATCTCGATCAGAGTCATTTATGTGGATACAATTTCTTCCGGGATTTCCCTTTTCCTGAAATCTGAATGTCGGGTAACTATGGATCTTAGGCTCATTTGAGCATCATTTCAAATGTTTCATTCATCATTCGATATGATTTAACGTTGAAGAACATTTGAAAAAAGACCAGCATATCCAAGACAGTATCATAAAAATATTACCAAATGATTCAATATACAGAAACGAAAACAGAAAATATTATGCGAGATATAATTTCTTCATAAATAATGAGAGTCGGTTTGAATGAATATACATATGTATACAAAGTTCAAAAATACATTTTGGATTCCCTAACACGCTTTTCTTTCATATTCATTCTTTATTGCATGTCATAAAAACTGTAATACATTGTAGTTTGCAACATAAGTCAAGCTAATACATTTTAAAATACAATGGTAAGATTACAATTTAAATGTTCATAAATATTATAAAATGGATTAAGAAGGAGCCAATTTTTCAACTTTTTTTCTGAAGTGTTTCAGGCTACAATATTGAGCTTCTATAGAATGAATGAAAATAGCTTAAAATGTCCCGTGAAGGGCAAAGGCCACCTATCAGACAGAGAAAGCTCATCTATGTTAACGTGGTGAGCTACTCAACGTTAGGCAGTTTATTAAACATTTCGATTGATATATCATTAAACCACTGCTTGGATTACGTTGATCTCAGTGAATCAGTGATTAAAAGTGCTTGTTTCTCGTACAATAATTGTAGATTTCATCGTGAGCTCTTAACTGTATGTGACTTGAAATTGTTATAAATATACTGGTTTATGATGGTAAGTATTTCCATTTGTACGAGGGCTGTACAATAAAGAATTATAATAAATTTTTACGGTCATAATTTTTCGCACTAAAATTCAATATTATTATATTCTGTTACCTTAATGTGAAACAAACACACCGTAATAGTTTCATTGTTGGTACTCCTGGTTCCCACCTGTGAGAACCAGGCAAGTTCAGACACGTTCAGTATCGCCTACCGCTGCAATGGAGGTGACACACGAGGAACAATATGCGGCTTTGAAATTCTGCTTTCTTCTCAACAAATCTTCAGTTGAGGCCTATACAATGTTACAGGAGGCCAATGAAGAGTCTCTTCTTCCCTACAGCACAGCTTGAAGGTGGTTTAAAATGTTTAAAGAGGGGAGACAATCAATTTCAAAGGAAGGTGACCCAGTGTTCCAGTTACTGCTCTTACAGAAGAAAATATAAACACTGCTGCTGCCATTTGAGAAAGGATCGACGAATTACCTTAGGATCACTTTCTGAAATACTGAACATTTCATTGAGTGCCACCCACACGTTGGTGACAGAAACATTACGCATGAGACGTGTTTATACGCGATGGGTTCCAAGACTGTTGATTCCCGTACAAAAGGACATTCGAGTGCAGGTCTGCATGAAGTTAAAGTTCATGTTAGAGGAAGATCCGGACTTTCTTTCAAATGTAATCATTGCTGATGAAACTTGGCTACATCATTTTGATCCTGAGAGCAAACAGAGCTCAGTGTGGAAATCTCCTTCATCACCAACCCCCCAGAAAAGCAAAAGTGGTTGCTTCTGCTGGGAAAGATATGGTCATCTCATTCTTTGATATTCATGGAATGGTTTATCAGCATGTTGTACCTGCACACACATCAGTAACTGGACAATACTACAGAGATGTCCTGAAAAGAATTGCAAGTCCATAACAGGTGCAAAAGACCACATTTCCGTGAACCAGGTTGCATGCTGCACCACGATAATGCGCGGCCGCATATTGCCAATGTTGTTGCTGGATATCTTGTAAAAATCAATGAGAAGTGCATCCCTCACCCTCCCTATACTCCAGATTTAGCCCCATGTGACTTTTTTCTATTCCCTAGCTTGAAGAAACGCCTTCGTGGGAGGTTTTATCCATCATCAGAAGCAGTGGCGAAGGCTGCGGAGGCTATTTTGAAGATTCTCTCTAAAAATGGTTTCCAGCATGTCTTTGAAGACTGGCAGAAACGCTGGGACAAGTGCATCGCAATCAGGGGAGACTACTTTTAGCAGGATCATCGAAATTATGAGGATGAGAAAAGGTACTATACCAAGACATTTGAATTCAGATCCTTGATTAATTTAGGTTTTGATCAGCGAAAATAGTAAGTACTATGGTTCAATCTACAATCATTGGATTCACCAAATTATAGCTTCATGAATTGCACTAACAATAAATGGATTTAATTCCCGTGCATTCTTCATTTTAGAAAGTAATGACGTATCGTCAGCGAATAAAATGGAGTCACAACCAAGATTATAGATAGATCATCATTTTTAAAAAGAGGAATGGGCCAATTACCGAGCCTTGAGGAATACTATATTAAACTGACGCTGGATAAGAAAAAACACTTTCATGTGAAGTAACTTGAGTTCGATAAGATACGTAAGATTGAGTTGCCTCTTACACCATAATCATATAGTTTGTGACAAAGTATATTATGATTAACACAAACAAGCCTTTAGGAATTTTCGGTTCGTTTGTTTCTTAAACGGTTTTAAGTTCTCTGTCATTTCATTATTAATTATAGGTAAACTCTATCTTGGAGAAACTTGATATCTCTCAGAAACTAGGCTCTAGGTTCAAGAAAAGAAGAAGGATGCAGAAATAGAAATTGTATTCCCTAAGAAATAGATACTCCTCGCACTGCAACAAACACGTTCGAATGATTCATATTGAAAGCGTTTTGGGAAGAACAAAACTTAAGTTCAAGTTCTTCTTCCAAAGCACAAATCAATTAGGGCATTTTCGTAACATGTGCTTCTGTAAACTCAGCTATTATGATATTTTTAAGTGTGCCACAAAGGAAGGCTTCACTCAGCGATAAGTCAATACGTCTTTCATCACGTACTGGTATACTTAAACGCGTTACGTAATGCATTGCACCATGCAAGCAGTTTAAACTTGCAGAATGGTATTCCGATACTTAAAAAGGACACTGTACAGGTTGTTACTTTCTCTTCTACTTGATATAGAAGTTTTAGAAGTTGTATATGAATATTTCAATAAAAATACACGTTTTGAGGCATTCCGATCCCCCCAAAAAATATGAATTTTTGAAAACGATCTCTATGTCTGACTGTGAAATGCGTAACTGAAAACCGAAATGCATATAAGTTCACAGTTTTCCAAGGATCTTGCAAAAATGTTAGGATATTTTTATTTTCTAAAGATACGTTTAAGGAACTATGTTAAAATATTTTACATTTAATATGTTTTTATGACAAATAAAACATATACCTTGAACTTTATAAGTAAAATCCTTTTCGTTTTAAATGGCCTTTGCATTAGGGGTAAATTGTAAGAGTAAAATGAAATCTTGCTACACAAAAAATGTAGATATTGTTAAAGTACTCGTAGTTTAAGAGTGTCAAACTACTATAGAATGAAGTATTTCCAAGAAATTATTTGTTATTGGGTGTGGTGTTCAGTTATTTATTACCTTTTTCAAGTAGTGAAGTCGTTATTCGTTTTTTCTTGGGAACAAGCAAGATACATAGAAATCTAAAGCTAACCCAAAACATTTGCTCACTATTGTTCCTATTCCTACAATGAATGGATACACAAATGTTTTATGAAAATTTATCTTAATTAACAAAGGTTTGCAAGCTGTAATGTGTAGGCTTAGAACAAGAATGAGGAGAGAAATTCAGTAAATGCAATACACCATATTTTATACAGGATGTTACAAAAAGGTACGGCCAAACTTTCAGGAAACATTCCTCACACACAAAGAAAGAAAATATGTTATGTGGACATGTGACTGGAAACGCTAAATTTCCATGTTAGAGCTCATTTTAGTATTTCTCTTAAAATGTAAATTGAAATCATTCGTGCAGACAATTGTCAAAATACCCCATTGTGGTTCATGCACGATGGACCTCCTACACATTTCAGTCGAAGTGTTCGTACGCTTCTCAACAACAGATTCGGTGACCAACAGATTGGTAGAGGCGGACCAATTCCATGGCCTCCACGCTCTCCTGACCTCAACCCTCTTGACTTTCATTTATGGGGGCATTTGAAAGCTCTTGTCTACACAAACCAGGTACCAAATGTAGAGACTCTTCGTGCTCGTATTGTGGACGGCTGTGATACATTACTCCATTCTCCAGGGCTGCATTAGCGCATCAGGGATTCCATGCGACGGAGGATGGATGCATGTAACCTCGCTAACGGAGGACATTTTGAACATTTCCTGTAACAAAGTGTTTGAAGTCACGCTGGTACGTTCTGTTGTCGTGTGTTTCCATTCCATGATTAATGTGATTTGAAGAGAAGTAATAAAATGAGCTCTAACATGGAAATTAAGCGTTTCCGGACACATGTCCACATAACATATTTTCTTTCTTTGTGTGTGAGGAATGTTTCCTGAAAGTTTGGCGGTACCTTTTTGTAACATCCTGTATATTAGGTTGTCTCATAAGTAACGTCGATTTTTTTCTGGAAAATTTATTGAATTTCTTTAGGTTGGCAATGCTATTTACAGGACACCATGCCTAGTGTTGCGTACATTGCGAGTATATATCAGTCTTCAATTGTTAATAAAAAATCACAAAATGGAGATAAAGCTTCAATTTAGTGTGCTTCTAAAAGACCACTGTAAACAAGAGTATAAAGACGCTGGCGCAGCTCGAAGAATATGTGAAGTGGAAGCAGAAGGTGACGTTAGGAAGCGTGTGGCACAACGATGGTTCCAACGTTTCAACAATGGAGACAAAAACACTAAAGATTTACCACGTTCTGGAAGACCTAAAGTGTGGGATATAGAGGACACACGCCAGGTTTTGCCAGAAAGTCCGCAAAAAAGAACCGGAGGGTTTCAGAAGATCTTGGTGCATCAAAAGATACCACGGCTGACCCCGTAGCTCAGTCGGTGGAGCACCTGCCTGCCGTCCCGGGTTCGAATGCCGGCGGTGGGGGTGGGGATTTTTCTCCAACCAAGAGAATTCCTCATCTTTCCCGGAGTCTGTAAGTATGAATGAGAGTGCGAATGTGTGCGTGACAAAATGATTAAAACCCAACGAATACAAATTAACACCTTCGATATATTCAAAGGAGAGCAACCGTCGAAATGACCATTGCAGTTAAAGGCAGGGTATGAATGGAACAAAAAATGTTGTGCCCGCCTCGGCAGCGTGCTGGTAGAATGTCTGCCTCACGTTCAAGAGGTCCCGAGTTCGAATCTCGGTCTGGGTGAGTTACCTGGATAAGGTTTTTTCCAGGGTTTTCCCTTATCCTGAAAGACAAATGTCGGGTAACTCTAAGCTCTATGGACCCTGGGCTCATATGAGCATCATTTCACCCGTTCCATTCATCGTCCGATATGACTAAACGTTGGAGGACGTAAATTACAACAACAACAACAACAACAACAACAACAACAACAACAAATGTTGCAAATGTATAACTCATCAGTGCCAAAACGTCTAAATTGCTTTTATTCTAACTCTATAGAATTTTATGTATGCCAAACCTTCTTATGTAGAAACTTTTTGCTCAATTTCCTTCAGGCATATTTTATGATCAAGTTCTTTGGCAGGGTGTTCTAAATAATTATATAAAGAAAGAAGAATACTGACATAAGAAATCAGATATGAATATTTTTGTGCATAGTTACAAAATGTGTGTGTGTGTGTGTGTGTGTGTGTGTGTGTGTGTGTGTGTGTGTGTGTGTGTGTGTGTGTGTGTGTGTGTGTGTGTGTGTGTGTGTGTGTGTGTGTGTGTGTTCCAAAGACGTTAATTTGTGGCCTGGGAATAAGAATCACCATTTCGTTAAGGATACAGCTTTTAATTCCTGCAGCACGAAAAGGAAGCTGTAAATGCTTAAAAATTAACCTAGTATAGTTTTCCAAAATGCATTCAACATTTTGAGGGTAAAGGTTATAGGGAAAGTCAAAAGAACCACCGTTTCATACGCTTTTGGGTGGATATCGGAAGTTTTTTCATCCGTTATTTGGAACAGCTGGATTTATAGGAAATTAAAGTGATTAAGGTTACAGGAGAAAACCCCCCGGAAGGACAATAAAAATTAAATAATTCGTCACTGAGATTTCAAAGAGTTAAACCCCAACATTTCGGAAGCAAGCAAGCGTTATAAAAATGCAGACTCAATTTACAAAAGCTATCGTTTGAGAAGTAGTCATTTACTATGTCAACCGGACGTTACAAACTCTTAATCGATGACTAGGAGGTCGCAAGAAGTTCAAATGTTTTTGAACTAAGCTCTATTGGAAGTCTATGAACATCCAAGTCATTTAGCGAATTCAGTCGTGTATCTGATTAATACTCCACTCCTTAGTAGAGGGATCAAGCACCTCGGGTATCAAATGTCATACCAAACAGGTACGGGCCAAGGACCGCAACTTTGCATGCAGCTATTCGGTGTCATACAAGGAACTGATGGACAAAGTCTCTGGTCCGTAAGACTGCTGGAGGGCGTGCTGTTGCTAAGCGTCAAGGAAACATGCCGTCATCAAGAAAATCATCATTCCCATCACTGTCATCATTACTAATTTCAAGGGCTGTACTTAATGGATACTTCCCCTCGACGGGTGGGTTAGATTATCCAGTTTGTCCCACCGCACGTTCGAGATCATGAGAGACTTAGAGACTTCTAGAATTTCATAGCAAATTCAGCATTTACCTAGTAGCTGATACAACAACAGCTGAAAGTCACCGAAACGATGAGGTCAATACTGTATGTGGATCAGCATTTAATGATGATTTAAATGAAAAATGAAAATAGGTTGCAGCACATAAAATAAATTTAATGATCCACTGCTTCTGTAAATGAAGAGTTTACATGATATTCTATGGAAAATTATACAAATAACACAAAGGTATTTCACTCACATGACTTTTTCTACTCTTGTAAAATTTACAAACGCTTATTCCTCTGGAAAGATAGAGTCAGACTGAAAAAATACAATGCCATACCCGGGATTTAAACCACGGATCTAAAGACCTTTTCGAAATAATTTACCCAGACATAGATTCCATTCAAAAGGTCCAGAGTTTGAACATCGGTTGGTGCTTTTCTTGATAAGGCTTTTCCTGACTGTCTCCCTTATCCTGAAAATGAATGTGGATAACTTTGAGCTCTATGGATTTTGGGTTCATTTCAGCATCATTTCACCAAATTAATTCATCGTTTGGTATGACTTAACGTTGGAGGACGTAAATTAAAAAAGAGAGGAAAAAACAACGCAAGGTTTGTACCTGTGGCACCAATTAGTATGGCAAGGGCTTCAATTTTTTTGTTTTGTTTTTTGTAATTTACGTCCTGCAACATTAAGTCATATCGGACGTTGAATGGAATTGGTGAAATGATGCTCAAATGAGCCCAGGGTCCATAGAGCCTTGAGATACCCGCCATTCGTCTTTCAGGATAAGGGAAACCCCCGGAAAAACCTTATCAAGGTAACTCACCCTGACCTAGATTCGAACTCGGGACTTATTGAACGTGAAGAAGACACACTGCCACCACGCTACCAAGGCGGGCTCAAGGACCTCAATGGAAAGTATTTTGTCTTTTAGTCATCTTATACAAACCTCGTTTTAAGAAATAGGCGTTAAACTAAGAATTGCATTATGCCACTTTTCCTCGACAGAGGTAGCTTTCAACTACTTCTTTGGATCTCCCTTCTGGATACGTTGCGCGGCGTCTCCTACCTAGAAGAAATCGTGTAATTGATGACGATAAAGTAGATCGGAGGAAGACAGCTTCGAGAGTTGTGACGTATTTCAGTCGGGAGCGAGGCCTGCAGTGCGAGTGACGTCAGGCAAGAGCCGTGTTATACCAAGTTGCCTATTTAAATGGCGCTGTGCGTACAAATTTTGAGGGTTCAGTCAGGTGTAGCACACTCGATGACATCAATGTAGCTTGAAGCAGAAACCTCAGGTTCTAAGAGGGAAAAGATCAATAGAAACTAATACAACAGTAGAGATCATAAATAAGCATAATGGGAATAAAAAGGGAATAAATGATATAAGAAACAAAGTTAAAAAGAATATTCGAAATAGCAATACAGTACAAATGAAGGAAAAATTGGACAGGAGTTGCCTTTGGGCACATAGAGGGCAGGAAGCACAGAACAATAGAACCGACATCAAGACGCCAGTAAAATATGCGAGGTATAAGGAAAACTCAGCCAAGCATGATAGAATACCGTTATGACGCTGAGAGGTCATACAACCCAGAGGGGCGGAGAATAGTACTGATGCACAGGAACGACATACGGAGGTGACCAATAAGAGAAAATTAAAGAAATAAACCCTGCCAATAAAATGTAGAGTAAACCACGTGATAGGCGTAAAATAGGAAAGGAATAGAAAATGGGCGGTGATACGAAAGAAAAGCTAGGATAGAAGCTGAAAATACGACAGGCAAAAGAGCGTCACTCTGCTAGTGAGGACGACGGGGAGAAGACGTGTTATTGGAAGGTTACTCCGGTACTGAGTATTGTGATAAAAGTAGGATCAGATGTCGCAGTCCGACTTAGAGTTATGGTCTTGAAGATAGTGCAAATATAGGGAATAACAAGGGAGTTCGCGAAGCAACGTAAAAACATCGTAAAGGGGAAAGGAAAATTAGGAAGACAACGCAAGTGTTAACAAGAGAACTACGAGAGCCAGGCTAAAGAAAAATAAAGGAATTGAGAGACGGTCAACACGACTTTTCATAACTGAACCCTGAGAAAGAGATCCCAGCTCACCGACGATTAGACAAAACACCCACCTTTCCACCTCACCGTCAAACCTTTCACACTCCAGCCCTAAACAAGCACACATTAGGACAACGAACCGAAAAAGAACCCACACCAAGCTGCCATGTACCAAATGGAACTGTGGCGATTTATAGAAGGACAAATATACACACAAGAAAGACTTGGCTGATTGTTTACAAGAATGTCCCCCAAACCATATTTCCGAGGTTGTATTCGTTTGCCGCACGGAAATTGTGTTTGTGTGGCTCGACATATGAGGTCTGTTCAATAAAGAATGATCACAACTTTTCTTACCAATATACCTTTACTCATCCTCATAATTTTGATAGTCCTTCTCAAAATAGTCTACCCTGAATGCGACGCACTTGTCCCAGAGTTTCTGCCAGTCTTCAAAGACATGCCTGAAACCATTTTTGAGAGATCCTTCAAAATCGCCTCCGCAGCTTTTACCACTGATTCTGACGATGGATAATGCCACCAACTAAGGCGTTTCTTCAAGTTAGGGAATAGAAAAAAGTCACATGGGGCTAAACCGATACTATAGGGAGGGTAAGAGATGCACTTCACGTTGAATTTTGCAAGATATTCAGCATTATCGTGGCGCATCATCCAGTCTGATATGAACTTGCAATGTTTTCAGGACATCCCTGTAGTATTGTCCAGTTACTGATGTGTGTGCAGGTACAACATGCTGATAAACCATTCCATGAATATCAACGAATGAGATGACCATAACTTTCCCAGCAGAAGCAACCACTTTTGCTTTTTTGGGGGTTGGTGATGAAGGAGATTTCCACACTGAGCTTTGCTGTTTGCTCTCAGGATCAAAATGATGTAGCCAAGTTTCATCAGCAGTGATTACGTTTGAAATAGACTCCGGATCTTCCTCTAACATCAACTTTAACTGCACGTAGACCTGCATGTGAATGTCCTTTTTTTCGGGAATCAACAGTCTTAGAACCCATCGCGCACAAACACGTCTCATGTGTAATGTTTCTGTCACCAACCTGTGGGTGGCACCTAATGAAATGTTCAGTATTTCAAAAAGTGATGTTAAGGTAATTCGTCGATCCTCTCTCACAATGGCAGCAGCAGTGTTGATGTTTACTTCCGTAAGAGTAGTAAGTGGCGCACCGGGTGCACCTTCCTTTGAAATTGATTGTCTCCCCTCTTTAAACATTTTAAACCATCTTCGAGCTGTGCTGTAGGCAAGAACAGACTCTCCATAGGCGTCCTGCAACATTGTATAGGTCTTAACTGAAGATTTATTGAGAATTTCAAAGCCGCATATTGTTCCTCGCCTGTTACCTCCATTGCAGCGGTAGGCGATACTGAATATGTCTGAACTTGCCTAGTTCTCACAGACGGAAACAAGGAGTACCGACAACGAAACTACTATGGCATGTTTGTGTCACATTAAGCTAACAGAATATAATAAGATTGAATTTTAGTGTGAAAATTATGACCGTAAAAAATTATGATCATTCTTTATTGAACAGCACTCGTATGAGTGCGAACAATGCTTTTCTGTCTGTTATGAAATTAGCCAAGTCCAAATCCTGAAGTACATTGTTGGATCACAATCTAACATGCAGCCTTCGATTACAAATTTCCCAGATATTAGGTCCTGATATTGATAAACTAGTTAAAGAAAAACGAAACATAAAGTTTTGGAAAATGTCCGTATATTTGATCTGAATGAGTTTCCTGTAGTTTGCAAAGGATATTATTTCATGTTTTATTTTATTTATAGCATGCCTGACCTTCAGATAAACTATGAGTTGAACTTTTATATACTTTTTCAAAGCACAAAAAAACTGCAATTTTTTATAAACTGTGACCAATTCTGTAAGTAAAGCACTCAGCATTAATATTACAACACCCAAGATGTAAGTTGTACCTATTATTAATACCCGATACGTTTCCTATCAGAACCACAGCATACCAAACTATTTCGTTCCAATTGGGCAGCAGAAATCAGCGCGGTGACGTCACACGCTAACCTGCCTTTCGTTCGGGAGCATATTTGGCGGTTAGAGCTGACGGACCTTACGTCACACCGCCACTACCTGTCTTCTCCTGAAATATATGTTGGAAGACTGACATAGTATTGCTGTCTTTCATTACAAGAATGTTGTGTTTCATCAAAGGATCGTCACCTAAAGAGTGATTTTTCCTCCCTTTCAGTATTAGTTGTATATTTTATTAATGACACATTTACTGTACTTGTCATATTAGTCAATTTTTAAAACACAGGAAGTATGGAAGTATAGGAACTCTGTAAAAGCACTTATGTGTAATACCTGTGTTTGGTTAATACGGACTTGTGTTACATTGTAGTGCTGGAGAACGAGGTCACCACTATTTAAAAGTCTCGTCAAGCCACTTCCAGATATTCTTCCGTCCATGCATACGAGCACATTAAGGCACCTTGGCAGTGAAAGCCGATGAAACAACTCTACACAACAACGCAGGTGTTCCACATCCACAAGGTTAGGAAAAACCTACAGCTGATAACGTTATTTCCTTCAGACATTTTCTGTTACTCACATCTGACAATGTCTAACATATAAGTTTAATGTTACTAAGTGAAATGGCTCCCCGTTAACTCTTGAAGCCGCATTCAGCAAGTTCCGGGTTGGATTCCTGATGGCTGCTCACTCGATCATGGCGTTTTCTGCTGTTTCCCCTAAAAAAACACTACCTATGCACTCCTGTCTTCCAATTCTTAATATTTCATCTTCCTCTTTCATATTACAAGTTGTTTCCAGAGCTGTGTTGAGAAAATAGTACAGATGATAAAGAGGCTTGCTCTTTGGAGCTTATTGTCGGCTCCGTCAGAGGGTGGCCGTTGGAGCCTCCACTCCTGGGTCGAGCATTCACCTGTCAATTTGTTTGGACGGGTGGCCAAGCTGCAACTGTTAGGGAACTTTGCACGTCTCTGTTTCTTTGTTGGCCGGTGTTGCAGCCCATATACCTGCAGAAACTTTATCTCATCCGTTCCTTCCGAAGGTGTATCCATAACAGATCCGCTGAGAGTCAAGATGCTAAATGACACCTCCGTTTCGTGATCTAACCTATCCTAGGTTTAATACTTCGTATCAAACCACCAATACAAACAGTACAGATGAGCACAGAATATATCTTAGTGTAAAAAATATATATCCATAATAATGCTAAGCCCTAAAACTGTTATTCAAAGAGAAGAATTTAAGGCATTTGTGCTTTCTGTAGCTACTTAGCTATAACAAGAGAGGAAATATTCCACCCCAAAATTGATACCTTGATAAATACGTAGAATATGAAGCTATTAACAGTGAGGCAAACAAATATATACAAATATAACAATTTCAAACTTAAAACTTCACTTATAAGAATTGAGATGATTTTCTTAAATTAAAGAAAATTTAAATTCTAAAATTTAAACTAAATTAAATTTTTAAATTTAATTTAAATGTTAATTCAATTCTTAAATTAAATGAAATTTAATGATTTTCATGACAATTTATAAGAAAACCATTATCATTTCTTATAAGATAAGCGAAGTTTTAAATTACAAATTGTTATATTTGTATATATTGATACCTTGATTTTATTCAGGTTTTGAGGTTCTCTAAATAACATAAAAACCGAAAACGAGCATTTTTAAAAAAAAGACCTATGTGCTCAACATTTTTAGCGAACTCTGTTTCCATCTTTCTTACTTTGGAAGCCTTGTATTCCACCCAAAAATGCTATCGCGACGGAAACTCGTATTTCGATACTCCACGAATCCAAAACAGAAATTCATGTGTGTGCATGCGTGTGCGTTTTCTATGAACGGTATAAATCAAAAACAAAACGTTCCTTAAATAACACATTAGACAATTTTTTGGTACAGCGTCTTCTAAGGATGCGACACGAAGATATACAGGAAAATTCTCCCACTATAAATTGCTTTCTGTCTGGAAAAATGTTTGTTTCTGATTTTATAAAAAGTTACTACTTTTATTAAAATAATATATTTTATGACATTCGGATGACAAACATAATGTGTATCCTATTTTTCTGTTAATGGCCACGAAGTCCCTCATATTTGAACTTTTGTAAGGCGTGATAAACAATAAGAGAAAAACAAAATCTCTTTAAGCACACAATGTATATCGAGTGTTTGTGTTATTCACCTTTTCCAAAATATTATTCCTTTAATTTTTCAAAAACTTTTCCTTCTTGCAGCTGACAACTTTCTATTCACTGTTTGTCTTTGCTAAACATAGAGGATAGAATTTAAAAATTATCACCTTCTTTTTGTTTTTAAATATTCCTAAAATGTTATGTACATCATCCTTATATATAGTACAAAATGTCTAAATGTTTAACGAACGTTAAGTCTATCGTGATTAATAGAAGAAAGTAAAGAGCAAGCTTTTGAAACGTTAGTTCATAGAATAATGTGACTTTGTGGGTTCGTGAAATGAAAAGTCCAATTTCACCACTCAAAAATGTTCTTTATTTCCACCGACTTACAGTTAAACTCTTGCCAATTACACAGAATTACGTGCTGCACACAATTACAATTCACCAGTTCGTCCGTTACAATTTCACTTGTACTCGCGATTACATCAACTCCGATACTCATACACAGTTACGTACGGTCTTCCGTTGCACAATCTTTTCGTTCATTAACACGTCACTGACTAACTCTTACACCAAGAACTGCGACTGTCTCCTCACTCACACTAAACTTCTGACTAGCTGCAGCCCTTTTTATAGGCATCTCGCCGTCTTCTCGGCTTTTCTTGTTCCCAGGCGAAGATTCCAGTAGATGAAAGATCCCGTAATTTCCAGAACAGGTGGAAGAGAAACAGACCGCACAATCATGTTTTTCCCCCAGCCATCCCTGTCACCACTATAAGACGGACGAGGGGGAGGCGTGGCTAACACGGACCTCCCCTGTCTTCCGCTCTCAGCTGCTTTCATAGGGTGTTCCAACGCCCGGGTGACACTGCTCCCTCCTCAAAGCTGTTCGCCCCGAACAGCACCATCGTAGCGTGCCAGGCGGTCCAGGTGTACCACCAGCATCTGCCCGGAGCCTGAGCCAGAAGTAGCGCTGCCGTAGTTTGTGAATCATTCGGTTCGCTCCCAGGTGTCCTCCTGAAGTACCGGCGTGCACTTCCTCCAAGACTTCCGGGACCTTACTCCGGGGGAGTACCAACTGTTCTCTCTGCGCCTTCCCATCGGGTGACTCCCATACCCGGAACAGCACGCCCTCTCTGGTCTTCAACGAGTCCCATTGGGCCCAGTACGACTTGTTGGTGGCGCTCCTCGGTGCGATGTCCTCCCAGGTTGGTCTCATCCCTGCCTCCACTTCCCTCAAGGGTGGCCCCAAGTCTGCGTCCGCCAGCTGCTCCCTCCTCAGGCCTGTGCTATCCCAGCCTTCAGCAGGCACTGCCACAACTACTCGGACTGCTGCGGCACGCTCCTTCTCTTCCACTCTTGTGCACTGGCCGCACTCTACTGGACAGGGTCTTCGGGACATGGCGTCTGCGTTACCGTGGCTCTTCCCTCTACGATGTTCCGAGGTGAAGTCGTACTCCTGCAGCCTCTGGACCCAACGTGCCGTCTGGCCTTCCAGGTTCTTAAAGCTCAATAGCCAGGTTAGGGCGGAATGGTCAGTCCTCAGGTGGAATGGCTGACCGTACAGGTGCTTATGGAAGTGCTCCACGGACTTTACTACCGCCAGTAATTCTCGTCGGGTGACGCAGTAGTTCTTCTCTGCCTTGGATAGCGTCTTGCTGTAGTAGGCTATCACCCGCTCATGGCCGTCCTGGATCTGCGATAGGACACCTCCAATGCAATGGTCGCTAGCGTCGGTGTCCACAATGAATGCGCCACCCGGTTGTGGGTAGCCCAAAATTGGAGCACTGCACAGGGTCTCCTTTAGGTGCTGGAAAGCGTTTTCGGCGTCCTCTGTCCACACATAAGGCCGGTGTTCCTCCGTCAGGCGGGTGAGGGGTTTTGCGATGTTGTCGGCCTTTTCCTCTAAATCATTAAGGCGGTCGTCTACTTGACCCATCCGCTTGCCCAGATTCGCGACGTCATCCCTCACGCCAGCCAACCGTTCCTCAAACTTGGCGGCGAGTACCTCGTTCGCCTCCCTCATCTCCGTTGTCAGTTCGGCCATCTTTGCGGTCACTGTCGTGGCCAAGTTGTTGTTAGCAGTTTCCGTCTTCGCTGTTGATTCGGCCTTCATTTCTTCCCTCTTCTCGGTGATGTTGTCGTTGGCCGTCTTCATTTGTTTCAACTTGGCGATGAGGTTGTTGCTTGCCGCTTCTATTTTTGCAGCGAGGTTTTCATTTGCCGTCTTCATTTCCGAGATTAGTTCGGCCTTCATTTCTTCCATCTTCCCGGTGATGTTGTCGTTGGCCGTATTCATTTCTTTCAGTTCCGCTAAAATCTTTTCTAATGCTGCCTCCATTGTGCTATGTCGCACTCCTGACACCAATTGTGACTTTGTGACTTCGTGAAATGAAAAGTCCAATTTCACCACTCAAAAATGTTCTTTATTTCCACCGACTTACAGTTAAACTCTTGCCAATTACACAGAATTACGTGCTGCATACAATTACAATTCACCAGTTCGTCCGTTACAATTTCACTTGTACTCGCGATTACATCAACTCCGATACTCATACACAGTTACGTACGGTCTTCCGTTGCACAATCTTTTCGTTCATTAACACGTCACTGACTAACTCTTACACCAAGAACTGTGACTGTCTCCTCACTCACACTAAACTTCTGACTAGCTGCAGCCCTTTTTATAGGCATCTCGCCGTCTTCTCGGCTTTTCTTGTTCCCAGGCGAAGATTCCAGTAGATGAAAGATCCCGTAATTTCCAGAACAGGTGGAAGAGAAACAGACCGCACAATCATGTTTTTTCCCCCAGCCATCCCTGTCACCACTATAAGACGGACGAGAAGGAGGCGTGGCTAACACGGACCTCCCCTGTCTTCCGCTCTCAGCTGCTTTCATAGGGTGTTCCAACGCCCGGGTGACAATAATTAGAAAGAAAGTTAGGAAAGGATATACATATTATTTTTTATTTTGAATTGCTCTTTTCTGTTATATCTGCTTAGGTATCAGTTTCTTGTTAATGAATATGCCGAAACTTTCACCCTTTTGCCTTTTAATAAGTTTATGTTTCAAACCTGTGCTGTAGCTAATTTAAGTACATTTTTCTTCCTCCTCTTCCCCTTCTTCCTTGGTAAACTTCTATTATCTCCCAAACTTTCACTACGTTTATAAACTTTACTCAGAATCTGTATTATCCCTTCTAGGGACCTCTTTTTCTCCTGTGAAGACTAGATAAAGTGTATTATTCGTTCATATTCTGCATCCAATCTTTAATTTAATATATTTTTATTTTAATTTCTTGTATTATTTTCATAGTCTTCTTTTATTTTATTAAATACCTTAAAATATAGCAGATAGATTTATTTTGAATATTATAAAAGCAGTCAACTAACCAGTACTTTGGTATATTAACATTGAAAGTATATGTTGTCAATAAATTAGGACTTATTAATAAACTGAAGAACTTTCACACATAAGACTGGAAAAAGAGTATGTTTAACGCTGCGAGAGGAAACGATTATTTGTAGTTTAATATCAACAAATATCAACTAAAGTCATAGCACAAATACCCACTTAGTGTACTTAGCATTGGTCGAACATAAATATGTACCACACAAGCTAAAAGTGACAAGAAGAATAAAAGAGAAGCAAAGGAAAGAAGAAAATTACAAACTAGAGATAAGTTACCTAAAACAAATGAAAAAAATTTATCTGCCTTAGCGCATTTAAGTCAGAAAACAACTAACATCCCATGCTAGCCAGTATCAGAGGGTAAGATGTCAAGTCCCGGACCGCACATAGAGATGGCGTCACTGGACCTGTTTGACAGATAGCATCATATAGTTTAACTCTAGACTAGCTATACAGTCCTCCAGAGAAGAAATCCATGACCTCCACTCGGAGGTGCTCAACATTGCCCCACGGCTTGGACAACTGGAAGAGACAATCACCGCAAACATCACAGAACGCCACTCAGAGCAGACCGACCAACTTAGGAGGATAACAGCAATCGCCCAACGCTCTGCAGACACCACATCTGAACTTCAAAACCGGCTAGATCTGGCACAACAACATCTACAGCAACTCCATAAAAGTGACACTTCTTCATCTGTGGAGCGAAAGCTCTCACGGCTGGCGGAGAGTCACACCAACACCGACGCCAAACTGGACCAGCTACTAAGGCTGCTCCACCGCCTGATTGAGCATCAACTTCAGATCAACACCGAACATCCTACTGTCTCTCTTCGCAAGAAGACATTATGCCCCCAATCCCCAGCAATAGAAGTCCACTAATCCACTAAATAAGGTATGCATAATCTCCTACGTGCCATGCTCAGGACTTCGGCCATGGTCATGGCCACGGAACTCAACTTCTACGCGCTCCTGCACATTGTGCAGCAGCATTTAAATGTACTCTAATCACGGAGGTGCTCATGCGGGACTACAAAACTGGCTGAAGTATAACTGCCATCCCTTACCCCTTTCCTACGTTACTGCAAATAAATTGATTTTTGTTAAAAAAAGAAGTCAATAGCTTGCTTGGGTTTTAGGTTTTAGGTTTTAGGCATTTCAGACAAGTGTAGAGGTTTCACAAAAATGTGGGATTTGGAGAAACGAGCAGTGATTAAATACCTCCATTTAAACGGCTTAACGCCCAAAGAAATAAAGGAGGAAACGGACAGCACGTTGAAAGACTCTGCCCCTTCATATACAATGATTAAAAGATGGGTTGCAGAGTTTAAAATGGGACGTACGAACACAAGTAATGAGCGTCTCTTTGGTTGCCCCGTGGAAGTCACAATGTCTGAGATCAATGAAAAAAGTTATCGTTCAGTACTGGAAGACCGCAGATTGAAGTTGTTGAGAGAGCAGAGGCTCCAAACATATCAAAAGAACGTGCAGGTAATACTTTAATTAATGTTTTGCGCCTTCACAAGGTTTCTACAAGATGGGTGCCGTGTTTGTTGACTCCTGATAAAAAGTGCAAAGAAAAACAGTTTCTGTTAAGAATTTGGAGCTCTACCTTATAAATCCCAGTGAATTTTTGAGACGGTTTATTACCATGGACGAAACTTGGATACATCACTGCAGTTCATAAAGTAAATCACAGCCAAAACGTGGATTGTGCAACTCCAAAAAAGGCAAAGCCAATTTTGTTAGTTAACAATGTTATGGCAAGACTTTTCTGGGATGCATAGGAATTTATTTTTACTGATTACTTGGAAAATGCTAAAGTTTCACTGGTGACTACTACGCAAGCTTATAGTAACGTTTGAGTGATGAGGTGAAAAGAAAAATTCTTCATTTGGTAAAGAAAAAATATTGTTTCTTCACGACAACGCTCCGGCCCATTGATCAGTCATTATGATGGGAAAAATGTGCAAATTAAACTTCGCATTGCTTGAACCTAGCACTCAGTAGCTACGCCTGTTCCCGAACATAAAAAAAAATGTCTTGGAGAGCGAACATTTCACAGCAACGAGGACATTGTTGCGATAAAGTTATTTTGAGGAACACGATAAATCGCACTACAGAGAAGGTTTATTTAAATTGGAACACCAATATGACAAATGTATTATCCTTTCTGGAGATAATGTTGAGTTTTTTTTCCTTTTTTTTTTCTTTTTTTTTTTTTTTGTCGATAACTTTTTAGCCGACTCGCTTAGTTCCCTACATGCCAATTTACTTCCAACAGGACTTACGAATTTTAATTCTAGTTTAAATAGATATTCGCTGCTACATTCCCCTGGTGCAACCACAGGTTCTCCTACCAGAAATGTCAAAGATTTGCTATACCCTTCACTCTCCCAGTCTAAACCGTTCATTGATCTTCCCGTTTTGGTACATATACTTCCTTATTCATGTAATTTTATTTCATTTTTTTAGGCTTAGGGAAGATTTAATTTAAGAATGTGATTCAATTTTCTGTCTTGACATCTTTCCAGATGGTTTTATCACTTATTGCACCCATTAATAGGCAATTAATTGCAATGTTCTGGGAAATGCTTTCCTTTATTGACGTATCCCTGGCTATAACATTGCACTGTTTGAAAAGAAAGACAATAATGCTCTTTATATCTCTAACTTTATATCACCAATGACGTTATGTCACCACGATTTCACTGCCTTATCTATAGCGTTAACGACTTCGCTATCTTTGCTATGCTCGTTTATGACGGCAGATTACGGCATGAAACAATAATGGCTGCTATATTTTTTGACCTCCATTTCTCCTTCATTCTTAACACGCCTAGTCATGTTTCACAAGAGTGAATGGATGGATGGCTTCGTATGGATCTTTCTGGAACCGCGATAATGTGCAAGGCCTACGTCCAATTCCTAGAGCTGGACACTAAAACCGTTGACTTTTCGTGGATAACTCTGGAAGGACGAATTTATTCTATCAGGAAATTGCTTTGCATCATTTTGCTTCCCCTTTCCTGTTTCAGTTTGGCTTTTGCGTGCGGTGTCACATAGATGTCTTGGTTGCTTGTTCCATATAAGTTTTTCTCGGTCCTGCCAGTTGATAGTCTTGTCTAAGCCGCCTCATATGAATCGAATTCCCTTTGGTTCCGCCAAGCCTTCACAGAGCAGCCAACCAGTGTGACTGAACAAAAAATTATTTCTCTACTAACAAGAATGAATTGGATAGCTTAATTAAAGTATCTAAGGAAACAATAATGAAGAGAACGATAACATGTTTTTGAAATTTTGATAAATAAGCTGAAGTGGTTTAAGTTCTGATAATAACTGCTTCTTTTATATTTCGCATTTACCTATCAGGAAACATAATTTTTACGATTCTTCCCAGCCACCAACAGTGCAAGAAAATGCGTTGGAATGAATTATTTAAATCCCTAGCCTAATCGAAGCAGAGATTATGGGAAATAAAATGATTGCAGAGGAAAATTCTATTGCTTTAAGGTTATAAATTGATTTCGATATTGATTAGTGAATAAGGATGTCAAAGATGCCTAATTCTCGTACAAATTTCTAGTAGATGTTCCTCTATTATTTCAATCTTGTGCATTCTTCTTGTACTCCCAAGCAAATATGTACTAGAAGAATTTTTTTTCCATTAAAAGCACCGACCGGGATGGCTCAGGCGGTTTTGTCTGTATCCCACATTCGGGAGGCCCGGGTTCGATTCCCGTGGCCGACTACCTGACCCATGGGTGTTTTCGGGTGTTTTCCCGGGTCTCTTGGTGAATGCTGGGTAGGTTAATTACATCCCCCTAATTACCTATCCTTCCAATTCATCTTTATTATCATTTCATATCATCTCTCATCTGTTGGTCTCTTTCAGGGTAGAAGTGTTGGCGGGTGACTCGGCGGTGCATGGCAGGATCATATGATCTGAGTTTTTTTTTTTTTTTTTTTTTTTTAATTTAGGTCCTCCAACGTTAAGTCATATCGGACGATGAATGGAATGGGTGAAATGATGCTCAAATGAACCCGGGGACCATAGAGCTTAGAGGTACCCGACACTCGACTTTCAGGATAAGGGAAAACCCTGGAAAAACATCCAGGTAACTCACCCTGACCGAGATTCGAACTCGGGACCTCTTGAACGTGAGTCCTCAGATCATTTTTTTATATGATCTGAGGAACACTATTTCCTCCTCCGATAGTTCGGTTACCGGCCTCAGCTCCTCTGCTGGGAGCATTTCGGGACCGCCAGCCAAGGACCTTTGGCGCTCGGATCGCCTCCCTTGGTACAATTAGGGCTTGGCTGCTGGGCTCGTTGCCATCCCGCTGTGGGGGAGCGAGTTCGTTGTCCTGCCTATCGGGGGAAGTCTCTATCCAAGTAAACTGTAGGGACCCTGCCCTCTGTACTGTCATGGCTCCTTGGGTCGGCCACCGTCTTTCTCCTTCGCCTCATCCTTCCTCCCGGGGGTGTCCCCACTTGGGGGCATAGGAATAATGGGCCCATCATGGTGGCCTACGTAACGAATCCCCTCCGTAATGAAATTCCAATCCCAAATGAAATGTGTAGTGTTTAACGCCCGCTTTTACTACATACGGCACCGCAGGTGACGACACTGATGGTAAATGCGATGAAGATGGAGCACCGGTGGAATGAGATGGCGGGGGAAACCGGAGGTCCCGGAGAAAACCCGCCCCAGCCCCGTGTTGTCCACAACAAATCTCACTTTGTGATCGAACCCTGACCGTCTTGATGAGAGCCAAGCGATCTAACCACTGAGCCACGGCGCGGCCTCCCAATCCCATTAAAAGCATTTCAACATCCGTCACATATTTATTTTGAAATTCCCTGAATGAGTAAAATAACAATAAAATACTATATTGATTTCAGATCTACCCGCCATAAGAAAAGTTCTGTCCCCGAAAGTGAGGAACGAGAATGTAGAGAGTGCACTTCAAGGTGATCGCCACTGTTTTGTTGACAATGCATAACGTCAACAATGGTAGTGATCAAGGTGGGGGGGGGGGTCTAAAGGGCAAGCTTATAGTAGAAATGCACAGCTGGACGATGTAAATAGCATGACATTTACAGGCCTCGGCTTACCAACAATTTTAACTGGGAACTAGGAGTTTTCTTTACCTGACTGCGCTGCAATTAACACAGTCATATAGTGGGTGACTATGAAGTTTTGTTGATTTGATTAATTTCTTTCACCAGGTAATAACGCGATGGTATACTATGTCATATTGTTTTATCGACATTTTGGTACCAATTGCAATGTTAACCGGACTTCGTCCGGCCCCTGGACTTCTGTATCATAAGTTTTCGTAGATACCTGTCGCCAGTATTTAACTCATAAATAAAAGGCTGATGATTCAAGAAGGTACAAGTACAGCTCAAGCACGAAGAACAGTTAACTGGATAACGCCTTACGATAAATTGAAATTGATGATGCTGTTGCGAACAGATAAGTCCAGCTTGAGAAATGAATCATGTCATATGATTGCACTTGGAACCAAAGTTGGTATTCATGGAGTGACACAATAATATTAGTGCATTATGCGATAAAGTACTTCATATCTTGCTTTAGAAGTTCCTGGTTTAGTAGCCATTTATGGTCATAAAAATGAAGAGAGCGTTAAAATTAAGGTAAATCAAGAGCTCTCTATATATTCAGATAAATTTATCGCTATCTTAACAGCTATTTTATATATTATAAATAATAAAATCAATAATTGTATTATATTTTCGGATTCCTTTATGTTTTGAGCAAAAAAAGAAACCAGCCATGGAGTAAATTTAAGTATAATAGAAATAAAACAGTCGTGGCTAAGCAAGAAAGAATAAGTATCAAATTAATTTGGATACCTGGAAAAAATATTATTGGAATCTGTAAAGTTAATTTATTTTTAAATGAGGAAAAACATGAGAGTAAATTGATGGATATTCAATTCACTTGTCAAGAAGTGTGTACCAAATTATAGAAAGATGTAAACAGTGAATGGATGACTCAACACCCTGAAGATCTTTGGATAAATGAAATAAATACAGCTCCATGGTTTAAAAGAACTTTATTTCCTTTTTGTAATTTAAGTCCTACAACGTTAAGTTATATCGAACGATGAATGAAATGAGTGAAATACTCAAATGAGACCAAGGTCTATAGAGCTTCGAGGTATACGACATTCGTCTTTCAGGATAAGGGAAATCCCCGGACTCAACCTTATCCAGGTAACTCACCCTGACCGAGATTCGAACCCGGGACCTCTTGAACGTGAGGCGGACACGCTACCATCTGCGCTACCGAGGCGGGCATGGATGTATCATGATAGGAAAGATCTGCAAGACGTTTTTAAGATTAACTTACGAATAGCCTTAAATCCTTTTCTATTGCACAAAGTAGGAGCAAAACAAAATATTTATATTATAGTGGTGGACAGAGATAACATGGCATCTGTTAATTGGATGCAGAAAATGCCAAGCTACTATAATTATTATAAAAGAAGGCTAGCTTGTGCTTTCTGTTATAAACTACAACCCTAA
Organism: Mantis religiosa; assembly: GCA_030765055.1. Lineage (NCBI taxonomy): Eukaryota > Metazoa > Arthropoda > Insecta > Mantodea > Mantidae > Mantis > Mantis religiosa. The sequence continues at coordinate 51,599,169 of CM060958.1, read as the reverse complement.
ACTAATTTTTGGAAAAATTATACAACATAATAACAAGAAAAATAAAAATATAAAGAACAATCCCGAAAAAATATCTTAATGAAAACTTCATTTTCATTTAAATAAAAAATTAGGCAGCAGACTTTAAAAGAGGGAGTTTGAAATTTCAGGAGAGTCTATAAATAACGAAGAACTACACAAATGTATTTGTAGCAGTACCTTCACTTATCTTAAAAGAAAATTATGTAAATTGTTCTTATTAATTGCTGAGATCAATTTCGTAAACTCTTGCTTACTTCTTCAGCCACAAACAACTGCGTTTTAAACGCTACCATCAACAGACGTAAACATTTAAATATCAAAAAAAGTGTTAATGACATTTCTACCCTTAAGAAGTAAAATACGGTTACAACTTTTAAACATTTACTTACCATCCTTGGGTTAATAAACATTATCAAATTTTTTAAGAGTTTGGTGTAATTTTAGTTCCTCAAAATAAATATATTATTAAAATTTACTACACTTGTATAAAAAATAAATAAAATTCCTAACAATAAAAAATCTAGTATTTATCAATTTAATTGTTTATATTGGAAAGACCAAACGTAATTTGGAAACTAGAACGAAAGAACAAAGTCGGCCGTAGCAGATCATTTTGATCATTTAACCATGAAATAAATCCAGAAGTTAAATCATAAAAACAGTTAAATGGTCTGATTGATTTAATGGTTTTGGGAAAAAATATTTATTTTAAGAAATAAACATCGTGTAATGAATTTTAAAACACCGACAGGCGATTCTAATTTTAAGTTTGCTTCGATTTCAGATTTTAGTGATGCATTACGAGCTGGGACTTCCTCTCTACCATTTCATTCGACAGATTGCTCGGCGCTTCTACATCTACGTCACGTCCCAGGAGCTGTGACGTATAACATTGGCGTCCGAAGTCACCGGTCAACGCGACTGAAGCCTACCACAGTATCTGCTTTACAGTGATGACACTTCCACTACTGAATGATCTACTGTTCCACATTTGCTTTTCTATTCTTCTGTTCTGCTGTGTAAATTCTCACTATGGAAGTATGTATACCATTTTATTATTTGAGTATCACATTTGTATTAGTGCAATAACACATTTGTATTAGTTCTGAGGAGGCACACTGTCAAACCTCTACAATGTTATTACTCTATAATTATTTTGTATCTGTTCTCTCAGATCTGCAAAGCATATATTATTGCTGATCGATCTAATAAGTATATTTAAAAAGAGAAAAAAGATTTTAGTAATACTGGAAAACACGTAAGAACCTCTATTGATGGCATCGTTGACGACGTAGTTATTTAAAACGATGTAAATGAATATTTAAATCTATTTATTAATTTAAATATATGTAATTTTGTGATTGGCCGCAGTAATAATTATATGACATAATGTGGTGACGTAGCATTAAGGGGATACAGCACCGAAAACCCCAAATCCAGCAATTTTCAACCAATCTTGCCGAAAGTTTTACCACTTAGTACTGATACATAGTGGACACAGAATTAAAAATTTGGTTTTTATATCTTCAATAGTTTTTGAGTAATTAACTTGTTAATTTCAAAATTTGGGCAAAATTTCAACCGCTCCACGCGATGTAAATTTTTAAAGTTTTAACTGTTCTATATCTAAAACGATTCAGATGCTTATGAAGAAAACATCTATCATATGCATTTCTTATACTGATTTTAGTTCGAGAGGGTAAAAAACTGGTATAGAGCAAACAAAAAAGCAAAAAAATAATTAAACCGCTGACTTTTTATATCAATAACTTTAAAAATGTAATGAATATTAAAACTTCAGAACATAGAAACCTTTGTTTGCTTTCTAAGAACATATGTTGAAAATTTTAGAGGAACTTATTCAAAACTGGATCGTGTGGAACATTTTAAGTAACAAAAAATGTCAAAAAAAAAACTATAACTGAGTAAATCAAATTTTAAAATCCAAAACATTTTCCTTCTCAGCTGCATGCCTTGAAGCAGACTAAAACCCTCCAGATAGGTAAGTTGGACCCTCTTGCCTCTTCCTTCTCTCTTCTGCTGCAGTGTTCGTCAATTTCACTTTCCTTCTGGATGTTTTAGAAGTTACCTTTGCAGAAGTTAGCTGAATGAAGCAGGCGTAATTGGTCCTTCCCTTGGCTAATTTTTAGAGATGCTGGTGAAATCTGTATCCATTATGTCTGACTGCAGCTTGAGTGAGGCAGAACAAACAAAACTGAATTCACTGATGGTTGATGTCACAGAAACCTGAAGTCTCTTCTTTGAAACAAATATTTCTTTTTGGCAATTATGCCATATCATGTTATGTAAACTTTCATTTGCATTTTGTGTCTTACCCAATGTACATCTCCTTAGGATTTCATCTGACGCCAGACTTTGGTACAGCGGCATTAGTTTTCTTACCACATCAGGCCCCAAGTATGTTCCCATTGTGGTGTTATGTTTAGGCGTTTCTTCCCATGTATCGTTTAGCCTATTCATGATCCTAACTACGTACACAGTCAACAAAAGGTCAGTTGTTTCAAAGAATGTTTTACCTTTAACCTATATAACAGTTATATGCACGTTTTGATGTATAAAATACCTTTATATATGTTAAATGGCAAACTTAATCCCATCAATTATATATAAACAGTATGTAGTTTAACAAGAAACACAAGAAAATCCCAACCGTTAGGAACTCACACAAAAGTAAAATAATAAATATCACTATTTGATTTGAATGTTTGCAGCCAGTGTTTTGTTTCCATGGTGCCACATATTGTAAGAAGTAACCATCATACCAACACACAAAATTCCACCAGAAACTTTGTACGCTAATTTGAAATGTATTAATTTGGTACATTCAATGGAACTCAAATTACAGAATTCTGTGAATCGAAGGACCGGTATGCACGGGCATTTAAACTGCCATGTGAAGGTATTTAAATGCTTGAAACTCATACATTTAGTTGGGTTATGATATTATATGGTTCGAAGTATTTTATTAGCTTAAAAACAAAAATATTATTTTTTCCCATATTTTTAGTCCATTTCGGTGTTGCATCGGCCAATTACAAAATTAATAGTTACAGAAAATCAATAATCTTGGTAGATACGTTCTGTAATCTGGAGAGTGATGAACAGTCGTGCAGGATCAAGAAGTTTTCTGTAATAACTGGAACTGTTTTTATTAAAAAAGTAAGAATTTATCGATAGGCTGGAGGTAACCTGCAATTTATCAGGAAAGGAAGTTCAAGTAAAATATAATCCAGATAATACAATTAAATTATTTGTTACAAAATTTGACTTCTCCGAAACTTTATTCCGAACCAGACCTGAAAACCAAAGGTCTCATGACTCTTATTTAAAGTAAGATGATACAATTAGTGACCAGAAGAAACTGATAGCCCCAAAACTTATACGAGAAGAGAAGGAATTGTGCTTCCAACATAGAAATCCTGTTCCATGTTTGTGACTGCAGATGTAAGCAGGAGTTTACAAAATCGATCTCAGCAATTAATAAGAACAATTTACATCATTTTCCTTTAAGATAAATGAAGTTTACTATTACAAATATTTAAATTTGTGTTGGATTTATTGCTTCCCTGCAGCTAGCTTCATTCTTTACGTAACGAAGAAGTTTCAATTTGGTTCAGATGTCTAAACGTAAGCATTTTAATTTGTAGAAGTCGTACAAAAATAAACAGCGGATAGGGAATAACGCAACAAATCAAATATAGGTATAGTTGTTTAAAGTTTGCCATTTGTAACTCTTACATCCCGAAGCAGGCAGTTCGTTGCATGTTACGGACAGCTGTAGAGCAAACTATGATTAATTGCATCGAGGATTTGGAATCCAATGTCGGCGAGGTTCCCCTAACACTCAATTAAGCGCACAATGAGCTGGTACCAGGAGCAAGGTCAAATATCCATTACCTCCCTTGATTGGCCGGCGGTAATTGATCCAAGTTCTGAAACACAGGAAGTCAGTTGACGCTAGGTGAGTAAGACCCCGCCATTGTTGCAATTTAGTCGCTTCCACTCTAGAGAGCTCATTCCATTTAAAAGCCAGCCGTTCATGTAACAGGGTGGGTTCACGTAATTACCGACATGTAAAGGAAGATGCAGCCGTTACCAGTCGACCACAAAATGCGATTAATTTCGTTTGAAGTTAATAGCAATCTGAAGCAGATATCTAACATGCCTTCAGTTTATTTCAAACAACTAAAAGAAGAAAACAAACTGGTGTATGCTAACTAGAGTTTTAAGTAAAGGGTCCCCGCAAAAATGGTCTAACAATCAGTGTTTTATTTCTCTATGCTTGCCTACAATAGGTAAATGAGGCTAGCCCCGTAGCTGAGTTGGTGGAGCACCTGCCTGCCGTCCTAGGGGTCCCGTGTTCGATTCCGGGTAGTGGGGGTGGGGAGTTTTCTCCAACCAAGATAATTCTTCACTTCCCCAGAGTCTGGAAGTATGAATGAGAGTACGAATGTGTGCGTGATCAAATGGTTAAAATCTAATGGTTTGATTTTCCTTTCCCTTGATGGCTTTAAGCTTCATAGAACTTCAGTGCAAGTGCAGTCACCCTCAAGATCATTGCAGTCTTTAAAATACGTATGCTGTAACCCATTACACATAAAGTGTTCCCTTTTAATAAGGTTATTTACGCAAACGGTCCACGAAAAGTACTTTTGTTTTCGAATTAGGCAGTTTTCCGGCTTTGAGTATACTTTTACATGGGAAGTAGCTCACTTCCGAAATTTATTTTCCATTTTTCCAGGTTTTCGGCATATAAGGTTTCAGTTTTAGGCGGGTTTTACTGTATTTTCTTTCTTACGATTCTGTCAGTTTCCAGGATCACAACAGTGTCGTCGGTGAGCTGGAAATTTTTCCCACACAAGTTCTTTTACTTTAAAGTAAATCTAAGGAGATGAGGCTGTTTATATTAAGCACAATTAAGAACCATTATCTGGGCCGGATTTGAATCCGTGAACTTGAGATCAGTATTTCAACGTCTCCTAGATGAGGTACCCAGATTGACGTATGTGCACACGCGCGTGTGCAACTTAAAAAAAATGAATAGTCAATTAAACAGCAAACATAATGTTTAACTTAAGTTCAGATTTTCCAAAAATGAGACATGAAGATGTTCAAGAAAATTTGTCGAATTATTTTTTCCGCAAGAACTGCAAATATATATATATATATATATATATATATATATATATATATATATATATATATATATATATAGGTTGGTTATCAACACGCCCCATATGACACACTTGACCTTTGGGATAACCTCGCCTCACCACCTGCCAGGCCGCGTCGTGGCTCAGTGGTTAGACCGCTTGGCTCTCACCAAGGCGGCCCGGGTTCGATCCCAGGCGACCGCAAAGTGAGATTTGTGATGGACAACACGGCGCTGGGGCGGGTTTTCTCCGGGACCTCCGGTTTCCGCCGCCATCTCATTCCACCAGTGCTCCATCTTCATCTCATGTATCATCAGTGTCACCGCCTGCGGTGCCATATGTAGTAAAAGCGGGCGTTATACACTACACATTTCATTTCTCACCACCTGATGTCTGGAAGCATCAGAGGGCGGTGTCCATTACCTAAATGATAGGGTGATCATGAAAATAACGATGAGAGGAGAGGACCTACAGCTTATACCGTGGACTCCGAAACACGTTGGGAATAGGGGAAATTTCACACGTGCCAGACAGAGGTGCAAGGCGTGAACAGGGGCAACTTAAAGTCACCAACACCAGAGCCGAGAATCGAACTCGGGACCCTTTGTACGGGAGCCACGAACAAAACCACTGCGCTACCCTTATATATATATATATATATAAAACAACAGTTTTCTTCAATTTATTTGGGAGTAGTCTGTTAGGTTCTCTTTCTTAAGTAATGTTCTATAATTTTAATACGCAGTAGACTAAAATATCATGCAAAAAAGTGAATGTTTTACAACACAAGTTATTACAAATAAAGTTTTTTTTTTTGTAGTATCAGTAAATTTCCAGATATATGGTTATTGTTTGAGGTTTTCAATATTTTGTTCCTTTTTACGTACTGTTGCTTCTCAGGTGCTTCACTTGTAATCATCGACGGAGTATGAAATTTCAAGGCCAACAGATACCGACTTCCGTATAAACAACTGCCTATCGACTGGGTTTCCTGCAACTTGCTCATACATATAAGTATTAACTCACTTGTATTCCAAGGTATGATTTTTTTATATCCTGATTTTATAATTCCTATGAAATATTGTATTTTCTTAATTTTTCCCCCATATTAATGCAGCCACATAGCACGTTTCAATTATTAATAGCACAGTAAAATTTAGTCCTTTTTAGGGTTTTCTTAGTAGTTTCATGCATGCGCCCACTAAGAATAAACAACTGAATATCGCCGTCATTCAAATTACTATTATTTGTCCCCAGTGAGGTTTGCACAATAAATAGTGACGCCGTAGGCCGAATGTAACAACGTAAAACTTACACAGCTTCTTTAAGGACAAATCATAATTGTAAACTGTGATTTTTGTGATGGTTAACCATGCTTTTACACTACATTTTCTTTTTTCTTTTATATCTGTTGACATATGTAGAGCAAACACGTGTCTTTCTGTAGCACAGTCTCTTCATTTCGCCTCAACTTGACAACTTTCAACAAACTTAGTCGTTCGCTACTCTGGCTGGTCGACTCACAACTGCGCAACGATTTGCAATTCCAGTAATCACTGGTCAACTCATACCTAGCAACTCCCAAAGACTAGTTTTTGCACCCCTATTTACACCTGATCTAAGAAATATTCTAGGAACGGAAATGTCTCGAATCGAAGGATTTGTACATTGACGAAACCGAATCTTCTAGATCTGCGGAAGTCGAACGGCCTGGAATATTCAGCGTGGTACAACAATGAGGCACGAACTTCCTGGTCTGGCGTCGCCAATGGCTGTCCTTTTAATGTTCAATTTTTTCCTTCTCTCGCAGCATACAACAGATACGATGAATGGGGTTTAATTCTGTAAATTAATTAATATTTTATTGTATTTATTTCTTGTGATCTCTATATCATTTATTGTAATGTTCAATTTTACTCATTTTATGGCTGTCAATTTGTTTAATATTTTTATGCAGGTTTGTCTCATTTTATTTTTGCTTAATCACTTAACATGATTTGAATTGAGCTGCTGACTTTATTTCTAAACATTTTCCATAAAATGTACCACGACGATTGAATCAATAAATTGCTTGATTCGCAACTTAAGTAATATCATGTCAGCTTTGATAGACTTTCTCTAGATGATTAACTGTAATAAGATTACTGTTGATAAATATTGATGTTGTACCCATGTAAGTTATGAGATTTTTGGAAAGATTTCTATACGTCTTAGGCATTATTGTTAGACAAAGTAAAACTGCATTCTTGCAACAATAGCAAAGTGACTAGTATTAAATGTTTTAATTCTCAGAAACACTTCAGATAGTCAGAGACACAGTGCAGCTACATTTTTTGGTCTTCGACATAATATACTTTGGAGCACATCAATCTCTGAGGAAGATAGAGGACTACGACAGACATTTCGATAGCGCGAGTCTCTCCCCAACAAGATTAATGATTCTGGCAGTTCACAAGCTCACTCATGTCCTCCATGATTAGCACGGTACAGCGCCTTACAGCCTTCCACTTTACTGCGATGTGTAGAAATTTGGGGACTAGCAAATGTGGGATGGCTCTGCATAGCGAGCATTTCCACACGAACCCATCAAAAGTAACGACTGCATATCAAAGGTTTACGAGATAGGTTTCTGATGTTATTTCACGAGAAGATAATTTACGTATGAGCATTCACGAATAGAAAATTATACAGGGTGTTTCAAAACGACACCGAACAAACATATGAAAGCAGTTGCTTAGCTTAGCTTTTACCGCCAATAGAGTCGCATAAAAATGTTCCAGAATGTGTGTGGACTGGGCAGTGACAGAAACAATGACGCGGCCTCACGCTGTCGGATATCGCAGGTATAGGTCACACGCCATGCTGCGTGCTGTAGCTGTTTGTAAGCATACCAGTATACTCTACAGTAGCTTGCTACTATTAAGCACTTCTTTGGCATATGAAACCGTAATAAAGAAGCAATTGCTTGATTATTGCTTATGAGTGTTAAACGTGTTCCAAAATTCTATTATAGCAGTCCATGATGGCAAATAACCTGGTGGACAGATGCAACTTATACCTTTTAGAGGGAAGTTAATGTTAGTGAGGTTGGGGATGGAAGCATTAAATGATAAACAGAACAGAAAACAACATCAAATAATTGTAGAAAAAATAGCCAAAATTAAATGACTTATACAATGAAACGAGTATTTTATTTCTCGTGTTTTATAGTACTGAATAAAGCATTTGTAACTGAAAAGTTAGCTGTTGATATTTATAGTAAGTTTCTGAAAGTATTGTACCATTAAGATCATAACAAAATATTCCGAAGTTAAACAAATAAATGTTATCATTTATGTAACTATTTTTACAATTCATATTTTTAATGAAACTAAATGAATCGTGCGTTCGTTGAAATTCCTTCAGCTCTTCCATACACCAAAACCATATCCGTCATTTCGGCGTTCGTATAGCGCTCCATATTGCTTGGATTTGCTATCTAAGTACGCGCAAAATTCTCCCTGTTAGGACGGAATGTGAAGTTTTACACTGAAGAGCAACCTTGCAACTTTCCGAGTTATTAATCGACTTTTGCACAAATAACTGCCCTTTGCCTCATTTCCCGAAAGGTAGGCTAGGGTCACTGATAAAGAGCAATGTTTTTGTTTTCGTGGCCGGTGCGTCCCAATAACAACTTTTGAGGTTCACACACCAGTGGTTTCTGCGCTGTCTAATCACAAAATCATGTAATATTTAATACTGCATAAAATTATACCTAAGAGAACTTCGAGGCTGCGACACCGACATTCGCACTAGTTAAGTTATAAACTACGCAACGGCGTTTGGTGTCGCTTTGAAGCAACCTGTATACAACCACAACCCTCTTATTTCATTTTTGTCGAAATTTTGTCCCATTTTGGCGAAATGGGAGGGTGATGGATGTGCCTTGGGAGCTCTAGTGAATGCACTATTACTATTACGCAATTTTCAATTTCCTTCCATAATTTCAATTAATTTTTAACATTGTTACACTTATAATTAACTCAAAATATATAAATTCTTCTAATAAGAGCACTATACTAGTATTTTAAAACACATGGAGCCTTCTATCCGGACCTTTTGACGAGGACTGATAGACGCTGAATTTATGGCCGGGATGCTAAATCCGGAAATGTTTGGATCCCTCTGCGTTATGCCTGCCGCCATCGGATCTAACCACGCTTCATGCTTTTTCGCCACATCTCTACCTCTTGGAAGTAAGCCCACTGGTTGTAATGCTTAAATTATTTTCCATTTCTAATTCAAAAACTACAAAGTTAAAACTATAACAAACGCTGTTGCGATGAGAGTAATATGTTTCTCAGTGAAATAAGCTTAACAGTGGAACATTTTTATTACTTTAGTAATTATTAATCTTAATATAAGCTGCGATAATTCGAGTTGTTAACTGGAAATGGCATTATAGATATCCATTTTACGATGTGCATATTTTTTCTATAGCCCATGTTGGAACACTGGACTTCCGCCCCTCCCAATGTATATAATTGGAGGGAAACAAAATTTCACAGTTACCAATAACTAATACGTTTTACCTAAGACTTTGTTCTGATCTGAGACAATTGTAAATATTTTTCAAACTCATGATTTAAATTGAATGTTTACGCCCAATTACCAAAGTAGATACAGAAAGTCCTGTGAGCGCAATACTTAAAATATTGTGGTATTGGAACCATCTTAAGTAATCAAGGCTTCGTGGGTGATCAGCCGTGTGAAATTAATAAACGTCGAGCTTTCGGCCATTGCAAACTTCATGGCCTTCTTCAGGATCTGATGAAATGACTGAATTCTTCTCACTATATACGATCAAATGGTGTGTGTGGCTTTGAAGTATTCCTACTTCACCGAAATGAAGAAACAATTTTTGTTGCTGAAACATAATTATTTATGAAACTAAGTAAACTTGTAAAATTATATGATTCGTGTGTGTATTTACTTATTCCTAACCCAATTTTGCTGGAAGTTTTCTAGAATCAGTAGTTTTCTACTGTAATATTGCATGATACCATAAATTTGGCACAAATAGTATTCGTACACCAAAGATATCTAGATTTAATACTGTGGTTATATTACAAGCTAGCTCTCCTTTCTGCATAGTCTGCATTCAGCTGTTTTACAGCAAGCGGTCTACACACACCAGTCTGACTTGAACGCAGTAGGTTGAGGAAGTAACGTAAAATGGGCCGAAGAAGGACAGAACTCCGCCAGAAGAGAGAAAAATAATAACTAAATTACATAATGAATTCCAAATACTTTCGGAGATATCTTAAATAGTGGGGAGACCACGGTAAGCGATTCAATCCATCATTGACAGAATAGGAACTAGAAAATCTATTCTAAATACGCCCAGAAATGGTCGACCTAACGGCTGAAGATGAAGGCAACATTCTTCGCTGCATTAAAAAGGCAGGTAGTAATGCTTCAGCGAGGACTGTGAAAACAGTTTAAAATAAGAAAGGGTACAACGGCAAAGTAGCGCGTAAGAAGTCCTAGGTCAGCACACAGAACAGGCAAAAACGCCTAGAATTTGCTCGTAAGTACCCCGATAAAGGTGTGCACTTCTGCAAAACAATTGCATGGACAGAACAGAGCCTGTTCAAGGTATTCAGTGCGGATCGCAGTCGCAAAGTATGGAGGAAAAGACATATGGAGCTGGGGCCAAAAATATCTTGTTTTCCACAGTAAAGCACTGCGGAGAATCCCTCCTTCTCTGGAGTTATATAAGCACATCAGGTGTCGGCATTCTGCATGTTATCGAAGGAATAATGGATCACAGGAAGTATATGGGCATTCTTAAGCAAGAGTTGTATACCAGGGTAGAGAAAATCGGCCTCCAGGAAGACTGGATGTTTATGGAGGATAATGATCCAAAACATACTGGGCATAATACAAAACTGTGGTTATTATACAATTTTCCCAACAGCTTCATACCCGTCCTCAATCTCCAGATATTAAGCCTATCGAACAAGTGTGGACTATCCTGGAAAAACGCGTAAAAATGGCAATTTTCAACAAAGAAGCATTGAACACTGCTGTTTTGGAAGAATGGAACCTTAACCAAGGCGGAAGTTAATAAATTTGTCCATTCGTTACCAAGGAGAATAGAGGTTATAATTTAAGCTAAGGGGTACCCATCAAAGTACTGAGTAGCAGCATTTTTGTTGTATTATATGTTGCTTTTGTGAGTGTACAATTACTTTTTGTGGCTGAAAAATTGGCAAGTGAATTTTATTTTTATAGAAGTGACACTTCGTTTATACATTGTTGCTATTTTCGTATAAAATGTAAAATATTTTGAGGATGCTTTATTTTGAGTCAATATACTTAAATTTATCATTTAAATACTCCCCATAATATTTATTTTCCTTAAAGTTTTAGTGGTGTACGGATACTTTCTGTTCTGACTGTAGGTATGAGCAGTTAATGTTGCACTGAATTGACAAGGAGAAAATAATCTGTAAGTTGCGTAGATGTAGTTGCCTGTGGCTTGTGGTATTGGAGAATATGGAAATGGGAAGGTGTTGCATAGAAGGAGAAAAACAAAAGAAGCTTATCGACTGAGCCCTAAAACTAGGTCATTTCCATGCTCATTTTAATGCAGAGGATGGGTTAGAAGTTTATCTCTGATACCTTCATCATGCGAGCAAGTGCGTAAAACCTCGACCCCAACTTAATGTTTTATCGAGCGTATGCAAATGAAGTAGGTACTCTTAACTGCGTAGCCCTCTTACCATAGACTGCTGCAAGGTTCTGTGTGCCAATTTGTTAAACTGCTTTGTATGCATGGGCACGGTGTGAAACATACACAGGTGTGCACTCAACCTTTGTCACTGCATCTCAACAAGATACCTACCCACTTCTTGACATACTGTTTCGCTTCTCACTCCCTCTTTTACCCCTTTAATGCATATAGTACATGAAATATCCGGCAGTGTTCGTAGCTTGGCGGTTCATCCTTTGAACATTTAGCCTTCACTTGTCCAACAACTTTCGCTTTATGTTTCTTTGGAACCATTTAAAAATATATTACACAAATTACTTTAATTCATTAAAACTCCTGGGGCATTATAAAGAGAAAAGTGTGACAAAGATGACAAAAAAGAGACGAGACAGAAAGTCACCCTAAACTACTTTATTATCAAAATTATTAGACCAAGTTCATGGTTTCACAGCCTGCCGACTCCTTATCACGGAGCTCCGAACGTATCTCACTTTCCTGCGCTGTTTTATTGACACATACAACCCAACTAATCGAATGATTTGTGAACTGTTTCACCGCGCTCACTCCTCACCATGGAGCTGCACTCGTCAAATTAATTGACACTCGAAACACACTAAAAGCTCTAAATACTAAACACTCTAACTCCCAGCCTCGCATCTGTTCTTACACAGTCCTGCCGGGGTGGTAAGAAGCAAGTTTGCTTTCCAAGTTAATAGGTGTAACTAACAGATCCAGTGGATTAATATAGAAAACCAATACCAAAGTTATGTAAGCTATTTAAATAATACATTTTCTTAAATAAATAATATAAAAACAGATACTATTACATCTTAAACGCTTAGCAGATACTCTTACACTAATTGTTAGAAATAATGTGAGTTTATTACAATGTTATTACAGTGTTACAGTGCCTGGGTTATATAAAAGGTTGTTATTTACATTTATTTTTCTTATTAAGAATTCAGCTTCCTCAGTTGTGTGTGCCCGCCTCGGTAGCGTAGATGGTAGTGTGTCTGCCTCACGTTCAAGAGGTCCCGAGTTCGAATCTCGGTAGGGTGAGTTGCCTGGATACGGCATTTCCGGGGTTTTCCCTTATCCTTAAAGACGAACGTCGGGTAGCTCTAAGCTCCATGGGCCCTGGACGCATTCATTTGAGCATAATTTCACCCATTTCATTCACCGTCCAATATGACTTAAGGTTGGAGGACGTAAATTACATACAAACAAAAAAAATCCTCAGTTGTAGGCTACTATAAATAAAGGCTGCCAAAGAACAAAAGAATACAAATTATATACAAACTTTATTTATGTGAAAGAAAACAAGTCTAATATGTAGATATAAGGTCCACTGTTTTAATAAATAATTTAATAACTAACTCATTTCTTTGCTGTAGTTCTCAGCGTTCCATCTATACTGGATGTGAAAGATCGCTTAATTTTGCTCAGAGGCCTCTTTTATCAGGCTCGAAGTTCTCTTAGATCTCCTAAATCTTCTACACGGGACCACCGGCTTTACACCCCCCTGGTAGCTTACGTATTAGCATGTATACGTAACGTTCAAGAGGTCCCGAATTCATATCTTGCTCAGGGTGAGTTATCTGAATAAGGATTTGTTGGTGTTTTATCTTATCCTGAAAGACGAAAGTCAGGTAACTCTAAGCTTTGAAGACCCTAGCCTTATTTGAGCAAGAGTTCATCCATTTCATTCATCGTCCGATATGACTTAACGTTGGAGAACGTAATTTAAAGAAAACCGACTTTACTTCCCTTACGAAGAAAGCCATATTAAGGACTTTTACGTTCGATATAATTCATCAATACCAGGTTTGAACATACCCCGATCTCGAGGCACAAAAGAGGATAGAACAATAAGTCTAATGCAATTAAAATTAATGGCGTAATCCCAGCTTTGATACATAGACATGTTCGAACTAGCGAATTTGGGTTCAGAGATTCTTCATATATTCCTATTTATCCTTATTTTATTAACAGAAAATTCTGTATAAGTTGAAATTTAAGTTTAAATTTGAAATAACAGTTTCCCAAGTTAAGCTGTGAATCACCGATATGCTATGCGGCAGTTACACTTGCCTCTACTGCAAACTACGTGGTAACCTGAGCGCGATCTTCAGCGCTAGAGCTTGTAACCGCAGTATCAGACAGCGATTAGGAGGCGGCGAATGAATTGAAATCACGAGAATTAAAAAAGAAGATAAATTAATGAAAATGCTTTGCTAAACTAATATAAAATATTGTTATATTAATATGAAATCAGAATGAAATTAGAGTAGTGATTAAAATAGCGGTTTAATTAAGAATAAGATGGGAAGAATATAATTTAAGACAACTAACATGCTAGAATCCATGTAAGGGAGAGAAAATATTTCTGTAAAATCTGAACACAAGTCGGGGAGACAGGAAGAGGTGACCGTTAGCCTCTTTGTTTAAGGAAAGGTTCAATGTCTGAGAACTATAAGCAAAAATGTGTAGGAACAATAAGGTCTTCAAGATGCGGTCAGGCGTAAGACCTAAAAGGATTTACTTCGCTGTGGCGATAACGATGTATACCGTTACAAAGAGCCCAGGGTAGGCGTATCCCAACTCACGGTGGGATGTAACGTCAATGAGTTCGATGAGTTTTGCTAACCAATAAAGAAAAATCGAAATAAAATGAGAAACCAATAATAATGTAAGATTTTAGAAATAGGAAGAAGGGTGAGTTATTTTGGTCATGTGACAAGGGTTAGAGTAGGGAGCAGAATAAAGTACAAACGGAATCGCAGAGTAGACGAAAGATCACTTCTACAGTCATTCTACGAGGGGAAAGACGTGTTAGTGCGCGTGAAGGAGAAGGAGCAAAGATTTCTAAGTCCGAAATGTAGGGGAGTCAAGAATAACGCAACCAGCGTGAGAGAAGCAGCAGAAGAAGTTTATAATAGCAAAGTATTCGCCGTATAAAGAATTAAGAGAATTCTGTTAGAAAGTTTAGTAACAGGTGGTCACCGCTACCAATCAATCTGAATCAACGAATTGAGTGAGAATTAAATCAATTTTTGCAACGAACCAGTGTATTATTGAGACAACTGAGCAGCCAACAAACAACAAATCCATTTCCTACAACCATTCACCTGAAGAACAAGAGATCTCATAGCTCCAATTAGAACCCAAATCAAAAGTAAACACCAACCAATTTGAAATCTGACATGCGGGTATGCCGCATAATGGCGCCGACACGTTGGGGCTTCGAATTGTAGGAAATGGGTGAAATGTAACGACGAAGGACGACTACAAGGAGAAGTGAGAAGAACGGCGACGAAGTACGACTACGAGGAGAAGTGAGAAGAACGACGACGAAGGACGACTACGAGGAGAAGTGAGAAGACCGACGACGACAACTACGATGAGGACAGCAGAGACTACGAAGAAGACGGCAAAAACAACTACATAGAATTTTCCCCCAACCAAGAGAGAAGTTCAAGTTCTTTCGATATCAACTGAGCCTACTAGACGACGAGCAGCACGACAAAAATTGGTAAAGACATCACATAAACACCACAGCCGTACAACAGAACTGTGAGTTACACATACTCAATTTATATTTCTTGTAAATGTAATATCATTCAGTGAAATCAATATCTATGTAATGTCTTAGTAATAAGTATTTTGGAAGGGAAATTAGAAAATTCAAAAGGGGAAATTCAATGCTTTTGAGAAATAAGAAGATCGTACAGAATAAATTTAAAATGGAAAATTCTGGGGAACAAATAATTATGGAGACAGAGAAAGAGTTGGAAGTTGTTAATGAAGAGATAATGGAAAGCAATGTTATAGGATCAGTAGATGAGGGTGTAAATGGTGTAGGTAGCTTAAATGTAAATAGGAGAAGTGACAATCCTGGGGTTGTGGAAAATCTACAAGAGATGTTCCAGAAACTCATGGCGCAAATGACTATTCAGAGTCAATCACTAGAGGCTAAATTAGTAGAACAGAACCAATCACTAGAGACTAAATTAGTAGAACAGAGTCAATCACTAGAAGCTAAATTAGTAGAACAGAACCAAACACTAGAAGCTATGGACAAATCACTCGAGGCTAAATTAGTAGAACAGAACCAATCACTAGAGGCTAAATTAGTAGAACAGAACCAAGCACTAGAAGCTAAATTAGTAGGACAGAACCAAACACTAGAAGCTAAATTAGTAAGTCAAATTACAAGCCAAGGGAAAGAAACAGAAACTAGAATCACAGTCAGAATTCAAGGAATAACAGGGGAAATTCAATCTGTAAAAGAGGCCCTGCAGCGAGAAGTAGGTACTATAAGAAGTGACCTAGAAGCTACCAAATCTCTCGTTGCAGGAGTAGAAAATAGAATAGGGGAGGAAATTAATAAGGAAAGAATAAGATTAGATGAACTGACCACGACACAGGTAACTTTTGTACAAGAGATAAATGACCGGTTTGACACTGTAAACAATAGTATAGCAGCTGACATGGAGAAGTTAAAAGAAAAGGTAGCACGTGTAACAAATATTCAATCAGAGAATACACAAATGTTGAGGGAAACAGTAAGCGAGATATCTCAAATCAGAGATACCGTAACTGGCTTCCAGCTGCGACAGCAAGGGCAGGTACCTGAGAGTTCCAATTGTACTATACATACACACAATGGAGAGAGGCAGAACGAACAGGTTAGCGCCCCTTCTGTCTCTCCTCAAAGCAGCAATAATAGCGAAATAAATATGCAAAACGTAAATATGTATCCAGCAGTGCACATGAATTTTCTAAGCGAATTGCCCCTCCCGAAATTTAATTGTCGCAATGACAACGCAGTACAATTTTTGGCCGACTTAGAAAAGTATTTTGTCATCAGAGGTGTACCCGAGCAATATAAAATGATAATAGTTCAAAGGGCGTTAGAATCTGCCGAACTTAATTGGCTACGAGTAACTGTGGGAGAAGGATGCAGCTACGAGTTGTTCAAAACAGCTTTCCTAGAAAAGTATTGGAACGCCAATGTCCAATACCAAGTAAGGAATCAAATAACAAATGGCCGATACCAAGGTAATAATGGAGAGTCTATTACTGATTATTTCCTGAGATATTCGCAAATGAGTAAATATCTACAACCTCCATTACAGGAAGCCGAACTGATTTCTCTTCTCACTCCCCACCTTCCTGAGAACATTAGAAATCACATGGTGGTAGCAAGACCTCAGACATTGAGAGAGGCAATTACATTGTTAACAGCTTTACAAAGCGTTGGGACGCAAAACTCACAAAATAGACATGAGAATCGAATGCCAGTGAGAACTCCACACAGACCGTGGAATAATAATAATCATGACGGGGAAAGGGCACACAATCCCCGAAATTTTAACACGAACAATATGGCTACTCGTCAAAGATACGATGCCCACGTCCCGAGGGAATTCCCTAACAACAATAGAGGGAGACAGGGACCACCAAATTCAAATTCATATAATTTCCCGATGAGGTATGTACATGTAACTAGGAATGGAAATAGGGGTCACCCCCCATTTCTTCGAAGAGGGAATGCAAGACCGACGTTCCGACTACCAGAAGCCAATAGACAGTATCAACCACGTGACGCTGGTAGAGAGAACAATACAGACAGACCTGAAGTAAGACAGAGGAATCAACTTCTCTCAAGAGAATGGGTGCGTTCTCCTCCACCCACACCGAGGGACGCGGCGCCCGAGGTAGATGAAAGGCCAGAGACGACACAGCATACGGGAAACGAATCCAGGGTGCGATAGAAGACGTCCCGCATCGGACCCGGATGAACACGCTAGTTCTTAATTTGAACAGGGACACAGCTCTGAGTAGGGTAGTACAAAATAAAACAGAAACAGAAATAGAAAACGGTACTCAAATAAACAATCACTTAACAGAATTACAAGAAGTGAGAGATGCTCCACGTATTGCTGCAATAATAAACAAAGAAAAATGGCACATTACCATAGATTCAGGATCCTCAGTTTCAGCTATAAGTCAAGCATTCTTTTATCACTTAAAAAACAATGGAATGAAATTGCAAACATTGCCAGTGAAAAGTGCATATTGTACTCTGGCGGTAGGTCGCGCCAAACAAAAGATTAATACACAAATGCTTTTGAAAGTCACCATTGGGGAGGATACAATAGAATTTGTATGTTTTGTTATTAATAGGCTATCTGTAGACATTATTATGGGTAATGACGTGTTGTATGCGCTTCAAGCTAAGTTGAATTATCAAATGGAAGCCTTGGAAATCAAAATTAAAGACGTCATAGTTAAAGTTCCGTTTAGCTCAAGGGAAGCAGAAAATGAGATAAGATTGACAGATGAAGAAAAAGAAATAGATGGAGAAACATTTTTTGTAGAATTTATACGAATAGGAGGGATGGAGCTAGTTAAGATGAATCCATTAGAAGCAGAAGAGATGGGAAACTATGATAAAGAAGTGTACGTAGCGGCAGAAGAAGGGCTTTTAGAGATGACGTCATACGGACTTGGGCAGACAGAAGCATGTGAACAGGAGATAATTACCCTACCAGATGATTTCCAGGTAGTCGAAAATAATGTAAACATGACCTATAGAATAAGAGAAACAGTAGCAAACTCGAACCTACTTAACGACCACCAAAAAGAGATTTTTTATGACATTTTATGTAAACACAGAAATGTATTTTCGGAACACACTGGGACCTATAATGATTTTGAGTATGAATTCGAGATACATGATGTTCCCCCATTCAAATATAAGTGCAGACCTATTCCATTGGATTTACAGGAGGCAGTGAACCTTAAAATACAGGAAATGTTGGAAGATGGAATTCTGGAGATATCTACATCAAAATTTATAAGTCCCCTATGTATAGTCAGAAAAGCAAATGGAACAGTACGACTGACGATAGATGGACGTCATATAAACCAATATATTGTTCCGGATAATTTTCGAACCCCAGCAATTGAGCAAATTTTGGCCGGTATTGGGGCACAAAGGTATTTTACTTCACTAGATGTGACCAACTCATTTTTGCAAATTAAGTTGAAACCTGAATTAAGGCAATATACCTCATTTTTGCACGGAGGATATCAGTACCAATTTACAAGAAATTGCTTTGGACTAATTAATTCTGGAAGCGCATTCCTACGGGCGATGCAGAAAATACTCAACACGCAAAGGGAAACATATGTGTCACAGTATGTAGATGATTTATTGATATACAGTAGAACAGTGGAAGATCACCTTACCTATTTGGATTTAGTGCTCGGAAGGCTAGCAAATGCTGGATTAACACTGAATTGGGCCAAATGTAAATTTTTCCAGGAATCAGTTAAATATTTAGGATATATCATAACAGGCGAAAATATAGCTCCTGATCCAGAAAGAGTGGAAGCCATTTTGAAAATACCACGACCTAAGACACCAAAACAAGTAAAACGTTATCTGGGTGTACTTGGGTACCAATCAAGGTTCCTGATAAACTATGCAAAGGAAGCCGCACCGTTGCGAGCACTACTAAAAAAAATCGAAAATGGCGATGGACTATGGTAGAAGAAAATGCTTTTAAAAGATTACAAGAACTCTTCAGTGAATCCGTATTATTGACATGGCCTGATCCAGATTTACCTTATCTCATATACACGGATGCCTCCATGGTGGCGTTAGGAACTATTTTAGCCCAAGAGACACCGACTGGAGAATTAAAGGTCATAGCCACAGCCTCCCGAGGGTTAACGAAAACCGAAAAAATTGCTTGCATAACAGAACAGGAAATTACGGCTATTTACTACGCCATTTGTAAATTTAGACAATATATATATAATAAAAGGATTGTGATATTCACCGATCATATCAGCCTATCATTTATACGAAATTGCAAATTGACCAGTACAAAAATTGCGAGATATATCCACGAGATCATGGCTTACAACCCAGAGATTAAACATATACAGGGAAGTCTTAACATCTTTAGTGACATGCTTTCACGTATAAAGCCACAGGGGAATCTTCCAGAAAATATCAGTAGTCATGGTACAGAATTACCAGCGTTAAAGATGGATGTAACCTTCAGTATAAAATTAACAAAGGAGATGAGAAGATTGTCGGAATTACAACGCCAGGATTGGAAATTAAAACAAATTATGGAAAAGGCATTGCCCATAGAACAAGCAAATTCACAGAAATACGGAGTGCTAAATAACGTATTGTATAAGTTACAGGGTGTTCCCAAACCTGCTTGGAAAGCATATGTACCCGCAGCGCTGGAAGAGTTAGTGATTTCTGCTTACCACACAACTCTTATACATGCTGGCGTTGAGAAGACAATGATTTCCATAAGCAACCATTTATACATATTTAGATTAGGCAAGAAAGTTAGGACCTTTATATCTACATGTGACATCTGCCAGAGGGCAAAATCATTAAATTATAAGATAGATCGACCCCCTGTATCCATCACCAGGAAGGAACCATTAGAATTAGTTGCAGCAGATGCATATGGTCCACTCCCTGCAGGAAGAGGAGGATTAAAATATTTATTTGTACTTATCGACGTGATGTCGAAATTTGTGAAAATATACCCTCTCAAGAAATTAACAAGTGCAGCATGCGCGAATAAAATAGTGAAAGACTATATAGTCAAATACGGGAAGATGAAAGCACTATTAGTAGATAACGCGTCCATACACCATGGAAGACGATTCGTGCACACCATTCAGGATGCCGGAATTCGCATCTATAATACAACGTCGTACCATCCGTGCTCTAATCCAAGCGAGCGCGTAATGAAAGACCTAGGTGTTCATCTCCGAGTCCTTTGCTCATTGAAACAGACTACCTGGCCAGACCACATCAACTATATTGAGTTTATATTCAATAATTCAGTCAATTTAACCACAGGATATGCTCCTATCCAATTGCATAGGAATTTAACACCGGAACCAATAATAGAGGGTGTTCCGGAAAGTATACAAGTGACGACCGAGACAGATCGAGAACGGATCCAAAATGCTGTTAAAAGAATAATGGAAAAAGTAGAGAAAAGAAACGCAAAGAAAATGCGGTATAAGAAGAATTGGGAACCAAAGGTCGGCGACTTAGTTCTAGTGAAATCGTTCGACAAGTCAGATTTGTTAGGAAAAAAGACTAGAAAGCTATATATGCTATGGAAAGGCCCATACCGGATTGAGAAAATATTTGGTGACAGAGCGTATGCCCTAATACACCCAAGAAATGGTAAACCAATAGGCAGATATAACATCTCCCTAATAAGGCCATATCGTCAGAAAAACGTTGTAAACAGTACAGAGCAGACCCAAGAATCACCTGTGTAAATGTGATTGAAATTATATATACGAAGATGTAAAAAAAAAAAAAAAAAAAAAAAAAAAAAAAAAAAAAAAATACCAAGTAAAAGTTATATAATTAGTACGAGTAACGTTTTCGTTTGAAATTCAAACACTGCGTGGGAGTTGCAAGTTCCAGAATTCCTGTGCACACAAACAAAAATGATAATGTAATAAGAATAACCACAGCTAATGAACATGTTAGAAAGATCTTTAAAAAAAAATAATTTGTGAAATGTAAATATAGTATAAGTACTGATGTATTCATGTGCCAAAAGGCTATGTTGTTATTGTAAAGGTCACAGACTTAGGCGTGACAAAGTGAAAGAAAGTTTAGAGTGGAAAGTGAAGTGGAAAGACAGGACAATGAACTGCCAATGTTTACTGTCAGGTAAACGAAACACCTGATTACAGGTAGACAACTGAGTGCAGGTAGAGGTAACCATATTTGGACATCGTTACGCAAATTATAAGAATGTGAGGACGAATGTTCTTACGGTGAAGGACTGAAAGATAAAGAAATGTCCCAAGAAGTTAATATAATAATATTTAAAAAAAAAAAAAAATCATTGAATGTAAAATGTAATATTGTAAACTGTAATATAGTAACATTAATGTAGTACTTACGGAATGTAATAAGGTAAAATCAAGTTGATGTCAAGTGAGACAAGGATAATTCAGTGAAGTGTATATATAGTTGAGGTATCACGAATGTTATTTGTATATAGGGTAATAACCACATATACGACAGTGTACTTGTCTATGTACGTAATGTATCATATCTATAATTCTATGTATATGATGTACCATATTGACCATTCTATGTGTATAAAGCAACACACTGATGAAGATGAGGGAAACGGTGACCACCGAAAAATGTTTCGAGTAGGGAATGAGAAATTATAAGATATAAGGAGGAAACGTCATGACGGGGGTTTGACAAAATTTAAATAAGGGGTATTTCATTTTTGTCAAACGGGCATTATGTAACCGCAGTATCAGACAGCGATTAGGAGGCGGCGAATGAATTGAAATCACGAGAATTAAAAAAGAAGATAAATTAATGAAAATGCTTTGCTAAACTAATATAAAATATTGTTATATTAATATGAAATCAGAATGAAATTAGAGTAGTGATTAAAATAGCGGTTTAATTAAGAATAAGATGGGAAGAATATAATTTAAGACAACTAACATGCTAGAATCCATGTAAGGGAGAGAAAATATTTCTGTAAAATCTGAACACAAGTCGGGGAGACAGGAAGAGGTGACCGTTAGCCTCTTTGTTTAAGGAAAGGTTCAATGTCTGAGAACTATAAGCAAAAATGTGTAGGAACAATAAGGTCTTCAAGATGCGGTCAGGCGTAAGACCTAAAAGGATTTACTTCGCTGTGGCGATAACGATGTATACCGTTACAAAGAGCCCAGGGTAGGCGTATCCCAACTCACGGTGGGATGTAACGTCAATGAGTTCGATGAGTTTTGCTAACCAATAAAGAAAAATCGAAATAAAATGAGAAACCAATAATAATGTAAGATTTTAGAAATAGGAAGAAGGGTGAGTTATTTTGGTCATGTGACAAGGGTTAGAGTAGGGAGCAGAATAAAGTACAAACGGAATCGCAGAGTAGACGAAAGATCACTTCTACAGTCATTCTACGAGGGGAAAGACGTGTTAGTGCGCGTGAAGGAGAAGGAGCAAAGATTTCTAAGTCCGAAATGTAGGGGAGTCAAGAATAACGCAACCAGCGTGAGAGAAGCAGCAGAAGAAGTTTATAATAGCAAAGTATTCGCCGTATAAAGAATTAAGAGAATTCTGTTAGAAAGTTTAGTAACAGGTGGTCACCGCTACCAATCAATCTGAATCAACGAATTGAGTGAGAATTAAATCAATTTTTGCAACGAACCAGTGTATTATTGAGACAACTGAGCAGCCAACAAACAACAAATCCATTTCCTACAACCATTCACCTGAAGAACAAGAGATCTCATAGCTCCAATTAGAACCCAAATCAAAAGTAAACACCAACCAATTTGAAATCTGACATGCGGGTATGCCGCAAGCTGCCGATAATAATCGATCAAAATAAAACATTTCTGTAAAATAAAATCAAGACACAAAATACACTTAAGGCACTTATTTCATAAATAGATGCCTTTTTATAGACATAGGTCCTGTCTACTATATAATATCCCATCGAAGTCCTACTTAAACTTTGTAAAATCTTCTTTAAAATTTGTCAAATCAAGCTTATATTCGCATTCTATTTTTCTGAACTAACGTATGTGCTTTAACGAAATTATATCATTTCCGAACATACTAAGTTATCTGAGCTAGTGGATTTCCTGTTCACTAACTTCTCTGGAACGCCTAATTGCCTCAGCTACTCAGTTTTGCTTTGTATCGAACCATAGATTTCCTGGTTTATGATTTCTTATTCACTGGCAGAATTGTATCTCTTGCTTTTTATATAACACATTAATTTTAAATATGGACATTACTTATTGCAATTCTTTACCTATCTATATCTTTGTAAAATGTTGCGTTATAAAATATTTAATATTAGTCAATCATTCCGGTATATAACCTACTGCAGCCCTACTTTTGCCCAAACCTGCAATGCAAAACTGTTGCTCTATATAAATTTATCTTTCTCAGCAAATACGTTTAGCAATGAGTTCAACGACTAGCAGAGAGCAAGTATTACGCAATAAGCAACGTTTGCTGCCCTTAGGAACTCAATATTTTACAATACCTGATTCTAAACGCCATGTGCAAGTGGTTTTGGAGGTTACGAGGTATTTTACGGTGGCCTTGCTTTTACGTAACTTTTGATGCTCACTTGTTGCGCAGTCTGCCGCCAACAAAATCTCGCTATTACAGGAAACTTTGTAATTAACTGCCAAAGAGTACGCGAACGGAGAACAAATTAACGAAATTGTATGTTGACGTGCCCCCACCCACTTGTGAAGACAAAGTGGGGTACATAAAGAGGACATATTTCAAAAGCGTTTAGAACAGCAGGCGGTTCCTCTGATTTTACCATCCACTTCCTCTCTCGATGAAATACGCTTACGTCACTCTGTAGCAAACCGTGGTTCACATGGACTCCGTGGTCGAGTGGTCAGCGCCGCGGAGATCTGGGTTCGATTTGCGGCCAGGGGTACGAATTGTGTTTTTGTGTTTTGTTTAGTTTTTTATTTTAATTGGTACTTCTTCTATATAAGGTATGAAAGTAGATATACGAAAGCGAATGTGCGTGTGAAAACCAGTTAATAAAGACAAAAATCTTCAGTAATCTGACGTAAAAGCTCAAAGAAAAGGAAAGAAAACATCGAATGGAATGGTTCTGTCAGATCCACAAACAACCAAAAGGGTCTACAACAGTAAACTAAAATTCTCAAGGTTCGATTCTATATGGTGGAGGGACATTTTTCTTTAATCGAGTTTATCCTATCCTATTTTACTAAGGGCAAAATTATTGTTAACTATCACATGGGAGGGGTGCAAATTCCACAGGTGGACAGCTGCAAATACTTGAGAGTGTACCTGGCAAGTAATGCTGGATGGGACGAACAAGTAAATTCCACAACTAGGAATGCGTGGAAGGCATTACATTTCGTAATGAGAATATTGAAAAAGGGGAGCGCTAGGTCCAGGGAAATTGCCTACAAGGCCTTAGTGCGGCCGGTTATGGAATATGGAGTAGCATGCTGGGACCCGTATAGAGCTAACCAAATCGATCCATTAGAAAAAATACAGAAGAGGGCAATAAAATTCATAAAAAGGAGCAAGTATTTTGGGCCTATAAAAGGAGATGAGACTAAATGGGAGGAATTAAGAATTAGGCGTAAAAAACATAGGTTGGTAGCATTATTCAAAGCTAATGCTGGTGTAAAGGCATGGGTGGACGTTAGTGTAAGGTTAGATAATCCGGATTATTATGGACGAAACGATCATAGGTATAAAATTAAGGGTAGAAGATACAGAACCGACGTAGGAAAATTTTCTTTTGTTAATAGAACCATTGAAGAATGGAATGAATTGCCTGTAGCAGTCTTTCAGGGCTGTCCCCTGTCGTTAAAGAAATTTAGAAAAAATCTAGATGGCTTATAGTTTAACTTTTGAATTATAGTGGTATGTAATATGTAAATAGAGAAGTAATTAGATAAGTATTAAGTGACTAAAGTAAAATAATATAATGTTTGTATTGTTTACTGTGTTATTGTTGTAAATCTAGTAATTGTAATTTGATCTGTATTCTTAACTCTGCCACCGGGTAGTACCCAATTGCAGTTAATAAATAAATACATACATACACATTTAGAGTCTGAAAGTATGAGTGACAGAATAATAGTGTGTGTGTGTGTGTGTGTGTGTGTGTGTATGTATGTGTGTGTGTATGTGTGTGTGTGTGTGTGTGGTGTGTGTATGTGTGTGTGTGTGTTTCATTTTTATTGATGGACGATATTAACTGCTGTGGCTCAGCGTCCTATTCCATATTGGGCGCGAAAGACAGTTTAATTTGCTTAGAGACCTGTTTGTGAGCATTGAGGCTCTTTTCGGTGCGGTAAATCTACGACACCGGACCAACGACTTTAAAATAAATTGCCCTCCGTCGGCCAAGTGCCAGCCACTTCTGAAAACAAAGGTTAGCATGTTGCTCCTAGACTGTTGCACTGTGTATCGAATTTATGTATTGCGTACAATATTTCCTCCACTTACTACTGAGAGGCAGTGAAGAAAATAAGAATTTCACTTACATGGTCTTATCTAGCCACTGTACCTTATTTGTAAGATTGACTGAAAGCTATTTTAATAAGTGAGTTTTTATTCTATCTGCTTTCTTCTTCCAGATCAAGTCATAATAATAATCCAAGGCGTAACAACCCGAATCGAGCCTGGGCCTTCCAAACCGACTGCCGGCCTCACGCCCATACATGCACGGCAGAGGTGGGCGATTTGAAGATGTGCTCAGCAACACGCATCCGCAGCCGGAAAGTTAGCCTTCTAGAGCGGCATTCGTTGCCAATCGCAGCCCTTCGAATTTCTTACGTTGCTGAGTGAGAACAAGTCCTATTTAAGAGAAGAAGAAGAAAAAAGCACCTCCCAAAGTTGGAGCAAAGCTCAGCGCTCTAGCCCACTATGACCCACTATCTGTTGTAGGTACATTTGAAGCAACAGAAGTTTTTTAAAAGATGCAAGACATTGCAATAAACAGCTGAATGCTGGCACTTGGAAAATAACAAAAGCGTTGAAAAAAAAAAAAAAATGAAACCAACAACAAATATCTGAGATGATACCACCAAAGCTTACTTGGGATATACAAGGAACGTCCAGAAAATAAGTTCCGTTTCGTAATAAAATTAAATTGTGTACAGATACAGAAAAAATTATTTATTGCACAAAATTCTACAGCTCTTAAACTACTTTTCCACACAACTGCCGAAATTTTGCAGGCATTTGTCATAGCGAGGCACAAGTTTTCGTATACCTTCTTCATAGAAGTTTGCCGCCTGTGTCTTCAACCAGTTGGAAACATTTTCTTTCAGCTCTTCGTCATTGTTGAAGTGTTGACCGTCAAGGAAAGATTTGAGATGCAAAAACAGATGAAAGTCGCTAGGAGCGAGGTCAGGGCTGTACGGGGTTGGTCAAACACGTCCTGGCCAAATCCCTGTAGGATGTTTTTCGTCGCATTTGCAGTGTGTGGTCGTGCGTTGTCGTGAAGAAACACAACACCTTTTGACATCGCAAGTTTTAAGATAAATTTCCAATGGTTTCACTTTACTAGCACTCAGAAAACGAATCACAGAATCTAATTTCACAAGCGGCAGGATTTTCAGTGATCACCGACATTGTAAACAAGCACAACAAAGCGTATGTGGCTGTCAGCGATCTCACAATGGTGCACGTTTCTTCTCCTTGATACAGAGCGTCTACCGTCCATGTACGGAACTGCGATCGCAGCGCTGCAGCGGAGATAAATTGAAACAGAACTTACTTTCTGGACGCCCCTTGTATCTGCATTTTAAATAAATCACTTCTTAATAGAAATGTAGTGCTAATTTCAGGAAGAGTTACACATTTATAACCAAGTAAACACGTAATTAATAACCATGTTTCAAAATGTAATGGCATGTAAAGTTAAATTCTGAAGTCAAATGTTATCTAGGATATCAGCATAAATTAACAACATCAATACACATATTTTGAAAAGGATAATTTTGGACTGTAACTTTCTTGTAAATCATCCTATCGGATGCTTGAAGGTGCTGAATTTAAACGCCAACTAGAATTTACCAGATGTTTTGCCCTCCTCTGTAACGTAAGTGGGAGCGTGTCTGCCTCTAGCCTTCAAGAGGTCCCGAGTTCGGACAGGGTGAGTTACCTGGATAAGGTTTTCTCCGAGGATTTACTTCATTCTGAAAAATTAACGTTGCATAACTCTTGGCTCTATGAAGCCCGAGCTCATTTGAGCATAATTCCATCCATTTTATTCATAGTCCAATATGAATTATCGTTGGATGATTCCATTTTGAATTAGTGGAAATTAATTCTTCTTCCACATTACCCGTGTGAAGGCGACGTTTTGAACAGGTAGAATCAGATTGAAAAATGTAATGCCATAGCCGGAATTTGAACCATGGATCTCTCGATCTCTGTCCGATTTCTCTTAACCGTTGAACTACCATGGCCTCATGTCAGCATGAGATTAAATCTTCCAAAAGACTCGTATTTTCCCGGTAAACCATTAGGGGCTCTCATATACAATGAGAGACGTAAGTTTTTGTGGCGACTTACTACGCTGTAAGTACTTAAGTACCAGTGTGTAGTGTTTAACGCCCGCTTTTACTACATACGGCACCGCAGGCGGTGACACTGATGATACATGAGATAAAGATGGAGCACCGGTGCAATGAGATGGCGGGGGAAACAGGAGGTCCCGGAGAAAACCCGCCCCAACGCCGTGTTGTCCACCAAAATCTCACTTTGCTGTCGCCTGGGATCGAACCCGGGCCGTCTTGGTGAGAGCCAAGTGGCCTAACCACTGAGCCACGGCGTGGCCCTTAAGTACCAAGCTTCATAGTTACTACCATTAGGCAAATTGATGGAAATTAATAGTTCTTTTACACTAACCGTGTGAACGCGATGATTTGAATAGGTAGACAGATTGAAAAGTTTAATGTCATAGCCGGGATTTAAATTTAAAATCATGCTGGCATGTTGGCCATGGTAGCTCAATGGTTAAGAGCAACCGGACGGAGACCGGGAGATCCGTGGTTCAAATCCAGGCTATGGCATTGAATTTTTCAGTCTGGCTCTACATATTCAAAACTTTTCATTAGCCTTGTCACTGCTTCTGAGTTTCGTAACGTGTAGGGGGTGCCGTTAGATGCTTGCTGTAAGGAAAGAGTATTTACCGTCTATTCTAGAGGGTTGGTTTTTTGTACGGATGGTTTATCGTACTCTCTGGACAGCTCTGGACAGCACTTTTAGCCAGGAGGGTCCACACGTGTTTTGTCGTGCCTTCCTGTGGTTCCTTCATTTCATCCCTTCCTCTCGGGAGGTAATGGCTGCAGTTTGCGAGAAGCCCCCCTGCCTTCTACATCATAGGTAAGTACGAGTGAAAAGCCAATCCAACATGTGGTTTTTTTATCTACTATGACCTTTCTTGCTTCACCAGGCGAACGTTACTTCTCTGAGGAAGAAACTGGTGCAGTAACCCATTAGGAGACGTTATAATGCGGCAGTCCTTATCTCTGACAGCATCTTTTTATGCTATGCTGGTACACAGAAACCCCAACACTGTGCCGCACTATCGACCAAACTATTCCAGGCACAGACGGGCTAACTGCATAAACCATGAACACTAATCTCTTCTAACGTGGGCCATTAAGGATGGACCAGACAACCTTGCCCTATTTGTATATGATTTTAAGAGTCAACAAAAACAATTTCTCTTACCTCTTGCTACCATTATCTTCATGTATATATTCTGAAAACCATTTATAGATGAGAAATACTCCTTTTATGTTGACACTTACCTGTAAAAAAGGAAACAAATGAGTTACTAAACTTTGTGATTATTTTGGAACAAATGGTTAATGATAATAACAATTTAAGATGTTGAATTTATAAAATTAGATGAATTTTTTCAACAGTTATCTGACTATAATTTCTTTTAGAGAAATTCGAAACTCGAAAGCCGATTATCTCAACACTAATTGAAAGAACATAAAGATTACAAGCAACATATACAATAAAATTTTACTTATGTTGCTAAAATAATTGATCGATCTGCTTTCATGTACTGCTTCTCCTTGTGTTATTTTTATGAAGCTAACTTTGAATATTTTTGTGAAAACAGATGAAGATCAAAACCAAATGAACCCCCTAGGGAGGGGATAAAAATAAACAAATAATACAGAAGTAGTACAAACAGAAAAATGTTAGGAAGGTGATTAAACGAGGGATAGTGGTTATAAAATATACACATTCTAAACTGGAAATGTGTATGTGTAGTGTATAACGCCCACTTTTACTACACACGGCACCGCAGGCGATGACACTGATGATATATGAGATGAAGTTGGAGCACCGGTGGAATGAGATGGCGGGGGAAACCGGAGGTCCCGGAGAAAACCCGCCCCAACGCCGTGTTGTCCACCAATCTCACAATGCGGTCGCCTGGGATCGAACCCGGGCCGCATTGGTGAGAGCCAAGCTGTCTAACCACTGAGCCACGGCGCGGCCTTCTAAACTGGAAGATAAGATAATGTTTTCATCTTGGTATTTTTAAACGAGAGCCATAAATGACCTTTTTTTCAATTACATTCTAACCAATTTTCCAAACTGAAAATTCTACACACGATGCAATCGTTATTTTGTAGCAATCTTTTGCACTGCTTGTCAGAAGTACAGCACTGAAAATTACTATATGTATACTTTCTTTAAGTATAACATTTTATGAAATAAAATTTTAATATATGAAAATGACACTATTGGAGGGTAGTAAAAGTAACAATCCCTATACATTGCTTAAATGGAGGTTTATAAACCTAGCTCCTCCTACTCTTAGCAACGGCTATAGCGTGACCATCGGGCTTAGCTTCTGTGTGCTCTGCTTTTCGAACACAGGGAGAATTTAATTAAATGTATGGAGGTTATTCAGAAGAGAGCTCTGTTAAACAACAACGCCACACTTGTTCAGGCTTCTGGGTTTATGGCCTCTTTGAAAGATTATAATTTTGTATTCTGGCTGTCTTTCTTCTACAAGTTCATGCCATATGTGGACGTTTTGTACAATCAGCTGCAGAAACGAGACTGCAATGCAACATTTGCCATCGCCCAGCTAAACGCGTTTAAAAGGGAAGTGCAAAACGTAAGAAATAGCGTATATATCGGGGAACACGAAGAAACTGCAACTAAGAGGAGGAGAATAGAAGATCATGATGTGAAAAGAAGAGAAGCTCTTGAAGTATGTGACATTCTTAGAGAAGCAAAGGAGAGATTTAGCTTCACGGGGCATCTGGTAGCCTCAACTTTGTTTCATCAAGAAAATTTATAAGACATTTCCAGAGGATTCCCTTAGAGAAACAATAAGGTTCTATCCTTTTATCATTGGAACAAAAGTTCGTAGAGAACTGACTGTAATTTACAGTCGAGAGGAATTTCGTGGAATGTCCGGCGCTTTGTGCTTGATGGACTTCAATAAGGAAAACAATCTATGTGCTACATTCAGCGAATATGTCAAACTCCTGCGATTGTTTTTAACTATGCCAATGTGTACCACTGAAGCAGAACGCTGTTCCTCAACTTTAAAAAGGAGTAAAAACTTTCCTTAGGAACACAATGTCACAGGACTGATTGCCAGCATTAGCAATGCTTTCAATTGAGAGAGATTTTGTTATGAAGATCAGCGACTTCACCGTAAAAGTTATCGATAAACTCGCTAGTTCTAAGGAGAGTAGAGCAGAGAATCTGTATAAATAGGTGAGTCATTACTACTCTGTGTTTTATTTTTCATTTGTACACCACCAATAATTTAACCCACCAGCTGCCACTGCATTTGAGGGAAAGAAAGTAATAGTACATTTATTGCATTATTGGGCAATAAACAACTGGTTGTTACGTGAATGAATTCATTTTCCAGACCCAGCATTCCAACTTAACTGCACGAAGCAAAATCTACCACATCTATGAATGTGTTTTTGCTGATTCGTTAATGAATACTGTTGACGAAGCACATGCAATTCACCAGCTAAATGATCCCTTAAAACGGCACATCAATCTGCACTCATTAGGTGCATGCAATTTTCAGTTGTGCAGCGCATGCATATTGCACGTGAAAAAAAGTGAACAAGAGAAGGTCTTTGGCAAGCCTTCTCGTTTTGTATTCAAGGCACGTCGAGTTTTCAGATGTGTGTATCATTTAGAAGTCTGCGAGCAGAAGTCTTGACAAGGTCAGTCGAATGCGCATATCTCGTTATTATTTCACTTCTCCTCTGCTGGGAATTGCTTCTTCTTGAAAAGAACTCAAAATAACAGCACCTGTCTTCTAATATGCAATGAGACGCTGCGTTGGAGATAATTTGACAGCCTGCCAAGTAATTCAGGAAGGACTTTTAACAGCTAACAGATATCATGGAAAGAAATGCGATGCCATTGTGTAAACAAAGCTACTGTCATAAGCAGAGCCCGGTTTTTATGATCTTAAACTGTTTGAAACATTCCTATAAAATGACTAAAAATCGTACATGGCAGTTACAAAAAAAAAAAAAAAAAAACATTCTGGCATAAAAACTGTCAAGAATTGGGTAAAGGCTGGTGTAAATCAGGGGCAATTACGATAAGGTTAAGAATGAATTGCGCAAATGGGACATATGGCATTTGTACTTATGCCTCACTAGGGGGCTTCCTCAGGAACAAGGGACCTCACTGCCAGGGGATGGAGGCTCACAGAAAGCATTTTTCACCTGGCATGCAGTACCTGAGACAGTCGACATGGGGCAACCCTGCAAGATGAAGGATGAATGAAATGAATGTAAACTGAATAAGTGGGAGAGGAAATTCCAGCTGAAATCCCACGGGGACGAAACCCACGACCTCCCGAAACAAAGCACACGTGCTACCGCCTGTGTCATCTCGACCACGAGAGCACACCTTTAATTTTACTTATTACAATTAGTGCAAAGAAAATTATAAATTAATTTATGAATGGGTATAAATTCTATACAGGTAGAAAGTGGTACAAACTTAAACATGAGATAGTTTAGAAAATTAATGAAAAAATTTATTTTTCCAAACGGAGTTACAAGTCGGTTTCTAGGTTATCCAAAACTGGAGACGAATGTCACATTATATCTCTATTAACAATGAAAAGAAGCCCGCATCGGTAGTGTAGATGGTAGCATCTGTACCTAACGTTCAAGAGGTCCCGAGTTCGAATCTTGGTAGGGTGAGTAACCTGGATAAGGCTTTTACCGAGGTTTTCCCTTATCCTAAATGACGAATGTTGGGTAATTCTAAGCTCCATGGACGCTGGGTCCATTTTACCATCTTTCACCCATTCCATTCATCGTCCGATATAACTTTAAAAAAAGTTCAAGGTCGTAAATTACAAAAAAAAATTGAAAGCAATAAAACGTAAATTATTATTGCATGAAATATTTACTAATAAACCGATGCAGTCAATAAACACATTAAATCATCATCAAAAATGCCAATTTTATACACGTCTTAGAGCACTATAATCTCAATTTCATTTAGTCAACAATTACATATGTCACGTGCTTTGAAAAACTAGAGTTCCTTCGCCTTTTTCATGAAATAAAAGCAATAAAACATATTATAAATACATTATTGTGTTCTTCATTAAATATTATTGTTTAAACCAGTGTACGTTAATATATCTTCTACATTCTTACAGACACAAACCTCTGATTGCCTCACTAGCAGAAGATTTTACATTTTTCGGTTTCTCAAAATTTTAAGATCACAATATAAATGTGCAGTTAATATAAACAACATTTCTAAAGTACCTTAATGAAATAATTCCAAAAACAGTGTAATTAATACAAATAAGCTGACAATTTAACAACGGTTTATAGAAAGGACAGTAGGGACTCAAAACAATTTTTCCACTCAGTACATTTGTAGTCCTCGATATATGATGTGCGTCTGTTCCTAAATGAAATTTATTATTACTTGAAGAACTTGAAATAAATTTATTTTGAAGTTGTCAAACTAAAGCGTTATACGTTTTGTGTTCTCAAATTGCAAAAAAAAAAAAAAAAAAAAAAAAAAAAAAAAAAAAAAAAAAAAAAAAACACTCCACTCGTAATGAACTCTTTCGTATTGTCCATCAAATATGAGTGACTGCGCCATGACTGAGTGGTTAGACAGTTTGTCTCTTACGAAGGAGGCCCGTGTTCGATCCCAAGTGACCGCAAAGTCAGATTTGTGGTGAACAACATTGCGCTGGGGGACTTTTTCCGGGTCTTCCGGTTTCCTCAGCCAGCATTCCAGGGATTGCTCCACCATCATCTTTCTTATCACCTCACTCATCCCGGAATGTCTGTGATCAGGAAACTTTCTGATCCTCCGCCCGTTGCCTACGGGCCTCAAGGCTGCGCGGTTCAGAAGGCCCTATGTTCGACTTAAAGAAAACAGAGGAGTTCATTCATTCTATTCATTCATCAAATCGGAGTATGATTTGTTTCTTAGAATGAAAGTACACATTATACAAAGTTACTCTGTTTTCTCAGTTATATAACGAAGCTTCTAATCTTTTAGAAGTTATCTTCATACGAAATGTCGGTAACATGAAACGAGAATATAAATTCAAGAAAATTTAATAACAATATTCCATGTAGATTGCAATTTAGGTTGGGAAAGAGGCTGAACTTAAATTCTAGGTTTTGTATTTAACCAGTTTTACTTTTTTGGGATATACTGATCACTCATCACAAATACACATAAATAACTTTTTGTAAAAACAACTCTTTTGAATTTAGAGAGTCTTAAAATGATAATTTCTGAATAAATTTGTGTTTAAAGGTTTTGAGTATAGTGCTCATTTACTTGCTGGAAGTTCATAGTGGAGAGAACTGTAGTGGGTAAATGCTAAGAAACATAACATTAAATGGATTTCTGCTTATTGAATAATAATGAAGGTTATTAAAGAAGTACAGTGCGATCCAAATAAACCTGAACCATTTCAGTAGGCCATAACTTTTGAGCCAATAATAGAACACACGTACAACTCTGGGAGAATATAATACACGATTGGGAGATTGCATTACATTAGTTACATATTAGAGAAAATGTTGGAAGTATCCTTCACAAGCATCTATACATGTTTCAACTCGTCTCAACTCGTCTCTGAAGTTTTACGGAGATGATATCGAATTGAGAGAAGGTTACTTCCAACAAGATGGAGCAACGTGCCATACATCTAATGACACCATGGAACTTGTAACCAGTTTCTTTGATAATCGAATAATCTAAAAAGGTCTGTGGCCTGACCTAACCTCGCCGGATGTGTTCTTGTAGAGTTATCTAAAAAATAGGGTGTACAAGAATAAGCCACGGACAGTAATTGATGTTTTCAAAGAATGCATTCGAACAGAAATAAGTAACATTGGCAAGGATACTCTCCGTAAAACTTCAGAGAATATGCTGAGACGGGTGCAAACATGTATGGATGCTGGTAGAGGACACTTCCAACATTTTCTCTGAGATGTAAATAGTTTAGTTTAATCTTCCAATTGTGTACTATATTACCATGATCTTAATGGAAGAATTACTAAAAACACTTAAGGAATGTAAAAATAGAAAATCAACTGGACCAGACGGAATAAATATGGAACAGCTAAAATATGGGTGTATAATACTGCATTTAAGATTGTTGAACTTAATAAATGAATGTTGGAAGGGATGTAAAATTCCAGACATGTGGAATAATGCAGAAGTTATATCCATCTTTAAAAAAGAAGTCAGGAGAGAATGCCAAAATTACCGAGGTATAAGTCCTCTCTACACAGCCCATAAAGTGTATGCAAGGATTATAAATAAAATATTGAAAAGAATAGCCAAGGTATTAGTAGAGGAAGAACAAAGCGTCTTTAGAACAGGACGATCGACAGCAGATAATATATTTGTTTTGCAGCAAATAATTGAGAAAAGACAAGAGTACAATTTACAAACACATCTGGGCTTCCTAGACTTCAAGAAGGCATTTGACACTGTTAATATGGGAAAAGCTATGAAAAATTATGGAAAATAGTGGATATCCACAAAAATTAATTAAAGTAATCAAAAATATGTATAGCAAGTCCAAAATAATAATAAACAGAGGAGTTCATAACACCGAAAAAATTTTAATTAACAGAGGCGTAAGACAAGGGTGCAGTACATCACTTACTCTTTTTAATATATATGTAAATGACATCACCCAAAATTGGAAAAGTATTATTAAATCAGGAATAAAAATAAATAAGAACAAAGTTTTAAATATTTTACTATATGCAGATGACGTGGTTTTAATACAAGAAACGGAGGATAAATTACAATATGCACTACACCGCTTGAACCATGCATGCCAACAGTATAATCTTAAAATATCGACGGAAAAATCTAAGATATGGCCTTTTGGGGAAAACAACATATAAGACCAAAAATAATTTTAGACAACAAACAACTAGAACAACTAAAATAATTTAGATATTTAAGGTGTAATCTTAATTATATGATGAAAACAGACAGAGATGTGAGCAAAAAGCTTGCAACATTCCAAATGATTTGTGGAAGAGTGCCTAGAACGTTGAGAAATAAAACAAGAAGAGATACAAGATTAAAGTTGTACAAAACAATGGCAGTCCCTGCACTTCTTTATGGAAGTGAGGCATGGGTACTCACGAAGAAAATGACAAGCCAAATTCAAAGTGCAGAGATGAACCTTTTAAGGAAAACAAAGGAATGCACAAGGTTGTATAAAATAAGGAATGAGCACATAAGAAAGGAACTCAACGTAGACTCGATAAGTAGCAAAATTGAAAAATATCAAAAGGAATGGATGCAGCATATACAAAGAATGTCCGAAACAAGACTGCCTAAGATTGCATTCCAATATCAGCCACAAGGAAAGAGAGATGTTGGTAGATCTAAAAAGGGATGGAAGGAGCATTTATTGTGAGACGGAACGGGTACTCTGCCTATGCCGTGAAGTGAAGAAGAAGAGGAAGAAGATTGTCCCAAGTTGCACGAGTGTCCTATTATTCGTTAAAAATGTATGGCTTATTGAAATGGTTTAGGTATATATTGATAGCACTATATTTAATAAAAAACTGTCAATATGGCTATAAATACATAGATGCAAACTCTTATGTAGGAGCTTAACAAAATAGATGATTCGCTTCATATTTTAGAAGTTTTTCATCAAGGAGGAAAGCATATTTAAAATTTCAGCTATTAATATCCGAAAAAGTATAATTTACTCATATAATTCAAGAAGGGCACACTTTCATAAGAAATGTATTCAATAAAAATAACGCTTTAAAATTATTATTAAAATGAGTTACTCTTTAGTTAGGAATAAGTATATCCAGTTTTATTTTTGTAGTCCAACCGAGTTGCCAGATGAGATCAAAGGCATTTCTGCGGTTTCTTAATCGACCTGCAAACCACTATATACAGTTTCCAACCTTGATATTATTTATGCCAGCCAGCTCTAGATGCAAGGACATTTTCTTTTTATCCGAGCGAAATTGCTCCAACAAATGCAAATGTGCAGGTATGTAGAGCAAGGTGTTGTTGTCAACACGTGTGGTCATTTAAGCACTAGAGTGTTAATCCCCTTATTGCATAGAAGTGCATAATAAGCTCAAAATAATCATTGTGCTCCATGTAGACACTAAGTTGGATTAAGATAATGCAATGTTTGTGACACAAATCGTGGAGTCTGAGCTTCTAGCGTTTATGCTCTACAACTGAACTGCCGTGGTTGGGTATCGATCGATAAAACCTTGCATTAAATGGCCTAAACTCATCATCATCATCATCATCATCATCATCATCATCATCATCATCATCATCATCATCATCATCATCATCACCATCACGTTATAAGCTTTGTGTCCCGTTCCAATTTCAAGGAAATTGATCGGACCATCTCATTCGTGGCCTGCCAACATTTCTTCTACCTACAGGTTTATACTTGTATACTATTTGTGGTGTACGATCTTCGGTCATTCTCTGCACATGATCTTGCTATTTTTGCCTGTATCCAATGATTATTTCATTTAGACTCTGAATGTCCAATTCTCTTCTAATATCCTCGTTTCTTTTCTTGTCTATGAGTCTATAGCCTGCCACCTGTCTCAGAAATTTCATCTCAGCAGCCTCCACTTTCTTCTGTTGTGAGATAGTCAAGACCCAGTTTTCACACCCATAAAGCAGGGTTGGGATCGCCATTATTTTATACAGTTTTAACCAAGTTTGACGATTAAAATTTTTAAAAGTTATTTTTATTGTGCCACATATTGTTTGGTTTTGTTTATTTTGTTTTGTATATCTCTATTACTGATATATGACACAATATAGCCAAGATAATTAAAATAACTTTGTTGTTGGATGGGTTTATCATTTATGCAAATTTTTGCTCTCAAATGGTTCGTTCTTACAAAAGCTATTATTTTTGTTTTTTCATATGAAATTTGAAGATTATGCACTCTTGTAATATTATTTAATTCATGTATGGCTCTTTATAGGTTATCTTCCGTCTCCGCAATTAAAATCCTGGTCATCAGCAAACAGCAATGTGTCTGCATTTCTCTCCTTTATTTCAAAATGTGTTCTGAGCATAGTTTGCCATCGTACAACTGCGTCATATATATATTAAATAGAATAGGTGACAATGGACACCCCTGTTTTAGTCCTAAATTAATCTCTACTAGGTTATCTTTTTCTATGGATTTCTCCAATTTTAATTTTGTATTTATATACATACTTTGTACTGTTCCTACTGTTGAGGAAATCCATTTTTAATCATTAATTCCAATAGCAGATTTCTTTTTACTTTATCAAAAGCTTTTACATAGTCTATAAAGGCTATTAGAGTTGGTAGATTATATTCTCGTCGTTTCTCCATAATCTGTGTTATTGTGAAAATACAATCATTACAGGAACGCCCTTTTCTAAATCCATTTAGTGAATCATGCAATTTAGTTTCTCAGATTGGAGCAATTCTTTGTGTTATGTTTTTTGCATAGATCTTGTCACCTGAGTTCAAAAGATTGATTCCTCTATAATTGTCACATTCAGCTCGGTCTCCCTTTTTAAAAATCGGACATATCAATGAAATATTCCATTCCTCTGGTAAATGCCCATTTTTCCAACATATATTGATGAAATTCAAAGGTCTAGTCTGGAATTTAACCGAGGCATATTTAAATAGTTCCATATTCAAATCATCAATTCCTGGACTTTTTTTTGTTTTTGAAATTTTTTAAAGTTTCTTCAACTTCATCCATACTTATTAAATCTACATATACATTAACATAGGTTGTTACTAATTTAAACTCTTTAAACTATTGACTATTAACCCCGCGGTCACATGATTCGCATTTCGGAGCTGCTGTGCTGGATTCCCATTGCTAGTCAAATGAACTTTCTTTTTTCGTAACATTCTCTGGCATGTAGGCACTGATTAATAGCTTATCCATCACGATTTCCTTTGCATTATTTCCCTCCCATTCTGTTTCTTTATACTATTCCAGATGTGCATCTGTTTCATGGTTTTGGTGGCATCGGAAAAATTGCCTAGGTATTTGCTTCGTGGAGTTAAGAAGGCTGATTGGTCGATGGGTAGTTTGGATTGCCCCAGTAGTACAACGAGCCTTCATGCATCTTTGTGACTCCTCTACCTAAGATCTATAGTTTCCTGTAGTTGCTGCGTTTCATCCATTCCTCATAGAGTGTTACCCGCAATACATTAATGCAGGCTGCAATATGTTAGGAATAAAAAACTTAAAAGGAATAAGCGGTTCATTGATAAGGAACAAACCCTCGTCTTCCTGTAGGAAGAATTCTCTAAGAGAGCAGAGAAATCCTCTACCTTGACTATGCAATGTAACACCCCAACCGTAAGCTGATCTTTGCTTTGGGCCATGATTCCTCGCTCCACAGCTAATCCTACTGCCACTACGTCTTGCTTCCATAAAAACGGATTTTAATTACATTTTAACAATACACTGCGCAACTGAATACTCAAGCAAACTCTGTGTCCCGCATACAACTAATCTCTGTTTCATATAACCTTGCCCCGCTGACATGTATCACTCCGCCTTCAACTACCTTCACCCTCATCCTAATTGGCTAATGCTTTCGCGCCATTGGCCATAGGTGGTGCCCTTCCCGTCACATTTAAACCTGCAGTAAACGTTATAATAATTGCCAGGAAGATAGATAAAATCATACAAATAACAATATGAAGGCATGCAAAAATAATGAACTTTATATTGAAACTGAGCAAGTTGAAACAGAATGAATGAAACAAGTTTATAACGAAAGGCCTTCGGCCTTTTCAACTGGGATCTTTCAAACCAGCACACATTCCTTGCAAAAGTGCTTGTCTTTCAGTTTTAAAAATCGTGTCACGCCATACTTGTCGTGTGTTCTTCATTCACCCAAGCTCGTCAAGGTAGTATATTTTTCGAATTTTATCTCGGTACAGTCTGATTGTCCTTAAATAACCTCTTCGCCAAACAGCAATATCGTCAATGAAGTGGTAAGTTTTCCTGTTGTCTCAATTTAATGCTGTGTGTGTAGTGTTTAACGCCCGCTTTTAGTACATACGGCTCCGCAGGCGGTGACACTGATGGTACATGACATGAAGATGAAACACCGGTGGAATGAGATGGCGGGGGAAACCGGAGGTCCCGGATAAGACCCGCCCCATCGCCGTGTTTTCCACCACAAATCTCACTTTGCGGTTGCCTGGGATCGAACCCGGGCCGCCTTGATGAGAGTCAAGCGGACTAACCACCGTGCCATGGCGTGGCCTAATTTAATGTTGCGATGTTCCTACGCATCTAACACACCTGTAAGTTCAGGGCACAGCTGTTCGACTTCTCAGTGACAAAGACGGATTCTTCTCTGTGAGTGCATTAAACATATGCACCTCAATTCTTTTTTCACTGCTTTGTAAAGGTTTTCCCTTGCGATGGTTCAGCGAAAAACTGGCGCTAGACTGTGCCATTATGCATATAATAAGTATACGCGCAATAAACGACCAATAAAATAATTTATTTAGCGCTCGCACTTGGCAATGTTGAATGGCGATGTATGACTAATCCAGTTCAAAACAAGATCAGTGATAAATGTCATACAAACAAATAATTCATCTCTACCACTAAATCACGTGCTATCGTGGCATGTGCTTGCGAGCAAAGGAACCTCCTCTTTACTTCGTTTAAGAATTAACATGCATTTCAGATAAATCAACTCTGTTGCGTAATATATTTCATTGAAACAGTTACGAAAATGTAAATTTGACAATTCTCTTCCAATATATAAAGATATATCACCATGTTAAATAACGAACTAATTTTTACCGCACAACAGTCTGCACCACAAGAGCCAATGAGATGTGATAAGGTCACGTGGCCGTTAAGAGATACGGGGCAAGCTTATTTGGAACAAGGATTAAAATTAACTTAGCTGAGGAGTACGTGATTCACTAGTGTATCAAAACTGGCAACCTTTGTGTACGTTACCATAACAACGACCTTCCCTTCATACCCTTCGCATCCCTTGCTTGATGACCTTCACCTATTTTCTTTTAAAAATCAGACTGTATATATGTAACTGTTTTGATTATATGGTATTCGTATTCAGGGATCTCAATAAGTGTGGTTCTAGCTACATATCTTGATATAGAATTTTAGTTGGAACCCAATGCTGTCACTACCTCACTACCTGCTAAGTATATGGGTAAGTTGTAACCGCAGTATCAGGCAGTGATTAGGAGGCAGCGAATTCATCGAAATCAGATAGTTAAAAACGAAGATAAATTAATAAAACTGCTTTGCTAAACTAATATAAAATCTTGTTATAATAATATGTAATTAGAATGGATAGAACAATGTTTAAAATAGCGCTTGACTTAAAGAATAAGAAGGGAAGAATACAATTTAATATATCATATATACTAGCATCCAAGCAAGAAAGAGATAATATTCTTGTAAAAATCTGTACACGTCGGAGAGACAGGAAGGAAGGACCGTTACCTTCTTTGTGCTAGTAAAAGATGGATGTCTGAGAACTATAGAGCATATCCAGCGAGGAATGCGTCGGGACAAAGGGCTTTCAAAATGCAGTTGAGCATGAACGCTAAAGACATTTACTTCGCTGACTTGATAACGATGTATACCGTTACAAACAACTCAGGGTAGGCGTTCCCCAACTCAGGGTGGGCTGAACGTCAGTGAGTTACATGAGTTTTGCAAACCAATGCGAAAATTCGAAATAAATGAGAAACGTATAATAATGTAACATTTGAGAAGTGTGAGCTAGTTTGGTCAAGCGATAGAGTTAGAGAGGGGGTCAGAATAAGGTTCAAACTGAATCGTGACATAAGAAAAACTTACTTAAAGGGTGATACTACGACAGGAAGGACGTTTTCATGCGCATTAAGAAAAGAAGCGAAGATTTATAAGTCTGAAATGTAGGGAAGTTAAGAATAGTGCAAATAGCGTAAGTGGAACCAGCATTAGAAGTTTATTAGAGCAAAGTAGTCGCCGTATAAAGAAGAAATAGAAATCGTGCGGAGGTAAATTTAAACAAGTAATCCGGGGTTTCAAATAAAATTGAATTTATTTTAGGAATTTTACTAACAGGTGGTCGCCGATCCAAGTCGATAAGCAAACTTAGTAGAAATTCAACCAAATAATTCTGCAACAAACACAGTGTTATTAATACGACTGAGTAGTCAACAACCACCAAAATCCATTTCCTGCAAGCATTCACCTTTGGATAAGAGATCTCTTAGCTCTAATTAGAAACGAATCAATTTAACACTGGTATACGGGTTTTCCGCAAGGTGGTAAATAAATAAAGGTTTAAACATTCCTGTAATGAAACTGGCATTACGTTTATCTCACGATTGCATAAATCGTAGAAAAATCTCTTGTAAAGAAACGTTTTTAAAAAGACAAATAAAATAAATTAGAATGAGGGAAAGGCTAATTAAATGTAGACATCAGACTTTTCCTGGTGGTGATGGTAGCTCAGCTTTCTAAGATATGGCAATATTTCTTTTGGCGTATTTAGCCTAATGAGAGGGTTACTGCCTTGGATACCAACCAAGAGCAATAGAGTAGGTATATATTAAACCTTTCACCACACCACCACCAGCCCGAGTATTAAATCTGGCTGTCTATATCGCATGTATTCTCAAACGTTATTAAAAGTGCAGCTGTTTTAGAATAATAATGAACTTAAAGAAACTGGAGCACGTTCAAAGAAGCCTTTTTCTTTGGATTATTAAAACATATCGATTCAAACGATCTCGACTGGCCCTGCCCAGATACTGAGTGAAATACTGACTTTGCATCTCTCCGCCAAGTCGATGTCAGCAATGCTAAAAAGATGGGAATTCCCAAGAGCATTTGCTCATTTTCTCGTCGCTGTATCAGTAGTAGCGTGTTTAGTTCTAGCTAGGCAACCAGTGTGCCGTTTAATAGGACTTTTTAATATATTAAATTGTGTTTATTTGTTAATAGTATCTACACACAGGTGTTAGCCCTGGCTTTCGCCAGTTATAACTTACAGTAAAATAAATTCCTTCATTCTAAGCAGTATTTTGTTGTTTGTTTTTTGTCAATAATCATTTGTTCTTTACTTTGTGTAAAACTTGATCTAACGTTTTCTTAACTTTATAAAAAGGTTACAGTTATAACCAATTACGAAATACATAAAGTTCTTTCAATTCTAGTTACAAAGGGCCGAAGGCTTGTACGTTTTTGCATAAGTATATTGTACATGGACTGTACTGTTATCACTCGCGAAAGTAAACAACTGCAAGCAGTATAGCTCGATCACGACAACCGTCTCACTGTTAGAGTAAACAAAAGAGTCGTCTTAACCTTGCATCTGCGTACATTTCCAAGGCACGGTACTACGGCACGTTGTTTTCGACATTTGCCCATTTGATGACGGTGCTGTACATCTGACGTCATTCATACTCTGCCTTTACTAATTATTTTGTTATAGTTGGAGAAGCCATTTTGTAATTTATTGCACCATTTCTTACTGAGTTTCCTTCTCAAAATTTCAATTTGCTTATATTATCTACACATTTAAGTTTTCAGTTATTACACAAAAGGGCATTAAGAATAATTACAAGAAGTTTGCCTGATGCTTCTTGCAGGCCATTGTTTATAAGTGAAATAATTTTAACTGTGCACAACTTTGATTTAATAATATTTTTAAACAAAAATATTACAGATTATGATTTCGAAAACCACTTCCGTGCCCATAATACAAGATATAATTCTAATATCCAAGCACCAATTTCTAGACCAAGTAGAGTACACAACCCTCATGTGTTTAATGCTTGTAATGTATACAATAAGCTTCCAGAGAGACAAAGAGCTTTAAATTTGGAACTTCTTAGGGCATAATATGCAGGGATGTTTTAATACTCTACCTATGTTTTGACCATACTTATTTTAATTGGGAGATACTATATATGATTATTACCTACTACTGTGTGTTTATCTCTAAATTTTATATAACATGAATTGGCCAATTGCATTTTATGCTTGAAAGGCTGAAAAAGTTATATATATATATTCACCCCTTGTTCTTTTTAGTCTATAAAACAGTGTAAGCCTTCCTTAATCCAAATAATACTTAAGATAGCATCCGCAAGCCATTTTTAAATGCTCTAATCTAGTTTGGAAGTTACGTTAATGCCAGTGTTAGATATGAATTCTAATACATTATCCTTGTTTTCTCGCTGTTGAAAATTTCTGCCTTTTTCATATTTTAAAATGCTCTTTGAGTCGCAGTTTTAGTGTTAGACTAATGAAACTTCCAACAAACGTTCATAGAGCCACAGTGAATAGAAATTGCCCTCGGTTTCATTGTGAGATATGTTTAAATACACTTTCTGTACTTCAAAACACAAAAAATTTAAATTTTGGGTGAAAAAACCATATTCATAGCTTTAAAACTTTCTGGAGCCTAAAGTTATTGAAAGACAGAGAAACCTAGGGAAAATTCAAAACATGAATGTATTGGAAACCTGTTGTTAAAATATTAGGCCA
Source organism: Mantis religiosa (assembly GCA_030765055.1). Lineage (NCBI taxonomy): Eukaryota > Metazoa > Arthropoda > Insecta > Mantodea > Mantidae > Mantis > Mantis religiosa. Next base: position 51,554,532 of record CM060958.1, on the reverse strand, counting down.
AAATTTATGTAATTTTGTCGCAAGAAACTTTTAAGGTGACGTAATAAAAAATTAATAAATTTGACCATATTTTCCAAACTACGAAGTGAAATTGACAAAATTTGGGCTGTATAATATTTGTAATAAGTTACATCTGCGGTATGAATGTCAAAAAGCTAACGTTATTAGTTCAGGATTTCGAATTTTCAGTCATAGGTATTGTCGCGAGCATTGTTGCAGCCGAAGCGCACAAAGAGAAAGATAGTGCAGCGCAGAGATAAGGGAAAGATAGTGCAGCGCGGAGATAAAAGGCTTGCCGAAACAGATAAAGTTAGATGACTGAAAGATTCGTGTTTCACCTGGTAATTTCTGGAACAGTGAATAGGGCACATTCTACAAACGTCTAGAAATACGAGTGAGCTATAAGAAGTAGCCGCGACCGCCAGTTAAGGCAGAGTTGTAATCGTGTGCCTGCATCTGTGCTTTGAAAGTGAACGCTTTTGTTTATGGACGGCGACCTTGGAAAATTTTAATTGTGTATGTGACGTAATCCTGCTACTGTAAGGTTTGAACAAAGTGTGTTTCTACGGAAATAAAGAGGATTTTGAATTTCTGCAACTTGGACTTTTAATTCTATTGGCCCACATGAGCTTTCAGTCTCGATATTTCTGTTCTTACTTAAGCCATACATTTTTGGTCCTCTTTGTCATACCTATGTATTTTTCCCTTCCGCAAGTGCTTTAAATTGGATTATAAATCATTATGGCTTACCAAAATACCCTTCTAAAAATATTTTGTGAGAATCAGTGAATATTAAAACGTGTGTTTATGGCAAATTTTCAAAATCGATTATTGGGATGGAACTACAGAATTCTTCCAATTATATATTATTTATCTAGTAACAGAATAACAGGATAATGCGTTTGGTAGCATTCCTATTAAAATATTCATTTAATGTTATCATTTTAGCATTTGTGTTCTAAACACACCCTCTCTCTATCTCTCTCTCTCTCTCTCTCTGTTTGAGATATGCAAAAACAGGCTCTAAACAGGAGGTAGTTACCAAAGAAACCACAACAAAACAAGCGTTGTCGAGACAGGAATGCCTGCTTGGTACAGAACCCAGGCTAGCGGAGAATGGGGCCGGTCTCGTCACTAATTTATTGCTATATAAATCAAGTAATGGTTTGCATTGTCCGCAAGCAAGAGACAACGATTTCTTCCCCATTTGATGTTAATGCACGTGTGTATTATAAATCTTCGGTGCAGTTTGGATCGCAGCCAGGTTCAGTTTCGCATGTAACCTTTCTCCAAGGATAGGTCAAGTCTTCTCTTGCCAAAAGTGGCTCCAGCTGTTGTCCTTTGAAGTAACGTTCCTCAACATGCTTCTGGTGGCACTAGGAATCAAGGACATACAGGAATCAAATAACCACAGGATCAGTTATATGGTCCCAATATAACAGTGCTACAAAGGAAGCACTACATTTTTGGAATGCTATCTCTCTAATAACAAAGGCAATTTGTATTTGCCAAAAACATCTTCTTTCTTCTACCGCCATGGATTAGGCTATAGCCTGTTCCGGTCTCACATCGATCCATCGTTTCCTAGGTCGTCCTATTGATCTTCGTCCTTTCAGTTTATATTCCATTATTTGTTTAGGGTTTCACTCTGGAGTCATTCTTCCTAAATGTTGGAGCCAATTTTTTCTATATTCCATTAATTTTAATAAAAAGAATTGATGTTTAATTAATTTCTTATGTCTTCATTTCTAAGTTGATCTACCCTTGTACATCCCTTAACAGATCTTAGGAAACGCATTTCTGCTGCTTGTATTTTACTAAAATATTTGTTTTTAATGTCCATGTCTCGGTTCCAGATAGCAAGACAGGGAGTGCCATGACAATAAAATTTTAATTGAGTTTCTCTTCTTGTTTTACCTTTAGTGTTCTATTAATTGTTCCAGTTACTGCTTGAAACTTACTTATTTTCTGATTTATATCTTGATCCATTTCAGAATTTAGGTCGCATCCAAAATAGCCAAAAACATTCCAATGCTGTTTCTTTCACTGTCGTGTAGGTTGCTCAGTTTTAGCTGATATTTCGTTAAATATCACCACAAAGTTTTCTGTCCACCCAAAAATGAATTTGGCTGGGGAACATTACTCAGCTATGATGTTTTAGTACTTCAAACCATCACTACCGCCTATATAAAATCTGAAGATAGGCTACCAAATTCATCTTACGAAGAAGTGCTAAGAAAGGTAAAAATTTATAATTGGTATTGTGAATTATAAATATATCGGTTATGTCCTTTTGATGGACTTTGCAAAGGAAGCCCAGGAACTGATGTTACTGATTAAATATTACCACACTTCGACTCGTATCCAAAACAGCGTAAACCAACGATTATATGTGAGGAAACATTATTGTCGATGGATTCTAGGTAAATAGATTCTCGATCAATAACAACGCATTGGGTAATGTAGAAAAACTTCGGAAAATTTCCAATTTGGTTTGGAGTATCGTTACTGATGATGAACCCCTGGATTGAAAATTATTGTGACTTTCTGGGCTCGTGAAATGAAAAGTCCAATTTCACCACTCAAAAATGTTCTTTATTTCCACCGACTTACAGTTAAACACTTGCCAATTACACAGAATTACGTACTGCACCCAATTACGATTCACCAGTTCGTCCGTTACAACTTCATTTGTACTCGCGATTACGTCAACTCCGTTACTCATACACAGTTACGTACAGTCTTCCGTTGCACAATGTTCTCGTTCATTAACACGCCGCTCCCCTTGCTAGCACGTCACTGACTAACTCTGCCTTCTTACACCAAGAACTGTCTCTCACTCACACTAACTGACTACACTTCGCTCCGGCAGCCCCTTTTTATAGGAATATCGCAGCCTTCTGGCTTTCACGGGAAGGTTCCAGAGATGAAGGATCCCGTAATTTCCAGAACGCAGGTGAAAGAGAAACAGACCGCACAATCATGTTTCTTTTTCAGCCGTCCCTGTCACCACTATAAGACGGACGAGGGGGAGGCGTAGCTAACACGGACCTCCCCTGTCTTCCGCTCTCAGCTGCTTCCATAGGGTGTTCCAACGCTCGCGTGACATTATATTGGTGACTGAACTTCTTTTCTCCTTGCATCGTCAAGACATAACGAGAATAACGATTTTTCAATTAGGGGAAGTATAAATGTTGGAAAATATAAATTAAAACACAGTATTTTTACAATTTTTATGAAGTAAGATTTTGTATATTTCTTACGGTTTACCAGTTCTATAAAAGTCAAACAGATCAAAGAGGATATCTTAGAACAATGCGAAAAAAGGTCATATAAAGTTCATTTGACATGAAAATGTGTAAAACATATTACATTTTAATTTGAGAAAAATGCTCCATGAAAAAGATACTGGAATTATCTTGAACATCTTGTGTCGCAACCTAGAAACATGTTGAACCTAATTACTAAGTTCAGTACCTACATATTTAACCAACGTGACCTATCAATAACCAATTCTTAACTCCCCTATTGAAGGTATAATTGTTATCCTGGCGAAAAAATACCAGGACTGGACTTCAGTTCATTTCATCGCGAGTTCTACCCGAAAGTCCAAAGATTCTGGCATCTAACAACCCGGGAGCGATGGAAAACTCCGGGGCTCCTTCCATGGGGCAATGCCTGCAGTCTAAATGCCCCGCTCCACATCGACAACAATGTCAAGACGGGATGGAAGTGGATACAGCACTTACGCTCGTCAACCCCGCAGGGAAGACTACCGAATAACCTCGGTCGGGCCGCCTGGTGATTTAGCACACCTTCTACTAGCTCTGCAGGCTAGTACCCGGGACTTTTAAGGGAACCCTCTACCTTCTCCGGGCGGCCGAAGCCTGACCGGAGGCACCCGATCTCCCATGGGTGTCGGGGAAACACTGCCACCGAGTTCAACCCAATCCGAACAACTCCCATCGGGAGGGGCTCGAATGTTCGGCCCGAGGTTCCTGTTGGTATCGTCAGAGGTATCACGAGTGCTATGAGTCACCAAGACTGGTCTGTGGAACAGTAGAAACAGTGTTTTATTTTTTCTGGTACATATCGAGTTTCGTTTCGGCTACTTATTGATGGAACTTCTCCTTCCCGTCCACAACCAGCAGGTCCACCAACACTTACCAAAGGTCATATTTTGGGGATGTTTCACACTTTTCGGGCAGAGGCCCTCCATTCCATTGAAGGAATGATAAATAGTGTGAAGTACATCGAAATACTTAGGACTAAAGTGATTGGAACAATTCGTGGGAGGTTTCCTGATGGTGATGAGGATACTTCAACATGATTGGGCTCCCAGCCATAGCTGAAATCTCACAAAGTCATCTTTTGTGTAACGAAAACTTGACACTGTTGGACTGTGCAGGGAGTACGCGGGATTTAAATACATAGAGAACTATAGGCCATTATAATGGAATCAGAATGTTGGATTACAACACAAAAACTAAGATGTTCTAGAGTATTATCCAAGTTTGGTTTTAGGACCCAAAAGTGAAGGAGATGAGCAGGAAACTCATAATTCAATGTGTAAACATGTGAAAGACATAATCATAATGAAAGAAGACGATATTTCCTATTAAAATGTAAGCGAAAAGAATAAATACTTATGTTTGAAGATTCCAATTGTCCCAATTAATCTGCACAGTACTGTATTTAACCAAGCCTGTGTTTTTGACTTGCGTAGTTGACAGGCACAAAACTTTTAGAAAAAATGTCTTATTTGGGGGGAGTGTCTCAAAGCATGCATTCCAGTGAAATTCCGGTGTTGCATGTCTGAGTGGAATACAGTACCTATTCTACTTACCGTACCTAGTGAAAAAAGTAAGGTTCATCCATTTTAAAACATGTTTCGCGTAATTTTAAATACTTTAAGGTCTACAAAGCTAGATTTTCCAACAAAACACTTTGCTAGGCTCTCTTGTAACAGAGCCAGTTTTTGGATGCGATCAAAATTGTAACGTCCTAGGCAAATCGTCACCACCATTATACTAACAGCTGGAAATATTCTAAATTATTATAGAATATTTTTAAAGCGTTTACCAGATGGCTGCCAAGAATATTGACTCCGGAACTAAAGGTTAGAGGAGTGCTTTGCTCGTAAGCCAATTTGGCTTTGTTCGTAGAGTATCCAGCAAGTTTTCTTGGTCGACTTGTGACGGTAAATGAAACGTGGGCGGACTGCTTTGATCCACCCTAAAATTCAAAGCACGGAGTAACGCATCGAGGTGGTCTTCTGTCTGGTACAGGTCCCAGCAGCAAGCTTATGACGCCATATTCTGTGATACTGAGGAAAGACTATACGCTGGTTGAACCAAAATAAGGGACATTTGCATTGGATGTCCTTATCGTATACTTCTGAGGGACGTATTCTTAATTGAGAATGAATTAAAATTAGAAAAATCCATCAAATAAACTAATATTTATCATTATTAGGAAATAACTGGTCCATTAACATAAACCATGAACAATACGTAATTATTAATGTAAACATTATATAAAATTCCCAATTATGTAATGTTTCTGAACTCCAACTAACAAACTTGTATTAGCTACAAATGTGCTAATAGTTAACTATTGTTATAAATGCTTATTCTTCTAATCCATGTAAATCCAGGAAAACTTTTTGTAGAAGTTGCATATTTCTTTGTTGGTGTAACCGGAATAGAAGAATACCTACGCCAAGTTGAAGAGGCAGTCACACCTTAACTGGATAATAAAAATTTGATGTCATCCACATACCCAGTTACTATTTATGTTCATGCATATTTATTCAATAAATGTATATAAAATCTGTTTTTATTCTTGATACTACTTGCTTAGTTTTCAAGAATGTATCACGAAAATGATCAAGAACATGTGTCTCGAAACTACAATTAAGTGAAGCCACTTTGGTAAATTTTGATTTTCTCGAAATGGGTTTAACGATTTTGATTAAATTCCACATGTTTAAAATAATTCCATGAAAATTAAATGTAGACGCGAAATTTCCTGCTGGCCGAAAGCCTGGTCCTGGTAGCGGCTAATTGTTCTTCTTAAAAGAACAGGAATTATTGTGTGCTATCTTTCTGCTCACAAAGAGTCATTGTGCCCATTTCTAGGAGTTCACTTTCTAGGACGTTCACTTTTTTCTGGGCGTATATAAAGGGCTCGCCAGCTGAAAACAATCAAGTGTCAATTTGAATTCTGTACCTAATACTGCCTACGCTATGCGCCTAAGTGATACACAAATGGTTCTGTTAAGGCCTCCTCACTTTGAACAACTATTTGTAACTGGTAATGCGCAAGAGAAGATAAAATCTTGCTATATTATATATCTCCCTAAAGCACTCAATTATGTCGGGTAAGTTTTAGTTCTTAATTAATTAGTGTCAACTGAAAAATTCAATACCACGACCGGGATATGAACCACGGATCTCCTGGTTTCCGTCCAGTCGCTCATCCCTTGAGCTACCATGGCCAACATGCCGACGCGACATTAAAATCTCCAACTGACTCATTATATTTTCCCGATAAACCACTTAGAGTTATCTGACAATGCCTCTGAGGATTAGTTCCTCAATATAACATTAAGAGTTCAATGATAAAAAATTCGTATTTTAGTACTTACAATAGTAAGTCGCCATAAATGTGTATTTCGAATATAAGAGGTTTACCGGGAAAATATAAAGAGTCAATTGGAGAGTTTAATGTCGCGTCGCCATGTTGGCCATGCTAGCTCAAGAGATTAGAGCGACTGAACGGAAACCAGAAGATCCGTGGTTAAAATCCCGGCCGTGGCATTGAATTTTTCAGTTGACTCTAATTAATTAAAACATCTATATACAGGAGCAATGCATTTAAAAGGATTAATTCTAAAAGGATTCATTCTTCAATATAAATTTAAAGTTTTAGTTCGCTTATGTGCTTAATAATTTCGCAGATATGCCTTGATATTGGATTAATTTTCAAACATTTGTATTTTTAAAATATCCCAAAGTTATGACTGTGGAATATTTCCTAAGTCTAAATCTAAACGCGTTATTAAAAAGTTTTCGGTGCTAAGTTATTTCAGTTCGATGGATATTTGTTTCACAATACTCCATATCTTTTGATTCCTGAAGTCATCTTCGTTTTTATTGCTCAAAATTATGGGTCTAACTTCACAGTCTGGAAAGATTGCTCTACAACGTTACTAGTTATTTAGGCTGTCGACCTTGCATTTTGCATTCATTTCAGAAGCTTGAGCGAAGAAACTGGTTCTCTGCTGGAATACGATGACTTGAAAGCGTAACTAAACATTCCAAATTTGAATACTATGAAGATCACGAGGGTAATATTTAAAACAAGAGAAGATAAAGTAAACATACATATTTAAAATTTAGGGTTCAACTTATAAAAACATACACACATTTTTTTTTAATTCAAGTATTGTTTACCTCAAATACAGATGCATTCTAAAAGGAATTACACCAACGAATGGCACTTGGGCACTGCACAGGTTTCAGAATTAGCATAGATCTGTATCTGAAACTCCATCTTCTTCCTTGAAAAGTGCTGCTGCCAAAGGAGCATACTAAAAGACATGAGTTGCCATATTTTTAATGAAGCGTATAATCTGAAGTTTCAGGTAAGTAAAAACATGCCTACATTTCTTCCAATGAAAATTATGCAATTTTTATTGGGTCTTAAAAGTCATATTCCTCACTTTTCAGATCTTTGGTCTTATTTATGCTTATTTGTATGACGAAGTCATACTTTGGCCCTATTTTGGGGATTATGATAGTGTAGTCAACAACCATTAGAAATCAAATAAATAAGCATTATGTCTATATAAATGTCGCAAGCAGTACTGCCTATTTGTTTTTTGAAGGTCCCGTTAGCAAGTATCATAGGTTCGTACAGATGGGCTTGAAGCAAAGTTAGAAGATTCGGAGCCTGACTTTTCCCCAGATGAATGCACTTACCTAAATTATTCTCCTATCACCTCATGTGACGTGGAACTTAGTTTCTCGAGAAATAAGAAATTCTGCTTGACAATAGAAGAGGTTTCCAGTTTGACAACCTAAAAATGCACATATTGACATTCAACATAATTTTGTTGCTGATGAAAACTAACCACCAGATATGAATGTTTTATTTCTCTTACTTATTCCTTTTTTAAGTTACAAATATTCTCTAATTTAGAACATTCTAAACTTAGAGGTTTCATAAAGTGCTGAATTAAGAAGCAGAGAAGTTTTTTTTCTGCAGAAACGATTAAAATGTTTATCCAGTTTAACTGTTATTAATATAATATGATTAATAAATTCATTAACTTATAAAGGTAATATTTTTGTCTTTTTAGGCCATATTTAAGCCATTTTTGGGTCCTGACCACATGCATATTCTGCATTCTTAGGTCACAGAAATCATCTCTTAGTTATGAGTGTAAATTCAAATTACAAAAATTAACAAAAATGATTGCAGTGTGATAAACTATAGACGTTACACCATATGTTGCCAAAATGTGATGTTTCAGCTCTGTTATGTTACCATAGTATTTCCAAAATGTCAGACTTACAGTTTTGCTTCGATATAGTGCTATTATTGAATTCCTGGCTAAAGAAGGAACCTCTGCGGCTAAATTCACCTCAGATTTCAAGTGCCTATGGAGATATCTACTTGAAAAGTATTAAGAGATAGGTGAAATATTTCAAAGGACGCTCCAGGAGTACTGATGATGAGTCTGTCGCCATCGAACTGCCTTTGCAACAAGGAAAGAGTTGATAGTATAGAATGGGACCACATGGATTTGCTATCGAAAAAGAAAGCATGGTGTTTCAAAGTTTATCAGTTAGAAATATAAAAAAGTACAAACTAAACATATAATTTATTATGAGCAGAACACACCGATTCACCGCAATGGCTCCATTAACCTTGTGGAGGAGAATTACGGAGAAAGAACAGTAGAAGACCAAAGTATTGCTCCACAGAGCATGGAGGCGTATTGACCTTCACACCAGCGCTGTGATCGTCTCTTATCGGGTCTTATCTGGTTAAGTAGAGGAGTGAAATATTAGTAAGTTGATGTACAGTAAGTTACGAATCACAAATAGCGATTGGAAGCTGCGTGTGTCTCTATGATATGATTTCTCGCGCCTGCCGATGTATGACACAATGACATGATTATATCTCAACAGAGTGTGAATAAACTGGACTCGCCGTGTATGTGCGATAAGCTGAGGTAAACATCTCTGTGTTGCGAATTTTGTAGTACTGCATGCCCACTAGAGGGGAATGACGGGCAGAGGAGTTTGAACTGTTTATCTGCTCCGGTAACAATCTGTTTACTAGGAAATGAGTGTATGAGGGTGCATATAAGACACCCATGCTGACACCGAGGGGATGGCTCAGGCGGTTTCGTCTATGGACCGTATTCGGGAGGCCTTGATTCGATTCCCGTGTTGTGTTTTGTTGTTGTGAGTTTGGGTTTTTTCGGGTCTTTTTCCGGGTCACTAGGCGAATGCTGGGTAGGTTAATTATATCCCCAGAATTTCCTGTACCTCCATATCATCTCTCATCTGGTGGTCTCTTTCAGGGTAGAAGTGTCGGCGGGTGTCTCGGCGGTGCATGGCAAGATGATATGCTGTGAGGGAAGCTACTTCCTCCTCCGGTAGGTAGGTTGCCGGTCTCCGTTCCTCTGCCGGGACCATTTCGTGACCACTAGCCAGGGACCTTTGGGGCTAGGATCGCCTGCCTTGGGATCGTTAGGGCTCGGCTGCTGGGCTCGTTGCCTTCCCTCTGTTGGAGAACGAGTTCGTTGTCCTGGCCTATCGGGGAAAGTCTCTATCCAAGTAAACTGTAGGTACCCTGCCCTCTCTACTGTCGTGGCTCCTTGGGTCGGCCACCCTCTTTCTCCTTCGCCTCATCCTTCCTCCTGGGGGTGCCCTCACATCCCAATCCCACCCATGCTGCCATATCTAATGTTTGTTGCAGTAAATGCAGTGATAGGTAAATGTATGGTGAGTTACCTTCCACCCTTGTCAAACTGGGAAGGGGAGAACGTACACCTAGTGGACAGCAAAAATGATAACGTTGCACATTCCTCTAGCTTGCCTTCTTTTCTTTGGCAAACAGTACTTTGCATAGAATAAAATACTTACTATATTAAGGACATTGTCAATTCGCAAAGTGCTTTTACATATCACTGAATCTGTTGGTATGAGGCTATCGCTTTTAAGCACACCTAAAAGCCATCGGTCAGGGACGGTTTGAGCTCACGACCTTTGTGTCACTACAAGCACCACCCAGCACCACCCAGATCTACTCTGCATGGAGTGTTTTACTACACAATGTAAATAGAAGTTTGACATGGGATGACAAACTTGTAAATTGGACAAAGGAAATTAAAAATGAAGCAAAATTAAATTGTGGGAAGGAAGAACAGAGCTAAAACAGCTCATAAAGGGGAGAGCACACTGGTTGGAATTCTAATTCTAAGTAACCAAAACAAATTCATAACAACTGCATGAGAATGGTTCCATTTACTTTTCTGAAATAGTCTAGAACAATATTTTCGTTAACTTCCTTAACTTTCTGCGCACAAAATGATTTGTACTATTTATCATAGCAAAAACCAGATATTTTAAAAGCAATGAATTCACTGCGATGGTATTAGAACGTCGTCAGTAACACATATTTGTCCCTTTTCCATACATATTTCAAGTTACATTTATGTTATATGTTATAAATTCAGTTGGCTTGTATCTATTATCTTCAAGATAACCAGCCTTGATGAGAGCATGTCATTTTACAAAGATGATTCTACATATTTCATCAAAATAATTACTGTGATTTAATTTTAAAATAGTTTAAAATTATTGTATTGCCATATGTTGTAAAAATTATCATTGGGATGCCTCGGGTGTTAAATATTTCAATAATGAAGGCCATTGTCGCTTTGATGTTACAGACGAAGTTTGTCCAACAACCAAGCTTGACAAAACAATAATTTAGGATGTACAAAAAGAGAACTTGTCTCCATGATTATATTACAAAGGAAGTCTTGGCACGCCGAACTATAAAATCTTTTGTACCTATGACGCTGATGGGATGCCCCCAGGAGAGTGTGGTGAGTTGAGAGGTAGTCGAGCTTGAGAGACGCCCTCAAGAAAGGATTCCTAAGATTTACAGATTGAAAAGGTTCCCCTTGGCGGCTGCCCCGACCCTCTGCGAGTTTACATATCTCCTGAGGACCCCGGAGGTATCCCCTGAGTATTTATAGACAGAACATTCTCTATAATGCACCCAAAACTGCCAGGATCACATAAAATTTTGAAATATCACTCGGGAATCCCCCTTAAAATACCTACAGCTCAGAAAGGTTGGCCACGGTAATAGAACCCACGATTTTCCGAACATAAGCCCGACACGCTACCACCTGAGAGAGAGAACTTAACTGCAATGTTTTTATTTCTTCAGATAAATTTTTGGTTGAGATAGGAAGACAGTTATCACTGGAAGACGCAAGTAACTGCAACCAACTTTCTCCTTGATACATGCAACCTTGGTTGTAAGTTATCATTACTGCAATCTTGCACACAGATACTTGTAGTCTTTGGGGGGGGGGGGGGGCAAAGTTTATTATCCTTGTCCAACGCAGCTGACTTTGAGCGGATGACAGACAAGACACGCGTTACAATTTAAAACATTTCTTTTTCGGCGAAGAGGAAAGATAAACAAGTCACGTGTACCTTTATTCTGTAATATTTCCACTATAAAAGTCGCATCTCAATTTGTGACATCAACGTGACAATGGCCCATTGTATTAAAATACAGTTAAAAAATCTATACCACAAATTCTTTGGCACTGAAAGCGAGAGGAGGTACAGGCTGCGGCATCAGAAGAGATGTGGAACTGAGTTGGTAAGATATCACCTTGTACTCTTAACTGACTATCTGAAGAGGTTTGAACTCACAAAACCAGTTTGTTGCGTAATGCTATGCTCACATTACTACAGTAACATTAAAAGAGAAAAGAGGGAAAAAAGAAAAATATGTATGCCCTACAAAAGGCATTTCAAACTTAAAAGCATTATAAAGTTGGAAAACGTTATAAACTAAACAGCTACTTTTGACTGAACAGTGATATGTAGCTTTCACAAATGTTGAAAATATGTTGGGAACACTTTGATGCTTCTAGATGTGTAAAGATTTACATACGATATTAGAATTCCTTGCTAAAGAACGTACAGAACTGACTGAATTAAGAATTTAATAAAGAAATGATACGGTGTATTGATAAATATATGCAATATAGCATTTCCAATGTTAAAACTGTAGATGTACAGGTTGCAATTTTGTCAGGAGAATTCACAAGTTTGCCAAGTTTCGTGTTAAGGAAAAAGGAATTAGTTAAGGCAATTAGGCGTTTTAGTGAACTTAGCCGACAATAAATCCATTAGCTCAAGATTTAGATATACGAGGGCTGCTCAATAAAAAATGATCACAAACCTTTTTTCACAAAGTACTTTTACTCATGCTCATAATTTTGATGGTCGTTCTCAAAACAGACTCCTCTGAATGCGATGCACTTGTCCCAGCGTTCCTGCCTGTCTTCAAAGAGATGCTGGAAACCATTTTTTGAGAGATCCTACAAAATCGCCCCCGATGCCTACACCACTGCTTCTGATGATGGATAATGTCTCCCACGAAGGCGTTTCTTCAAGTTAGGAAATAGAAAAAAGTCACATGGGGCTAAATCCGGACTATAGGGAGGGCGAAGGATGCACTTCTTGATTTTTGCAAGATATTCAGCAACAACATTGGCAATATGCGGCCGCGCATTATCATGGTGCAGCATCCAGCCTGCTTCATAGAAATGTGGTCTTTTGCTCCTGATATGAGCTTGCAATGTTTTCAGGACATCCCTGTAGTATTGTCCAGTTACTGATGTATGTTCACGTACAACATGCTGATATACCAATTCATGAATATCAAAGAATTGACCATCACTTTCCCACCACAAGCAACCACTTTTGCTTTCTTGGGGATTGTGATAAAGGAGATTACCACACTAAGCTTTGCTGTTTGCTCTCAGGATCAAAATGATGTAGCCAAGTTTCATCGGCGGTGATTACGTTTGAAAGAGACTCCGGATCTTCCTCTAACATCAACTTTAACTGCACGTAGACATGCATGTGAATGTCCTTTCGTTCGGGAAACAACAGTCTTGGAACCCATCAAACACAAATACGTCTCAAGTGTAATGTTTCTGTCACCAACATGTGGGTGGCACCCAATGAAATGTTCAGTATTTCAGAAAGTGATCTTAAGGTAATTCGTCGACCCTCTCTCACAATGGCAGCAGCAGTGTTTATGTTATCTTCCGTAAGAGAACTAACTGAGCACCGCGTCCACCTTCCTTTGAAATTCATTGTCTCCCCTCCTTAACCATTTTAAACCACCTTTGAGCTGTGCTGTAGGGAAGAAGAGACTCTTCATAGGCCTCCTGTAACATTGTATAAGCCTCAACTGAAGATATGTTGCGACGAAAGCAGAATTTCAAAGCCGCATATTGATCCTCGCGTATTACCTCCATTGCAGCGGTGGGCGATACTGAACAAGTCTGAACTTGTCTGGTTCTCACAGGCGGGAACCAGGAGTACCAACAATGAAACTACTACGGCGTGTTCGTTTCACATGAAGCTAACAGAATATAGTATAAGATTAAATTTTAATGCGAAAAATTATGACCGTAAAAGAATATGATCATTCTTTATTGAACATCCCTAGTATAAAATTAATATATAATAACTAACATATAAGGAAGTGAGATTACAGCTATATAAAGTCCTTAAGATTAGAACGAGAAAGATTTCTTAAAATTTAGCAGTTCACAGTGTAACGTTTTTTAGATGTGAAGAGAACTGAAGATTTGGAAATATGCAAGTATCGATTTTTGGAGGGGTAGTGATGTAGGTAGGACTTACGCTGTTACTGTAGATACTGCCTCATAAGTTTCTCTTTTAAGAGAAATAATTATTAGAAATGTGTTCTGAAGAGAAATTGACTAATTTTCAAAGTATAGACCATTAGATTCTATGAATATTAGAAGAATATTAATAAACATTACAACTCAAAAAGGTGAAAAAAAAAATAGTAAATTGATGAATAGCAAACGTATATAAGTTCAGTGTCATCTTAAAATATGAAACAAAAATGTTCAAGAAAATCCAGACTCTATATTTGTTTTACGTAGAATTTGTTTAGAATTTATAGAATTTACAAAACTAGCTCTAACAATTTTGATTAAAATAATTGTATGAAAAATAAAATCTAAATCTTGAATTTTTGGAAATAATCTTTGAGGTTCTCTTTATTCGTAAGACATTTTGAATAATATTTTGAAACTAAAGCTACATATTAATGTGTAAACATAGGTCTTTTATATAACAAACACTTTATTAGTTATGAAAGGATAGAGCCAGACTGAAAAATTCAATGCCATGGCCGGGATTTGAACCACGAATGTTCTGGTTTCCGTCCAGCCGCTCTAACCATTTGAGCTACTATGGCCAACTGCCAACATGATATTAAATTCTCCAACTGACTCGTGTTTCTCCCGGTAAACCACTAGGAGTTCTCATAAACACATGAGACAACTACCTTAATGGCGGCTTACTATGCTGTAAGTACTTTAAGGCCCGGGCTTTATCGTTCGGACCACTATTAGTTACAATTAATGGAAATTAGTTGTTCTTTCACACTATTCTTTCACACTAGCCCTGTGTAGGACGCACTATGAAAGGGTAGAGCCAGACTGAAAAATTCAATGCCATGGCCGGGATTTGAACCACGGATCTTCTGGTTTCCGTCCAGTTGCTCTTACCCATTGAGCTACCATGGCCATTTTGCCGCCGTGACATTAAATTCTCCAATTGACTCATATATTTCACCGGTAAATCACTAGGGGCTCTCGCATCCGAGATACACCGTTTCTGGCGACTTACAATTGTTAAGTACTTTAGTCCCAGGCTTCATCATTTAACTCTTATTATTTAAGTTAATTGATAGAAAATAATGATTTCTTCACACTAGCCGTATACAGGCTAAGGTATTGGATTGATACATATTGATTATTGATAAACTGATTATGTCGACTTTATGAAGTCGCCACAAACGGTGTATCTCGGATACGAGAGCCCCTAGTGGTTTACCGGGGAAATGTATGAGTGAATTGGAGAATTTAATGTCACGCCGGCAAGTTGGCCATTGTAGCTCAATGGATAAGAGCGACTGGACGGAAACCAATAGATCCGTGGTTCAAATCCCGGCCGTGGCATTGAATTTTTCATGTCGAATCTATCAATCAAAAGCTTTATTAGAATGATTTCCTTACATAATCCATCTATTGCTTAAACATTTGACTTGCCAGTTTTCTTTGCATCAGAAACGAAATGTGTAATCTGATGTACTATTTCTGCAAAGGTTTACTTTGATTAAAATGAAATTTAAGCATCTTAATTAAAATGAAAACTACCTCGCATGAATAGTTTGTGTACTACAATAAACTACAAGGCTACAGAGAAAGTCACGTGAATGTAACACATCGAAGTTTTGTAATTATTATGTGATTTTTAAAACGTTTTAGTCATTTATAAGACACTTGTCAACCAGCTCTCAAATTCCAGTAGGTACTGGTCGTTTAGTTTCATACAATAGGAAAGTTTCAATTACAGGTATCTTGCTGCTGAAGGTTCTCGTGCATGTTGTTGATTACCGCCTTTTTAACGACGTATTGTGAAGGTCAGGCATGATTTCGCTTACCAGATGATTGCATTACGTCATCAGCTCAACAAGGAAACGCTAAAAACACTACTATCGAGATGGCTTAAGATGCAGTACTTAATAAAGCTATTTGCTACGTCATTATTGGTTCATATCTAGAAAGTCTGCTAACAGTTGAATGCTTTGTGTTGCATTTACTACTTTATAATCTTCTAAATTAAGTAGAGGAAATACTACCTTTCACAAAATAATCATTTCAAAAAATATTAATCATGTATAAAAATGTTTGTTTTCAATTTTGCCAAATGCAGTTGCTTAAAATATTTGTAATACTTAGTAAAATGCATATCTAGCTAAACTCATCAATTCCTCTAACTTCGAATCAAAAAAGATTAACAACCAAACTCGAGCTCTTTCACATCAATCAAGTCAAATAACTTCTGTTGCTGTAGTTGTATAAGAATTAAATTTCGCAAAAAGGGTAATTTGTTTCATTATTGCGCATTAAAAAGAAGTAAATTCCATTCAATAACACTAATGACATACCTAAGACAGTCAAATTCCTACATATCCTTATCTGGCTCCTTATACTTCAATTACTTAATAGAGTCTGTAACCGAGGAAGATGACTCAGGCGGTTTCATCTGCGGCCTGCATTCGGGAGGCCCGGGTTCAATTCTCGTGGCCGACCTACCTGACTCATGATTTTATCGGGGTTTTCCCGGGTCGCTAGGCGAATGCTGGGTAGGTTAATTACATCCCCCAAATTCCTTGTCCTTCCATTTCATCTTCCTTATCACTTCATAGCATCTCTGATCTGATGGCCTCTTTCAGGGTAGAAGTGTCGGCGGGAGTCTGGCCGCTATATGGCAGGTTGACATACTCCTGGTAAAACACATCTTCCTTAGGTAGAACGGTCTCCGGGTCGACCTGGTGGGCCATTTCAGGACACGGTGGGTGGGATGCATACGGCACTGGCCTGCCGAGGAGTTTCCAATTGTCAATGGAGGAAGCTGTCCTCATCACTGTCGTAGC
This sequence comes from Mantis religiosa, assembly GCA_030765055.1. Taxonomy (NCBI): domain Eukaryota; kingdom Metazoa; phylum Arthropoda; class Insecta; order Mantodea; family Mantidae; genus Mantis; species Mantis religiosa. The sequence goes on along the minus strand of CM060958.1, from coordinate 51,537,708 downwards.
TCCTTGGAACGTCCGCTCTGTATCTCCTGTCGTCTCATCCTTGTGTCCAACTTGGGAATATAGGTACAATAGACCAAGTTAGACATCTATGCCGAATCCCCTTGATAGCGCGTAGTCTAGTCCAGTGGTGTAAAGCATTTTATGTGATTATTCTTTTCCCCTGTATGAGTTCATTAGTAAACAAAATATGACAAGGATTATGATTTGTGTATTACTAGAGAGAGCGTTTAGGTGTATTGACCTTCAGGTGACTAGCGCTGTGATCGTCTCTTATCGCGTTTTATCTGGTAGATTAGAAGAGTGAAATATTAGTAAGTTAATGTACAATAAGTTACGAAACACAAATAGAGCAATTGGAAGCTGCGTGTCTATATGATATGTTTTCTCGCGCCTGTCGATGTATGACACATTGCTGTCCAGAAGATATGATTACATCTGAACAGAGTATACATACACTAGACTCGTCGTGTATGTGCCATAAGCTGAGGTAAACATCTCTATGTTGCGAAGTTTTGTCGATACGCCTTCTCGCTTTGCCATGTAGTAAGATATTTATTATGCCACTATTTTCAGACACACTTTAGCCACTAGTGAAATCACAAGGTTCAACCTTCTCTTTATTTTGCTCTTCTGTCGCCTTCAGTTAAAAAGCTTCTATTCTATTAAAACAGTATCACCGTAATCTGACCCCTACCCCCAAAACAAAAAGTTGCAAGGAGAAAGGAAACGAACGAGATCAAGTGTCATAAAATGACATGTCTGGCCTAAAGTAACTCTTACCTTGAAATCTGTATACAATTCTAAAATATTTACATTTATGTATATTCTATAACTTCAACTATTTAGGGGCCAAAAATTAATTATATGTTTTGACCTTTTATATTATAAATGTCTATATTTATATGTGCAGTTAAAAAATCCGGGATGAAATGATTTTCATTTTAAACTTTGAGGACAGCGGAAACTATTTTTTTCAACACATTCCACACGATGCATTTGTCATCCAGTTCTTCCGAAATTTGTCATGCAGATTTACAAAACGAAAGCAATTTAATCTGGTATATGGCTTTTATTTCGAAATAAATTGATGCCATTACATATAAAAGCCATTAACTTCAAATTACATAACTTAAAAATTAATTTCTTTTTAACTAAGGATAGAAAAACAAATGATATGACTATACCTTTGTTATATTCAGCTAAGTAGCACTGAATGATTGCATAATGTGAAGTATTTCACTTAGGATAATAACATTGAGCTTAAAAATGTAATAACTTGGAAACTAAAAGAAATATCTCACCGAATTTTAAAATAATAATTATATAAAAGTACACCGAGAACAAATGTTAGAGTAAATTGGCTGAAAGCTTACCAAATTACAATTTCTGTATAGCATCCATGAGCAGTTTAAAATAAATAAAACTGTCTTTCCTCTATCATTTGTTATAAACCAACAAGTGTGGTACTATTTGCCTTTGCAGTTTTCTCAGACTCGTAATTTTTGAATGGGTACATATTATGCGTGATTCAAATCCAACCAATACACTTGTGTATATGTAAAAATTTCAATTTCGTGCAGCCTTACCTAGAACTAACCTATATAAATAGAATTGGGACCTAACTAGCATGTATATTGTGTACCGGACGGCGATCTCTTCATGCTAAAAGCGGAAACAGGAAATTTGAATCGTCACACTACAAAACAGGAGGCCAAATATTCCGAATGCACAAAAATGTGTATATATTGCCGCTGAGAAAATCAAATAGCTTTAGTAGTCCAAGTTCCTTTGAGAGTTTACAGACATGTAAGCGTGAAAGAAATAGCAGTATTTAAGATACGGACGTGTGCCATATGTCAATGGTAAGAGATTTTGAACTATACACGGTGTTCATTTTTATCTGTGACTTTACCACACAAAATTTGACGTCATGTATAGCATCGCTGAGGGAGCGAGTTTATATACGATTCCCCTAGCGGCTTGCAATCGTATTTGATGTGCTGTCGGCAGCTCTGAGACCTCCCTCTACCGGCAGGTAAATACACTATTTAAGAGTTGGGTCTGCCCGCCTTATATAACGGTGCGTAATTTCGCCTGGTGCAGAGATACGATAATTGTTTTTAAAAAACAATATTCTGCAACGCACTGCAAAGCTAATTGTGCGGCCATAAAAGTATACCATGAAGAACATACGAAATGATAAGTCAATGAACACTTATTTCGCAATGAACACCCGTTTTTCTGTGATAGTAGACATATATGCATATTGTAAACCTGTCACATAAAATAGAAATATTTCAATTTGAACTCAATGCTTTTCTATCACCCGTAGTTTCCTTACAATGTGACTTCATTACAAACCAGAAAATTAGCAGAACATGTTCTAGGAATGGAAAATAAATTAGTGTTACAATATGTTGAAAGCTTTTATCCAAGTCTAAGCAAGAAAATATCTCTAGTACATAGTCTTATGTGTCCATTTTCTTATATTTCCTTTCTCTCTTCCCCCTAAACACTGTATTGCGAGAAGGTATGCGTGAGGCCTTTCTGTCATAACATAATTTATTGCTACTAGATTGGAACCAGTAATTTTATAGAGTCCAGTGTCTATCCTTTTGCGAGCAACTGATCCTGTATCTTAGAAATATTTGATGCACCTATTAGTTTTTAAAGACATAAGGATACCAAAATTAATAGACATTTTAATTAAGCATGAAAATGGCAAAAAATTTCTATCGTATACTAATAAAACGTAAGACGTTTATGTTGTAAAAAATATTATGTCACTTTGACGATGCCTGGTCATTTGACATTACACTGGTAGGAACTTGTCTGAATGATGGAAAGCGTTGCATAAACTCCTCTATGCAGCGGTTTTAATTATACTTATATGTCACACCAATTTTAATGCCGGTACGAAAGTAGCATTCCACCATGAAGACGCGGTGGTCTGTGTTCATATCCCGGGGAAGCTGTTACTAGAGTATTACTTACTAGAGCAAGCACACCTATAGCGCTGTAATTTGTTTACTGTTCCACAAAAGTTACCGCTTCCTCTGCGTAGAGGGCACTATTAATTTCAAGATAGACTTACCAGTCAACTATGACGTCATTCTTGCTCAATCGGAGGGCGGGAAATAACGAATAAAAATGAACACAGTGTATAATCAGTATGTGATTAAGTAATGCTACATCAGAACTGAGAATTATTTCAAAGATACAAGTGAAAGATGAACCCTGAATGCTTTCAACTTTCATTGCAGCTGATCATACATTTGTCTATGTTTTCAGAACAGCTTCTGTCAATGCTTCATTTCATTTTCCTAAAAAAATGAATAAATTATGAAATGACTTTAGTTTTGATACCACATTTAACACAGAAAAGTGTACAGAACCATAGAAAATGTAATGTTTCATTTTGTACCACATTTTCGATTAGGAAGAGGCTTTCGACAGCGTTATAAGAAACAAACTTTAAAAATCATTTATACATGAGTATTCCAGAAACATTTAAAGGTACCATTAAGCTTGTATTTTGATTCAGACACAAGGGGGTATAATAATAACAATACAATACAAACAAACCAAGGTATGCACCAAGGTTGCATTTTATCCCCTATATTAATTTAATATTTAGACTTTTATCATTATAAGAGGAGGCCACGAATTGTTAACTACACTTAAACGGTTTAAGCCACTGTTAGTGAACTTGTAGATGATGTTCTAAACCCTAGCAATAATTTAGAGAATATTATTAACGTGTAAAAGTTGGAAATGTAGATTGACAGGACAAAGAGCTATTATATTCAAGGACAGTTGAATAGTGATAAATTTAATTATTTGGGGGTTATAATTTACATATTTAACAAATCAGATAGATTAGGTAAATTAATAGATTTTATAGCCTGCATGGAACAATAGCTAAGGGGCGAGACATTATCATCTACTTAACTTTGAAATATATAACTTAGAAATGAAGTTCCTTAACTTGCCTAGCAGGTACTGTTTTGATGTTAGCAAAAGAAACTAAAATATAAGAATAGATTTAAATATATTCATTTTAACTGAAGGAATAGCACGGAAAAAACGTACCGCCCCCCCCCCTGCCCAAAAAATACTTCAGACAGGATGCCTAAATTATAAAATTACAGACGGAGGGAAGGCTAACTGGAAAGAGGCAAGACCGACTGCCTTGATGTGGAATCTGGCCTAAGGCTTATGTCCATCAAGTAAAATAAAAGGAAAATGTGGTTGTTAATTTCTAACCTCAACGTTTATTTTACTTTACAGCGTAAGTTTGGCACGGGAAACTTTGCAGACATTTGTGATTAAATATCAGTGCGAATGCCTTTAGGACGTAAACACTTCATACCGATATCCGGGTGTCCAAGCCGGAGAGGTGTTTACTTCATTCATACAACAGCTGGTCTGTCGCGGAAGGCAATATGGCGTGTAATTTTGTGCTAAATATTCAATTACAGGTTCGTTATTTTTGTCGAAATGCTTGGAAATAGCCCAAATGCTTCTATTCTGCCTTTAATTTGGACATTTATTCACATGTGTAGGTATGTGGGAATTCATAGTGGTTCATCGGAGAAAAAAACGCGAGTCAGCTGTAGAATTTAATTATATACTCGCACGTTGCACTGGTAGCTCAGTGGTTAGAGCAGAGACACGGAGATCCATGGTTCAAATCCCGGTTATGGCATAGAATGTTTTGGTTTAACTCTATCTTTCCAAACCTTCTTTTCTAACCTCCTACATGGGGTCAGTGCAAAAGAACAATTAATTTCAGCAATTCTTGGGTTTAATTGCAAAATTTGTTTTAAAGTATCAATGACTTTTTAGAGTGTATTTATAGCCCAACTGAACCACTTCAGAACGTATAAGCATTTCAGCTAAGGTATCACTCAAAACTGCATCGATTATTGTTACTGATTATTTTTTAATTTACGTCCTCCAACGTTAAGTCATATCGGACGGTGAATGAAATGTTTGAAATGATGCTCAAATGAGTCCAGGGTCCATGGAGCTTAGAGTTATCCGGCATTCGTCTTTCAGGATAAGGGAAACCCCCGAAAAAACCTTATCTAGATAACTCACCCTGATCTAGATTCGAACTGGTGACCTCTTGAACGTAAGGCAGACACGCTACCATCTACGCTACGGAGGCGGTCATGATTATGATGTTAGGTGCATGTAATACACAGTGTTGTCACATAACTCACCCACTACTCACTGCTACTTAAACGATCATTACATATGGCAGTATATACACTCATCATACACTCTCATTTCGTAGTAAACAGATCCACTACCAGAACAGACATACAGTTCAAGCCCTCTCACTCCTCAGGACCCACTTGCCTTCTCAAGGTCAGCAGACAGTACTCCTTGTTATTCATTAAACATTTTAAAATGATCATATCTTTTAATATAGAAAGTTTTTATTCCCTTCGCTTCTCTCCCTCCCTTCCCCTCCCCTCTCTAGCAAGAGTGAGTAGAGAACCTGACCAGATATTTCTAATTATTTATTTATTTTTTGAGCTATTGCTGAATCTAGAAAAGTTCTTGTCCTTTGAAATCTGAATATAACATTTTTGGATGGAATTCAAACTTTTATTTATGCCGTTCCGTGTCTTTCATATTTTTATTTATTGAGGGACCTCAAAGTGTGTATTTTCAGATTTTTTTCTAGTATTTATAGGAGGTAGATGCTAGATGTAGTAAAAATGAAGGTAGAGCTATGTTCTTGGAGTTAACGTCAATCTGATTTGTCGATGCGGCTGGTGAGACAAGTACAGACATAAAGTTCACTCTGACAATGAACCTGCTTTAACGGTTATGTCTCACTTCCGGCTTCCTGTGCATCAATTCGCCTCACTGACTGGGTTGGCAAACCGCATTGTGATTTTCCGGTCCTCAGCCTCTTCCACAGCTGCTGCTTCTGACTTTACCAGCAGCTCTGGTTATTCCATCAACATATTTGCTTCAATAACTCCGACAAGTTTATACGCTTGGTGCTTGAATAGCGGCGAGGAATTCCAGAGATGATTTCCCAGCCAATCCCATGCACTTCGTTAGGCGCAACCGAATTTCGTGATGGATATCGCAATAGTTTGAGTTCGCTTTCAACATGGTCTGCGAAGTTCTCTCCTTCAACAAGCATGAATATGCAGCAACTAAACCGATGGAGTAATAAATGGAAATTACTCTTAATCACCAACATTCTATTCGGCTCTCAACTTCCAGACGTTTGCTTTATTCATTTACGCCAGCGTTTAAAAGTTCGAATTTGCATACTCATTTTAACCTATGCTAACATCATTAAAACATTTTTATGGGTTTAAAAATGGCAAATTAACACTAAAGTCTTTCAGAAAATATGTTGATTCTTTGACGAATATTCACCAATCAAAATCGAATTTAACCCACAGTTTTAAAGCATATTAATCAAAAGCTAACATATTCTTATAATTTCGAGGAAGTATTTAATACCATAAAAATGGCATATCGATATGTTCCGAAAATACATCTTCGAAGCTCACTGAACCACACACAAAAAAGAAAAAATAGTCTTTCAATGATGTGACAGGAGTTTTTCAAAACAATTTTCTCAGCAATGATTCTGTCGTTTTTTAATAAAATACTATATATTTAAGGTATTTAATGACAACAGTTGAATTTTATGTGTTAAACTTTGTAGTGTCGTGGAAACGTGCCTTCCTCAGGTTCAAGAGATCGCAAGTACAAATCTCAGTTATGGCGATTTTTGTGGATAAGACATTTTTCTGGGCTTTCCGTTGTCATGAAAGATGAATGTCGGATAACTCTAAGCTATATGGATCTTAGGTTCAAGAGAACATCATTTAACCCATTTCATTCATCGTCCCATGTTACTTACATTGAAGTACGTAAATAAAAAAGATGAATTTTCTGTGAGTATCCCTAGAAAAACAAATTTCCTGAATTATTTTTGTACAACTGATATATTTTAAATCCTAGGTTAGATAAAATATTACTGAATAGACAAATACCTGTCTAGTACCATCATTTACACTGCGATCCATATAAATCTGAACCATTTCAATGCGCCATGACTTTTGAATCAATAAAGGACACACTTGTAACTTTGGGAGAATGTAATAAACATTACACTAATTACATCTCAGAGAAAATGTTGGAAATATCCTCCACCAGCATCTATACATGTTTGCACTCGTTTCGCCATATTCTCTGAAGTTTTACGAGAGATATCGAATTAAGGGAAGCTTATTTCCAGCAAGATGGAGCAACGTGCCATAGATCTAATGACACCACGGAACTTGTAACCAGTTTCTTTGATAATCGAATAATCTCAGAAGGTCTGTGGCCTCCCAGATTCCCTGATCTAACCACACAGGAATTTTTCTTGTGGGGGTATCTGAAAATAGAGTGTACAAGAATAGGCCACGGACAATTGATGTTCTCAAGGTATCCATTCGAACCGAAATAAGTAACAGTGATGAGGATACTCTCCGTAAAACTTCAGAGAATATGGTGAGACGAGTGCAAATATGTATAGATGCTGGTGGAGGACACTTCCGACATTTTATCTGAGATATATAATGCAATGTTATCTCCCAATTGTGTATTATATGCTCCCAAAGTTACAAGTGTTTCCTATTATTGCTTCCAAAGTCATGGCGTGTTGAAATGGTTCAGCTCCTCTTGGAAACCGGCCTTAAAATGAAAATCCGTCGAATTAAGAAGCAAAGACCAATACAGCATGATAATCAAGTTAAGTAGTTACGTTTCTTTGACACAATTTTCTATACTCACGTCATCTCCTGAGCTGGCATTTAATTTAATGTCTTTTGTTCAGTAATGCGAATTTTCATAGTGTTTTGTCTTTGTTTATAGTTGTTATATCCAGTGTTTCATTTGTGGTTATAACATTATTGGGAGGCCAGGCTGTCTCTTTCGTCGACATGACATTTTGAAAGAACTGAATATATGAAACGTCATATCTCTTAAAAGGGAATGAATGAACGATACCCAGTTCCTACTGAATACTGCAAGCCGTACTGAAGATCAATAAGGGAATTTTTATTGATAGAACAGCAGTGGAGGTTTTCGTAGGAATATATTAGAGTTGAATGAATATTCAGACACACGCCTGGAGTAGGAGAAATATTTGACATTTATGAAATAAATAATTTGTTGCCTTTGGTGGAAAAGCGACCTTATTCAGTAATGTAATTAAATGTTTACGTTAATAAGCAACTTAAATTCTTAAAATCCAAGAATATTTACATTTTAAAAAAATTGAAAAAGAGGCTTTTAAATTTTTAAATTCCTCTAGCTTAATATTTTATATCTATCATCAAAATACTCAACATTTCTAGAAATATTCTATCAAGACATATATTCTGATTGCAAACTTACTCTTTTATTTCAAAGAGAATATATTACTCAAAATTTAAGTGATATTAGGTACAAATAAGTGGATAATATAGTTTGTTAAAAATGAATTTATATTTATGAAAAACAGCAAATCACGATAAGCTTCTTAACCACCTCTTTCAAATCATAACATGACTACTAAAATATAAGATCGCTCATTTTTTGCATTTATCTTAAGATGCGAAGGCACTGCCTTTCTGGCCGCGCCGTGGCTCAGTGGTTAGACCGCTTGGCTCTCACCAAGGCGGCCCGGGTTCGATCCCAGGCGACCGCAAAGTGAGATGTGTGGTGGACAACACGGCGCTTAGGGCGGGTTTTCTCCGGGATCTCCGGTTTGCCCCGCCATCTCATTCCACCGGTGCTCCATCTTCATCTCATGTATCATCAGTGTCATCGCCTGCGGTGCCGTATGTAGTAAAAGCGGGCGTTAAACACTACACATTCTGCCTTTCTCCAGAATGCCATTTCCATGATTTTGGGTGCACTTTACTAAGAAATTGTTATTGATATATACGTGAAAATTTTCAGGTATTATCTGAATATAATAGTGCCAATTATTATTTGAAAATTTTGTACCGATAATTTGCTATAATTTTTTAGTTTTTGTAAAAAAAAAAAAAAAAAAAAAAAAAAAAAAAAAAAAAAGCACTGAAATTTCAGAAAATTTATTTTTATATGAATTTTTTTCATAAATTGTTATGAATGTCAGAGAAAAATTCCTTCTTGTTATTCTTATTCTTATGAGTCTGCTTAATATACACAAAAATTCATATGTTTTGTTTGATTGTTTTTTAAAAGGTGTACCGGAACCTGAAAAATTGTGAAACTGAGAAAAACAGTTTTAAGTTTATATATTGATACTGACTTCTCCCATGAGTCAGAAGATTCCTGCTGCATAGTCCTGACACTCTATATTCTCACTTGTTCTCAAGTTGCTCTTCATTTGTCTTGCCTTGTTGGCCAGTTCTTCAACTATTTTATCTGCTTTCAGGACTCGCAGTTCTTCAATTTCTGTATATGAATACTATCATAATTAGCACATGTATTGTGTGAACTGGACCTTCTAACCTCAATATTACACGTGGTTTCATTGTCTTTTCTATTTATATTTTCTACATTTACAGTTCTATGTTTAATATAAGCTATAAGCCTATAAGCTTTCTCTTTCCAAATGTTTTTGGCATCCCCATATCATATAAAATATTATTCAGAACAAATGACTGTTCACATACACTGCCAAAGACAAAAGAAAAACTAGCATCATTGAAGTGACAGTGGTACCAGCAGTAAGCTTGGAAGATCCCTTACAAAATAAGGTTTATTTCAGAATTATCTGTTCAGTATTACACAAGTTATCATCGATTTTCTGAAAGCTTACGAAAAGAGGCGTGGCAAAAATTTAACACCCACTAATATAATTACCGAATAGGTATAAAATATTGCTCCAATGAAATTTTTAACTATATATTTGTAATCTAGAGAGATAACATTATAATGAAATGTAAAAATACAAAAAAGTGAATTTTAACCCCAAGTGTAGTACATTCTCATCTTAAAGAATAATTTATTATTATTATTATTATTATTATTATTATTATTATTATTATTATTATTATTATTATTGACAATCGTTGTCGTATTAGTAGTAGTTGTTGTAGTAGTAGTGGTAGTAGTAGTTTTTTTTTTTTAATTTACGTCCTCCAAAGTAAAGTCATATCGGACGGTGAATGAAATGGGTGAAATGATGCTTAAATGAGTCCAGGGTTCATGGAGCTTAGAGCTACCCGATTTTCCCTTAAGAATAAGGGAAAATCACGGAAAAAACCTTATCCAGGTAACTCACCCTGAGCGAGATTCGAACTCGGGACCTCTTGAACGTGAGGCAGTCACGCTACCATCTACGCTTTCCAGGCGGACACAGCTATTGTGAAAGGTTACTATTAAATTTCATTATATCTTATATTGTAATGATAAATATCCTCTAGTCCATATATTTGCATTAAACGTAATTGCTAAGCAAATACTCGGGATAATTAGCAAAGCAATTAACAGTAATAATAAAGGAAACAGGCTACCTTTGAAGACATGCACAAATTGTTTTAATAGAAACACAAAGTTAAAATAAGGAAAAGAAAATGAATGCACTACAGCAAGTCTGTGTGAAACTTCGGGTGATTGTCAAATTTTAATCCTATACTTGAAGAAATGCAATTTATGTCTATGAGTCATTGATACTCTTGAAGGTTAATTGGTATGTAACTGACCTTCTGGATTCTGGAAGTATCCCCATTTGGGTAGACCAACAGCCGTGGCGCCTATAGCAAAACAGACGAAGCCTAGGCAAGCAACTGCAGACGAGTACAACGCCTTCTTGTTATTCTGCTGATCAGCCATAATTGAAACCGCATGCTGGCGTCGAACACGGATCTTCTCTCATATCACACACACACACACTCTCACAAACACTGAACCACTGACCTCCTCTTCACATTGTGTAACACTTCAATAAACACGTAAACACCCACTGTTAAACACACGCCGGGCGGAGACAGTATGGAATGCTTTGCCCGTGAAGCACCTCAAGGTGAAAATTTCTTAATGGGTTCCTGTATAGAGGCGAGAGGGATTCAAGGTGACAATGCGCTCGTCTCAGACAACAGAGAATTAACACCTGGGTAGCTTTCTTCTATTCATGTCACGTCGGCTGTGACTTTGAGGATGTCAGTGCACTTTTAATATCTCTAATGTATAGATAAAAGAGTGTTGCGTCAAACAAGGAATGAAATATTTCTCTTATACCCCGCGTTTTTTGTAATGAGTCATTGTTTTCCTCTTTGTTATCGATTTATGAAACAAAAAGATTGCAAAATCTTGGTAACTTTTCTTTATAATGAAGATGCACTTCTTTGACACAGATTTCACACTTTCAATTTTGATTTGCGAACATCTCTGACGTAGAGGGCTGCGATGCCCAATCAGAAAGCTCCAAATTCACACACAGGCGCGTGTGCCGATGGCCAACAAAGGTGCACCTGTCAAGAATGAACACTAACACGAAACTCCTCTATCGATCGCCACGGAATAACAACCTGAAGCGGTATTTGTTTCAAGCGTGCGGCATTTGTTTCTAGCGTACACAAGTTACTCGGAGTGAGTAGACGGCGGTGATTTCGTCACTGTTTCGCTCCAGAGCAGGTAGGTTTTCCCACGGTTTCCTGTGGGGGGAATATCGTACACACAGAAGAGCTACCGACTGGAATGGATTAACTTTTGCAACTTAGACGACCTCCACTACGTCACCATCACTCGCAACTACTACGTGCCTAGCACCCGACGGCACGGCCGGTAAATGACACAGTAGGTTGATGTCGTGACCTCATTTTCGTCTTGCCGTCTCCGATCTGACGACGTTAAAGGCTAATCGTAACTTTTGAGGCTCGGCTGGAATGCTTTTTTCTAACGCACATGCAAAAGCCTTCCCGACTTCCAAACTACTCTTCGGCGCGAGCGAGAAAACCAAGTTTTGAAACCACCTTGCATGACGTGTTACGGTAGAGGGGGGCAGAATTGAGGTGGGGGAAGTCAGACATCGTGCTAGGTGGAAGGGGTTAAGGGGAATATAACTATGTTGGAGTTATATACATAGATCCGTCCCAAGCAGGCAGCGCACCTCAGTGCAACCCGCACTTTGATTGCATTGGCAAAATAATTCGGCGGGGCCCCACCTCAGAAATGGCGCCATTCGTGACTGAAACACAAGTACAGATCACTTAGCACCTAACTTAAAAGGAGTCAAAGCATGTCAAGAGGAAGAAGTGATGGAAGAATAAACAAATTATAAGTTTAAAATGAGTTTTTGAAAATGAAGCCTAAGAAATATGCTCCAAGAACAGAAAATTGTACTGGAGAAATCTAAGAAAACTAAGCAAAACCTGTAAAAAATCATAAATTTTTAATTAAGTTGGAAGAACAGGCAACAACACCAACTATTGTTCAAGAAATGTAATTTCAAAGATATGATGTAGACAGCTCATATGAAATGCATCTACAAGCCAAGAATGTTTCGAAAGAAAACATCATACTAAGGAAAAACGAATTAAATCCAGTTTAATACGGAAAACATAGTCAAGCAAACAAATATGCCTTTTTAGCAGTACAGAGACTTATATCAGCAACCTAACAAAAATATGCATTGCAATCTACAGAAGATGACTAGAACTTGAAGTATACCATATCTGCATGTTTAATACAGTTACGATTTTTTTTTTTTTTTTTTTTTGCTTATTTTCACTTGAATGATGAATAATTGATACTTTGGTGTGTAATGGACCATCTGGAAGTCAAACCGATATTTAAACATATTTATTTAGGTGTATTTACTGAAACGTGATCTGCAAAATACATCACCTCATCTAACCTATAACTTACATTCCGAAAAAGGAGACAGTTTCAAGTTGCAGCAAAATATAGATATTGAAATGTCATTTTTGCGCATCATTCAGCAAATGTTGGTTAGCATAAAGTCAATGGATTAAAATGCTTAACGAATACTTAGCAATGTAAACCTGTTTCTAAAAGAAACAATATAATTTCTTTATACTGTAAGCACAAGAAAGAAGTCCAAGTTTAACTCTCAACCTTTATTTTAATTTTATTTAACAGCTCAGAGAAAGAACACTTTTACTACTGGCTTTGTAAACATAAACTTCACTGTCAGTTGCACAGAGAGCAGGAGGAGGTTAGGGCTATGTAATGCAGTAAATCAGTGAGAGAGAGTAGAAAATGAGAATTACAATATTATATGGATAACGTGAGTAGTGTTGCGCGTTCTGCTAGTATTTCTATAAAAGCATCTGCTTATATTAAATTTTTGCCTTCTCTACTACGTACCTTAACCCAAAACCTCAACCACTCCAAACTATCCTTTTACCTGGGGAATTTTCGAAAATCCTTATTTTGTCAAAAAATAGCTCAAACGATTTTGATGTGTTTAAGATATTTTCATAAACAATATATAATAGCAATTAATGTATTAAACGCATAACTTGGATTTTATTGGAATCAGCTCTACAGTGCTCTTCAGTCTGAATAACCTAGAGTAATGGATAAATCGTAAGAACACAATCTCACTATGCAGAAGATATAGATCTAGGTAAAGCATTCATCTCTTTTTAAAGTTAAGTACATCTGAGATATTCCTTGCTATAGGTTTGAATGTAAAATATACTTTTGTACAAATAGGAAGTGAAATTTTTTCTCCTGCTAAAGCAAGCAAGCATTATACAGCAACTGTAAAAAATCAAAACGAAATCTCTAAATCGAGTTTAAATTTCTATTAAATTAGTATAATAAGCTTTCGTAACAATGGTTTATCGAAGTGAATTTTATAGAAGTAACGTATATTAAACGAATTATAGTATTTAAAAATATATATTTAATATTTTTTAACAAACGTTTAAAGTTGCAGTCAAGAAAAATGTTGGGTGTTGTTTAAAGGCATCTATTATTATATTATTAATTATTATTATTATTATTATTATTATTATTATTATTATTATTATTATTATTATTATTATTATTATTATTATTATTATTATTATTATTATTATTATTATTATTATTATTATTATTATTATTATTATTATTATTATTATTATTATTATTATTATTATTATTATTATTATTATTATTATTATTATTATTATTATTATTATTATTATTATTATTATTATTATTATTATTATTATTATTATTATTATTATTATTATTATTATTATTATTATTATTATTATTATTATTATTATTATTATTATTATTATTATTATTATTATTATTATTATTATTATTATTATTATTATTATTATTATTATTATTATTATTATTATTATTATTATTATTATTATTATTATTATTATTATTATTATTATTATTATTATTATTATTATTATTATTATTATTATTATTATTATTATTATTATTATTATTATTATTATTATTATTATTATTATTATTATTATTATTATTATTATTATTATTATTATTATTATTATTATTATTATTATTATTATTATTATTGTTATTGTTATTGTTATTGTTATTGTTATTGTTATTGTTATTGTTATTGTTATTGTTATTGTTATTGTTATTGTTATTGTTATTATTATTATTATTATTATTATTATTATTATTATTATTATTATTATTATTATTATTATTATTATTATTATTATTATTATTATTATTATTATTATTATTATTATTATTATTATTATTATTATTATTATTATTATTATTATTATTATTATTATTATTATTATTATTATTATTATTATTATTATTATTATTATTATTATTATTATTATTATTATTATTATTATTATTATTATTATTATTATTATTATTATTATTATTATTATTATTATTATTATTATTATTATTATTATTATTATTATTATTATTATTATTATTATTATTATTATTATTATTATTATTATTATTATTATTATTATTATTATTATTATTATTATTATTATTATTATTATTATTATTATTATTATTATTATTATTATTAAGAATGGGAGAGACTAACAAATTGGGAAATTGTACTTTAGCCTATAATTATTTATTTCAGATTTTGGTAGCATTTCTAAAGTCAGAAATGAATTCTGTATAACATTGTTGTATAACATCCTGTATAACATTGAATTCTGCAGTCACATTTAGAACAGATGAAATTTTAAAGCACTTTGAGAAATGAAGAAAAAAAATTAAGAAAAAAGAACAGATGAAAATGAAGACTTTTCTCAAATCATACCTATTTATTCAGCTTTCAAATTTAACTATTTCAATTTTATGCTCCTATGATGCACATTATATCCTCTGAGATTTTCACTCTAAAGTGTAACCAATATTCAGAAAAAATCATTCTTTAAATTCTCCGCGTGCCTGAGGGTATTATCGCCTCCCTTATACTTCGCATCGTAAACTATATGCAGTGCATACCATTACCGTGAATCGATTTAAAGGTCTGCATAAATATTACAGCATTGAGGGAACTCTTCTATAGAGGTCTTTAGAGACGAATAATTTATATCTTTGAAAATTCCAGAGAGAGTATAGGCGCTTTGTTTTCTAAAAAATTGCTTTCGGCGGTTTTACAAAATCAAATGGTGTAATTCAAATGTTTGAAAACCACAAGGATATGATACTTCAGAAGATGTTAGTGAATGTTAAATAGTGCTTTGTGAGCGATTGCATTAATGAGTAAATTGCTGCTAATGTATCAGCTTTTTCATCGCATCATAATAGATTTTGATATTATTTGATTAATTAAATTAATGATGTGCTCATTACCTTTTGTTTCCCTTTGTTTTATTTATATTCGCTTTTGGCTTCTAGTTCAGTTTTGATCAGTTTATTTGGATGTTTTTAACTGATTTGCAGATTAACGTAACCTTTCCGGGGAGCCAAAAATTTTTGAAAATTAGTGAGCAGTCGCGAAGAGAATCAACAGAAACAGAAAAATTTGTAAAGTAAAAAAATCAATATTAAGAAACGACAATGAAATAAATAGTAAGCAGTATTGCAGCCTAAAACCAGCATTAAATCCTTTGAACACTGCAAATCCATATCACATAGCATTGTCGAAAACAAACTGCAACATTCTTCCAGTAAAGAATCAAGGAAATAAATAGTAGATCAAATCCAGGATTTTGTCATTTTAACCAGTTTGATTTCATTATTTTCACAAAGTAAAATCAGGTTTCAGAACTTCATAGTCTAAAACGTCTTGGAAATCCATTTGAATATATAAATATTTTGTTTAAAATTAGGAATCGTCAATCACAGATTTTACCATTTATAATTTTTGGTGAGCACAAGCTTAAATCTATGGAAATGAGTAAGGACGGGGTAATTGTTGCTCCAGTTCATTTAGTTTCACAAGATCTAAACTGTGGCTGTTGGGGAGATATATATTACATATAAAGTTCTATTGTCAAAAGAACAGTAACTGCAATTGCCTCTGGAGTAGTACTGAGCGAGACAGCACCTTGCGGCAGTGTTTCTTCAACATAGGTGACAACGCCACTGCTAGCATATGTACGATGTATTCTTTTCAACTTTTATTACAGGTATTGTAGCCTTGTAATGGAGCAACGTAATCAAGCTTAAAATTTGTTTATTATGCACAAATAACTACTGGGTTATGTTTATTAAGTAAGAGTTGAAGGTGCTCCAGTTGACAATGAAATCCATTTATGTCCCATTGAAATATGTTGTGTTCCATTATGTGCTGTGGTTTTTACTTTTTTAAAGTATTTTTACTATGTATAAGACTACATTTAGATGACATTGGCGTAACCATGAAAAAGTCTCAGAAGTTAGTATTTGAGATGGTATTTATATTTCATCTTGTCCATAGTAAAGAAAAGAGTATTTTGCGGAATTCAGAATAAAATAGAACTGGTGACATCTGTTGCAAGTGATCTGAGTATGTCGAATGTGAAGTGGATAAATTTTTCTTTGCCAAAATGGAAAGTATGCTGGACAAAAGCAGTGCAGGATTGCTGATGTACTGTCAGAAAAGAAAGATCGTCTCTGTGACGAAAAATTGGAAATCCACAACATTTGTTGTTTTAAACCTGCTCTGTATCTTCTTTGATGTTGACAGAAACTTCTTTATCTGTATATCCAGCCCCTGAAATTTGCAAACTTACAAAAGGTGTTTGTAATGTAGGTATCGATTCAATATTCAGTGATAAGGTAAAGTGAAATGTGCAAGAATATCGACAAATCAAAGCAGTGTTTAGGTCATTTTCAGGCCAGCTTTACTCAATTTTAATATAATAGTTATTATTTTAATTTTTTTAATACTTGTTCTTTAAAATCCGGGCCCTAATAATATCTCTGTAATGCCCCTGGGAAACGACCTTTCCCATATATAAAACACAGCATCTTTAAGTAGTTTTCTAAAACTTATATCCAGAAATAAATGAAAGATTAATGGAATAAAAAATCAAATTATCAACATAGATGGTCCACCTTCTTGAAACTACATAAATCAACAGGACAACTTAAATGGAGATATGCTTTCTGGTCATCGATTGACTTTTGCAGGTGACCCACATATCTTTAACATGCTACGAACTCCTACGTGTGTCTTGCATGGGAGAAATGTAGTTATTTATTAACCGGGAACAGATAAGTAAGTGATTTCCACTATTTAGACTGTAAAGTGTATATAATTTTACAGCTTAGCTGGTGACTGATTCTATACAGGGGAGACACGTGCAGTATCGGCCGGCATGCAGCACCGGCCACTACTGTGATTTCCCTTTTCCCTCCATGTGGCAGAAGTTTCAGTAAGCAGTGCCTCCACGTGCACTATAGTCGGATATCTTCTTCCTCTCTTCAGTTCTTTGTCCGCCCTGAGTGTTTGATGTGGCTACCGTAGATCTCAGCGCCTATAGCAGCGCTATATTTGCGATCTCTGTAAACCAGTGAGCTAAACATTTGAGAGAGTGACAATAAGTTCCCATACTTTTATATTCTGCTATTGTTCTTTATTTGGCAGTCCAATGTATCACTGACAATCTATATTGTAACAGAAAAGACAGTGGCCTATACTGCAAGACCTTTCTACAAGCCTTATAATTCTAGAATTTTTACTTTCGATGTAATAAGATACTGTCACCCAATCATCGGAAGGCACGACCAACTGATGGCTGAGTGCGGCACAGGAGGCATTTAAGCCACGCCTACCCATTTATCTCGTGTCACTAACTGAGGGAATGATTAGGAAAATAGTATCACTCAATCATCGGAAGGCACGACCAACTGATGGCTGAGTGGGGGACAATACTATAAATAAAAAATAAAAATCATTACATTATATTATCTTTAGAACATGTCTTGAGGTAAGAGAATAATATAGTAAGTTTCCGATTAAACACCACAGTTACAGAGTAAAGTAAAGAAACTTAACCCGGCCGATACAGCACGACCTTCCTCTAATACAGTCCCTTTGAACACTAGATCCACCGTAAGACTGACTTATGGGACGTTTTATACGACATTATTTTACTGTTGCGTTTGGGTAGAAATAAAATGGAAGAACTGACTTCAATCTAAGAGCTGACGTTCGCACTCTGGATGCACCGGGTTCGATTCTCCGTAGGTCCTTTCTGTCCACGGAGTTTTCGTGATTTTCCTGACCGCTTCCATTTCTAGGTGGTTAATCTTCTGCCACGATTTCCACAAATTCATTTTCCTTTCAATTCCTTTTTAAGGTATGGACAAATTTTTGGGAGGTTTCCTTGGTTCGCGAGGAATGCTAAGAAGCCCATACCAATACACACACACGCACACACACATACACACATTTCGTCCCCTTTTTATTGCACGTTTCATAAAATGTTATTGGTTAAATATGTATGTCTATAAATTTTTGAGTTGAATAAGATGGCTCCAAGGTAAAGTGTCACATTTGTGAGATGCCAAGTTCGATTGTCGGCGATGTCTACTGGGCCATAGCTTTTTCGAGGGGTCGGAGCGCAAATGCTGGGGTGATTCCCCTTCTACTACATATTTGCTGTTAATCATTTCATGGACCAGGTCACAGTGCTCGGCGTATTGCGGCCCGACGGTGATGAACGTGACGATGGCGTCGTTCGCTCGCGGACCCGTCTTCTGAGTGCTCACTGAGCATGATTCCCTTTAGGTAACCCCGAATGTAGGCTGAAAATGTTAGAAACCCCTCCACGTTAATCGTCTATCGGCTTTGGTTACCTCACTCAATCCTCCCTCCCAGGTTTGTGAATGTTGGTGTACGTGTGGTGCTCTGCCCTTGTTTTGAGGGCTCTGTGCCTTTACCTTTTATCCGTAATTAGGAAGGTGAACTGTAATAAACGTAATAACATGAAATAACCAAAAACGTAGTCACGGTAAGTAAAATAGCAACTCAAAGGTGGATTGCTGGGTGACGGTATACTTTTCTGTTTGATAATCAAAACCTAAATTTATTCTCTTTATTTGTATTTTAGATTAATATATTATATAGTAGTTGGGTTCAGCAGACATTTAATGCATTTGTAGGTTATTCGGGGGTTTGAGCCGAAAATTATGCCCCAGCACTGCAGACTAAGCAATGGAAACTGTACTTTCAGTTGAGAATTATACAGTTCATGAATTCCATTATAGCTGAGCTGGAACTACCAAGTAAGTCAACGGTCAAGTCATTAAAATCGAAACACACAGACACTGGGATAGT
This sequence comes from Mantis religiosa, assembly GCA_030765055.1. NCBI lineage: Eukaryota > Metazoa > Arthropoda > Insecta > Mantodea > Mantidae > Mantis > Mantis religiosa. The sequence goes on along the minus strand of CM060958.1, from coordinate 51,517,994 downwards.
TTCCACTGCCCCTCAACTTTGATGTAAATTCGAAACTCAACAAGGATGAGGGTATTATCTACAGAAACTTGCGCCTACACCGTTCCTTTCAAGGATGTACAAGATAATACGTTTCAGCCTCACAGCAGTTACAGAAACATTTGATTTATGTGAGCTAGCTTAGATGAAATGAGTGTCGTGTAGGGAACTCAATCACTCGAAATATTTGACCTCCTCCTAGCGTGATGAGACTGTTTGAAAACTCAACATGCTTCATCCAGTGGCGAAGCGAGCAATGAAGCGTGCTTTCCCAAGAATTTCAGGAGCAAAAGAAGAAATAGAAGAAAATTCATGCTAAACAATATATTATTTGCTCTAGATACAGTTTCAAAATGTATTTGCAAACATCCACGGTGCTACAACAATTTGACAGCTACATAGATTCCAGTGACCAGTTCTAGTTTATTCAATATTGAATATTTCTGCATTTACGCATTCCTAACCTTAAACACAATACTTCGTAGGTTTCCGGAAGAATTCGTGACTATTCGATAATTAGGAGGCACTGACAGATCTTGTTATGTGAAGTCTAGTGCGAGAAGCAAAGTTTATTTCTTTTTATTTTACCTGGCGCTTTTAAAAAGAACTGTTAAGTATATTTCAATGGTATTTGCAATAGTATTTAAGTAGATTGGTATTCAATGGTGACAAATAGTAAATTCTTGTGGTGTTTTAAGTTATAAGCAAAAGTGTGGAATTGCATACATTCTCCATTTTAGCTGGCGATATGGGCCAGCTCTAGGAAAAATTGGAACGTCTGACAAGGGGAAGCAGAAATATGTCTTCTTATAGTATGACCAGTCTGGCAATGCAAGAATGCCTACGTGTGACTCTACAATAGAAAGCGTACTGAAGAGTAGCCTTAGTTTTAATATTTTGAGTCATTATTCTCTTTTATTTTAATGAAAATCATTATTTGGAGATCCCTCCCTCTGAGAGTCACGCTTCTACACTAGGGAAGATCCTAGCGAAGATTACTAGTCGCACCTAGAAAAGGTCATCTGTAATCTTGAAGTACGTTTTAGGTATCTCGTTACGATGGCATGGTAGTAGCGCGTTGTTACAGAGATTTTCTAGGAATTTGAAACAGCTTTCCAGAGTTTAAACATGATTCCAGCCCTTTAGAGTCCTGTAACGGATGTATATCGTAACGTTTCTCAGTAATGGCCGCGCCATAGCTGAGTGGGTAGATCGCTTGGCTTTCACCAAGGTGGCCCGAGTTCGATCCTACGTGACCCCCAAGTGAGATTTGTGGTGGACATGACTGGGACCGGTTTTCTCCAGGTCCTCCGGTTTCCACCGTCAGCATTCCACCAATTTATTATCATCTTTCCTATCATTCATCTTGCTTTCAGCCGGCCTCGGTAGCGTAGATGGTAGCATGTCTGCCTCACGTTCAAGAGGTCCCGAGTTCGAATTTCGGTCAGGGTGAGTTACTTGGATAAGGTTTTTTCCAGGGATTTCCCTTATCCTTCAATACGAATGTCGGGTATCTCTAAGCTCCATGGACCCTGGAATCATTTGAGCATCATTTCACCCAATTCATTCACCGTCCGATATGACTTAACGTTGGAGGACGTAAATTACAAAATAATAATAATAATAATAATAATAATAATAATAATAATAATAATAATAATAATAATAATAATAATAATAATAATAATAATAATAATAATAATAATAATAATAATAATAATAATAATAATAATAATAATAATAATAATAATAATAATAATAATAATAATAATAATAATAATAATAATAATAATAAATAACAAAAAAATAGAAATTAAAAAATCAAAAAAAATTTGCCTTCATATATATGATCCACTTCCTTCTCCTTCACACCAGACATTGGGATGATCACCTATCCTGGTTCTCAATGGGTTCCAAAGCTTCGGTTCCTAAAACCAACCATAAAAGGGATAGAGGAACTAGAATCACCTAACACAACTAGGAAAGAAGAAGAAGAAGAAGAAGAAGAAGAAGAAGAAGAAGAAGAAGAAGAAGAAGAAGAAGAAGAAGAAGAAGAAGAAGAAGAAGAAGAAGAAGAAGAAGAAGAAGAAGAAGAAGAAGAAGAAGAAGAAGAAGAAGAAGAAGAAGAAGAAGAAGAAGAAGAAGAAGAAGAAGAAGAAGAAGAAGAAGAAGAAGAAGAAGAAGAAGAAGAAGAAGAAGAAGAAGAAGAAGAAGAAGAAGAAGAAGAAGAAGAAGAAGAAGAAGAAGAAGAAGAAGAAGAAGAAGAAGAAGAAGAAGAAGAAGAAGAAGAAGAAGAAGAAGAAGAAGAAGAAGAAGAAGAAGAAGAAGAAGAAGAAGAAGAAGAAGAAGAAGAAGAAGAAGAAGAAGAAGAAGAAGAAGAAGAAGAAGAAGAAGAAGAAGAAGAAGAAGAAGAAGAAGAAGAAGAAGAAGAAGGAGAAGAAGAAGAAGAAGAAGAAGAAGAAGAAGAAGAAGAAGAAGAAGAAGAAGAAGAAGATTCTTCGTAATCTCTCCAGTGTTAATTGTTATGTGCCGTATGCCGGATACGATTAGAGAGATATAATCGCATTGAAAAATTGAATGCCGAATCCTGTAGTTAAACCATGGTAAACAGCATATTTCCCACAATGCGAATGTTGATTTCGTAGACCAATATCTATCGATTTAAATATTTCATAGCGGTAATTGTGCACCGGTCCCTTAACAACGCCTGCCTCAAAATAAAACATAAAAAAGGAGTGATGTCATGTGTAGACTCAATCCATGTCAATATAGGGATAGGGAAGTTGAACACTGAACGTCAGCCTAGTCTTTGACTTCGTGTGTAAGTGCAGATGAGCAGCTCTGGAGATTTCCACCGGCGTCTCGATGGAAGTCCTGGATATTTCATGATGTTGAGAGTATCTTCCTCTACATTCAAACATATGATTGATATCAAAGCGGGATATTAAATATGTTATATAATAAAATGTTATAATCTGTTTCATTATTCCAAAATATTATTTTTATTTATAAATATTATATATTATTTTCCAAATTGGAAAATCTATTACTGATGACACCTTTTACAGTTAGGCAAATAATAGAAAAAAGAGAAAGAAATTTACCTTCAAAGTATCCGTAACTTTTATTGGCTATGGAAAAGCGTTTTACCTGTAATTAATATCTACTCGAAGAGGATATTGAATCTTCTAATTAAGTGCTTAAGTGTATATATAAAATCAGTGGAGACATTTGTATTGCCAAATTTTACGTTAAGACGATGTTGCTTCCCGATAAACAGCCAACTATAAATAAAACTATAGACGAGCTATAAAGAATAGGTGCTACAGAGGTTTCGTGAAAACTATAAATAAAACCACACAATGACCTTCAAAGATAAACAAGCCATTAGAACCAAAATTGCAATTAATGATATTATATTCGATCAAGTCACGTGCTTTAAATACTTATAAGTCAGTTTTAAATACTAAAATTACATGAAAAATAAATTACGCATGTTTTAGAAAATATTGGAGACAAATAGTTGAAGACTAAAAGCCCGGAGAAGATACTCGGATAAAGTGTTAAGCTTTTCTTTGTGGATTTAAAGCTTCAAAGTTGATGAAAGCTGAAAAATAGGCAAGATGCGGACTGCGGAAACAAATTCTCGAAAGCGGTAAAAATAATGTATCCTTTTAGACCAAATCTTAAGTGTAAATTAAATATTTTAAATAAAATAAATAAAATAAATATTTTAAAATAAAAAATTACACTCTATAGCAATGAATACAGAACCTCACATTAACAATGCATGAAAAGAGAATCTCAAAAAACAGGATGCACTACCTAAAGGAAGAAGACCAAGGATGGTCAGACATATTTTGAAGCCTGAACAGGCAGCACTGGAGGGCTTCTGTTCATTCCTGAAGGTAAATGCAAGCAGTAAGTGTTACTTTTGTTTCAGGACGTTCTTTAAATGCATCAATATCATCTATTGTTTCAAAATCGGAAGAGATATCGCTTAGAATTCTGGCGTCCATAATTTACAATCAGAATTCATTAAGTGGCTTTTCAGAATGCCAGGAAATGCTGGTAAAATATATGTTTCAATGAGAAATGTGTGCATAGTTTTTTTATTATTATTCAATGTGTGTAATGAAATTGATATCGAAAACATTTACAATGCCTTTAATTTGGAGTCTGTTTACTTTTTTTGTAGTCCTTTAATTTTTTAAGTCATATCAGACTCAGACGATCAATGGAATGGGTGAAATGATGCTCCAAGGATGCTCCATGGAGCTTAGAGTTACCAGACATTCAACTTTTAGGATAAGGGAAAACGCCGGAAAAAAACCTTATCCAGGAAACATACTAACCGAGATTCGAACTCGGGACCTCTTGAACCTGAGGCAGACATGCTACGATCAACGCTATTGAGGCGGGCTGTTCTAGGTAAATGCAGTTGGTTGAACGCCAGTTTTCTGTAAACAGGGATGCTGGTTCAACTCGACGCAGGACGTTGACATTTAGGTCTGTCTAAATTCGACTGCCTCCTGTCAGCAAATTCACTAATTCGGAGAAGGTCTGACGAAAAATATAATGTTTTACATTCTCTGAATTTTCGTCCTGCTCTTCTACATATTATTACACAAGGTTTTTCTTCTATGTACTTTATTGATACTTTATCAATATAATCGCTTGCATTACGTTTTTAATTCTTTGAAAATATATACGAAGGAATCTGCATAATTATGAATTTTAATTTCTCCTCTTTAGCACGAGAAACAAACGAATGGTGTGTTACTGCCTCAAAACCATATAAATTATCTGAAGATGCAAACTAATTACAGAAGTGACCAGTACTACAAGATTCTGTGATACAAATTGCATGTCTGAGTGCGATCTACTTTACTTTCTGCTAATAAATTCGGCTATTGCTTAAATATTATGTTATACAAAGGCATACAAAATTAATATCGTGTAAAGAGGACTTCACAGACCATTAATGGGAAATACATTGAGTAGTTTTTTTTCAAATACCTTCAAAATGAAATATTTTAATCAGAATTGTTTGTTAAATTTTAAATTAAGAAAGAGCAGTTTGGAGTGCAGGATTTTTGAAAATTTTTATGTGGCATATATAGAAAATTAAGTTTCAAGGTGGCACTTCTGAGACAAATTTAGGCCTTCTTCTCAGAATTTTCTAAAGAAATTGACAGTTAAATACTAATGTCGAATTTATGATTAAAACTAAATAATTTACGCATTATAGGTAAGTGAAATAAGGTAAAATCTGGCCAGCAGTTGTTTTTGTTAAATAATTTAGTTATGTGTATTCTGAGCCAAAATTTACAAGCTCTGCCATGAATAGATGACATTATTATCGATCTTCCAATAATGAGACTTAACTTACCTCTCCCTGTAGGGCTTAAAAGACAGAATACGAATCACCCGAAACTAAAAGAAATGTCCAAAACACGCCTGAATCTCTCAAACTTTGGCTTACCGTAAATAAACTTTTCTTTGAAAGCCGACAGCAATGACGAAGTTTTGGAAAGTTCTGAGAGAAAAGTGTGGAAAAGCGAGAAAGGAAATGTGCCTACAAGATGTTAAAGTTTTGGAGGGAATGTTGCTGTGTCGAAAGTAGGAACACATCTGAAAAGAACAAAGGAACCTGGGTTGAGTTTCTCTAGGAATATGAGTAGTTGAACGGTCTTGGAGCCCCACATATTAGGGGTTTCCGCACGATTGTCCATCCTGCCTTTATGGGGTCTGTGGTCTACTTAGCTTTTACAATTCACTCTTCCGTTTAGGGGTGACAACCATAGTAGATTTCCAGTAAGACGCTGTGCTCGAGGTATCCTTGTATACCCTATACACTTATCAAGGGAAACAATAGCTTTATAAAGAAATGAGGAGTAGATAAATAGATAAATAATAGCAATAAATAACTTGCATATGCTGAAGGTACTCTGAAAGGTCATTGTTAAAGTATGTTTAGTTAACTCGTGTGCATGTCGGCCGATTCCTTTGAGAACCCTTATAATCGTTTTACAACACCGGCCCTCCTTCTCCCAGTCCGTTGTGCAAGGTTGACACCTCTCTCAATACGTCATGGGTATCGTACGAGGTTTCGTATATCCATTACTGCGAAACTTCCTTAGTTTTGACAACTATATATATCGTCAAGCTACAATTCTCCTGGGTTCCATAATGATCCTTATCTTATTCAAAATGTGGTATTTGAAACCCAGTTCCTTTAGCAGACCGCGCAAAGTGCAGTGCCCATACGGAATATCACAAATTTCTTGCAAATGTGCAACCAATTCGTCTAAGGTGGGCGCTCTCCCTTTTGCAAGGAATCTATAAATTTCTCGGCGAATTAAATCGCATGTGAAATTGTCTACTTCAGAGAAACGTTTCCTTTTGTTTTCACACTTGATCGGCGTCTTTGGTATTCCTTTCGTCACAATATTTCTTACTGTATTTCTGTGAATACCCAGAGTTTATCTTCAGATTCATTGCACGACCCCTTACCAAGATTATTTGACAGCACATATTTATATGTGTTCAAAACAAGCGCTTGAGTTTGCTTAGAAACAGTTCCCGTTATAACTTTGGTTTTGAGGCTTTTCCAGTAATATAACTCGGCCCAGTTATTCACACTGTTGTCATCACTTTGATTATTCTCACTTGACTGAAAGTGATCTACTACTTCATTTGCATTTACCACTGCATTTACCTCCCACGGTCTCCACATCGTGACACACAACGAATTTCTGGACGTAATGAAACAGATCATCTGGAAGTTGGAACTTTGGCAACTGAGACTCCACGTGGAGTAAACATGCGACTGTCATATCAAGAAAATCAGGGTTGCTATTGGTCCTCAACGACAGTGTTCCATTTATGAAGCGTGGAGATAGATTTATGACGGTCATTAGTGGGCGGGAGGGTCAGGTTCCTTTGAGTCCGAACTGCACAACCGTTGACTAGACAGACTTTACAAGGAAGCGTCTGCTTAATGGAAAAAGAAATAGTTGTAATTAGCTAGGAAAATGACGCTCAGGTACTGAAATTCACATACGTCTAGAAATCTTAGAGAACTGCAAAATTTACGTAGTCCAGTTCTGATACTTTTAGTGGGCAGCAGATCACAGAATAAACATTTTGACTCAGAGACAAATGAGAAGCTATAGATTTAGCACTAGAATGTAGGAGCATAACGAAGTGGTAATGAAAGTTATTATTAGATGAAGTAATAATAGAACGCATGTTCCCGAAATTCACGCTTTTTGTCCTATAATATTAAAGAAGTGTTTCACTATGTTAGTTTATCGGCAGTCACTAGCGCCTTAAAACCGAGTTCAGGCTGTACATAGAGGTCACCGCAACAATATTCTCTGATTAACATATCAAAGGCTTTTATTAATTTACCTTCTCAATGTTATTACAGAGACATTGTTATTTCAAATCTTCAAGTTCATTTAGTTACTTAAATACTATATGTAAACAAAGTTAAAATGAAAGGGTAAATCCAGACTGAAAAAATTCAATGCCATAGCGGGGATTTGAACTACGGATCTATTGGTTTCCGTCCAGCCGCTCTAACCATTGAGCTATTATGGCCAAAGTGCCGACATGACATTAAATTCTCCAACTGACTCGTGTTTCTCCCGGTAAACCACTAGGAGTTCTCATAAACACATGAGACAACTACCTTAATGACGACTTACTAAGCTGTAAGTACTTTTAAGGCCCGGGCTTTATAGTTCGGACCACTATTAGGTACAATTAATGGAAATTAATTATTCTTTCACACTAGCCATGTGCAGGACGCACTATGAAAGGGTAGAGCCAGACTGAAAAATTCAATGCCATAGCCCGGTTTTGAAGCACGGATCCTCTAGTTTCCGTCCAGCCGCTCTAATCATTTGAGCTACTATGGTCAACGTGCCAACATGACATTAAATTCTCCAACTGAGTCGTGTTTCTCCCGGTAAACTTTCTAACATTTGTGTTGTTACTTAGAGAGCTTGTAGTTATGTTTCCCGTGGACACGAACCTATTATTTGATTTCTTTTTAATAACGTCTCCAAGTTCGTTTCCAATGGACCTTCTACCGGGTGGTGCTGTCTTCTTTTCAGTTTAAAGACATTTTTAATTCATTGGATGGCAGTTAAGCATATTAAAATTAATTAATTAACGTGATATTTTAGGTAAAAGAGATTGTGAACTATGGAATATTTTTATAAAGGCATTCGTAGATGAGGGTAGCAATAGACAACGCCAATTAAATTGGCTGATAAAGTTAGTGAATATTTGAGGATATAGAATGAAATAGATCTCAATCTTAGCACAAGAAATCCTAACTAATGATCTATAACTTCTACCTGTCTATAACTTTACAGTTTAAAATAATTGCTTCTATAATAACAGAAAATGCAGCTTGCCATGCTTCGGTAAAATGCTACTCGGACAATCCTGTTGCGGCGTGAATGTTTAAGCCTAACTCGGTCTGAAACAGTAAGATATGCTTCGCGATGCTGCACCAACTTGGGGCTGTAAAATCACTCCACGATGTCCTGATGATCTCTTTCTTGATGTTAATTCCGGCTACCTCAGTAAATACGTGGGTGTGTTTTATTCAATGAAAGGATGACACTGTTTCTGACCTCAAAACTTCTAATGAACCGTCTGCACTTTAGAGGACAAGTTGCAGCTAATGGTAACTACTATATGAACGTATCGAGTTAAAGTATTGCATTCCTCTACCAAGCGATAACACGCACTTCTATCCTTGAGGAAAGAATGACGACTAATCCATCTACCAGCTGCATCTTATCCCACTGCGATCAGAGCAGAATTGTCTTAGATTACGCCCCGGATGTACTATGACGCTTCATATTCTCCTAATAGGGTGCAGACCTTAAGATCCTCATTCCAACTTCTAATCTAATGTTGCCACCTCGTTTCTACTTTTCTTATATTTACCGCGTTGCAGCTTAGAATCTGTCTATAAGTAAATGTCTAATAAATCCTAGCTCACATTTCAAGAACCCCATGTTAGCCGCCCATACCTAATCTGACAGCTTGAATAGTTTCCTAATACTTTCCATTAACTCGCATAAACGTATGAATTTTCCTGAAAACCAGCTGTCGCTAATTATTGTACTTAATATCATGTTACAAATGTACCCACGAGCTATTGCCAAATGTAGAATCCCTTAACTTATAACAAAGCTTTACAAAATATTCATATAATCGCCGATCGCCTTGTTGATTCGAGATAGCGCGAGCAGTGCAGTGCGGAGATAAAAGGTCGCCGATATGGTGGGGGCAAGGAGACGGAATTCTAGAAATTTCTTCTTTCGTTTAGCGCCGTTTTGATTATTTGAGAAGATTCCGGAATGTTTGTAATCTATAAAAAGAGAGCAGTAAGTCAGTCGGTAATTGAACTCGCGTGCGGGAACAGCTGTTGACCTTGCAAGTTTTATTGTGTATGTGACGTAATCCTGAGACTATAAAAGTTGACAAAGTGTGTTTTTACGGAAATTAAGTGCAATTTTTGGTGTTTGTTACCTGGACTTATAATTTCACGAACCTATAGAGCCACAAAATTTAATTTTATTATATCTTCCTCTAGGTTTACGCCTTCAGGCCAGTTCCGAAGCTAACAAAACTGGTCTCTCCATCTCTTCCGGTGTCTTCCAACACTTCATCTTCCTGAAAGTTCATAAAATAAGGCTTGCCATGGATATCTGAAAGGGGGCATTCGTAATCCATCTTTAAGATACCTCTGAATTTCTTCAGTAATATTTTAATCTTATCTAATCTAGTAATTCCCAACAATGGTTGTAAAAATCTTATTTTAGCTGACTCCAATCTTGACTTTTCTCTGGTTCTCAATGTCCACGTCTCAGAAGAGTACATCAGCGCTGGTTTAGATATTATATTCTAGTTCTATCTTCATGTTTTTACCAAAATGTCACTTTATGCATCCATTTACTGTAATACTTCAATACTCTCTTCAACATCTACCTTGGTGTTTATAATTGATATGTTTGACCATAAGATACTTCAGTGTAGAAACTTGTTCTATAATTTCCCAATCAATAACTGTTTTGTCTCTTCTTTATTCTTTTCCTATCATTGCCATGGATTTAGTTTTTCTACCAGAGATTCTCTTATTATACTTTTTCCTCTTTCATTTAATTTAGTTGATCTTTGCAATTCAATTTTATTTTCTGCTAATAATACCTGGCCATCTGCAAAAAGTAATGTGTTCATATTCATATTGTTTACAGTTGTCCCAATTGTTTTAAAGTTTTCTCTCTATTCTTCTACAACTTGTTTTAATCCTCTATTAATTTCTAAGCTTTTATCCTTATAACTTATAACTGTTTTAGAACATAAATACCTAATGGCATTAGTTTATATGGTACTTTAGACTCTTCCAACATCATTCCCGACAACTTTACGTGTTGTATTCTCACATGCCTAGTATTAACATCGACTGATAAGTCCCGGGACTCACAGTAATGAAACGTTTAATTAGTTACTTTATTTCTAAACCTAACACTCAGAAAGGTTAATACATTTGTCATATCACTGTTCTAATTTAATTAAAGCATCTCTGTTAACATAGTTCTCAAAATAGCTGTTTACCGTATTCAATGCCCTCCTAGTTGCTGTGAACTCTTCGTTCTCCAAGACATTTTTGAGGTTTGGGAACAGCAGTAGTCACTAGGTGATGGATCTCGTGAACAGAGTGGATGTGGAAGCAATTCGAACTTCAGTTCGCACATTTTTCCCATTGCAATCACTGAACGATTGGCCGCAGCACTGTCGCGAAGAAACAAGAATCTTCCCTTTGTCAAATGAAGTCTTTTTCTTTTCACTTTATCACTCAAACCTTGCAGTAAGCTTACGCAGTAGTCACCAGTGATACCTTTACCTTTTTCCAAGTAATCGATAAAACTTATAACCTGTGTATCCCAGATAACACTCGCCATAACCTTGTTAGCTGTCAAAATTGGCTTTGTCGTTTTTTTTTTTTTTTTTTTTTTTTGGGAGTTGATTCATCTGGCGCAATCCACTGTTTTGACTGTAATTTACTTTCTGTAATGTAGTGAAATATACAGTTTCGTCTATGGTAATAATCCTTCTCAAAAATCCACTGGAATTTTTACGGTAGAGCTCTCAATTATTAACAGAAACAGTTTTTCTTTGCAACCTTTTATCAGGTGTCAACAAACGCGGTACCCATCTTGTACAGACCTTGTGAATTCATAAAACTCTGCAGCTCGTTTTGATATGTTTACAGTCTCTACTATTTCAAACAACTTTAATCTGCGGTCTTTCAGTACTAAACGATGAATTTTTTCAATGATCTCTGGAGTTGTGACTTCCACAGCGCGTACACAGCTCATTACGAGTGTTCGTAGTCCCACTTCAAATTTTGCAACCCACATTTCAATCATTGTATTTGAAGGGACACAGTCTTTCAATGTACTGCCCATTTCCTCCTTGATTTCTTTAGGCCTTAAGCCTTTCAAATGTAAGTATTTAGTCAATGTTCATTTTTCCAAATCCTCCATTTTCGTGAAACCTCTACGCTTGTCTTCTTTAAAATGTTGTCATTCAAAAACTAAACAACTATTGACCTTTATACCTCGGCCGTTCTATCTCCGGCTCTGACATTTCTCGAGAGGGGGAAGCAGGCTGTTGCCAGTTCTTTAGCGGGAATTTCAAGCAGAGGAACAATGGGTATTTTAAATATTTCATGTATTCGCATATTTCACGAACCAGTAGCCATATTATTATAATAGCGATAATAATAGGACTTACGAACACTAAACATCGGAATTCACGCACAAAAAATATACCAAAGTTGGTTCACCAGCGCAAGCCACTATTAGGCCACGTGGCTCAAACAAATTTAAGCTGGCAACACGGTGTTGGGTTCGGGAGCCACGCCTACCAGCGACAATGCTGATTGGCGCTAGCAGACAGTTTTAACTTCCTGACCACGACACCGGATGTAGAGACTCCCAGTACTACCAACAGATGCAGTTAGTGTGCGTGTGAAAGGTGTGAATGAAATATTCGAATAGAGTGGTGTTGTAATAAATATCTTGCATTATGATGAAATTGTAAATTGTATTTCAGTGCTTTAAAGTTAATATAGTCCTATATTTTCATTCTAAAGATAATTTTGAGGATATGTTTTCAATTGCTCATTACTGTATGTTGGTACTATTAGGTTTCCCCTTCCACCTTTTACAGTCGCAAAACGTCAGAGCCGGAGATACAACCGCCGGACAGTAATTATGAATACAAACTATATGATGCTATCCCTCAAACTGGACCAGTGGCGGCATCTATGTGTGAGGCTTGAGACCTAGGTATCAACAAACCCTCGTTTGATCTGAAAACATTATATAGCTTTACAAATTATATTCACCTCTCCTCTCTATAACCCCGCCTCGGTGGCGTAGATGGTAGCGTGTCTGCCTCACGTTCAAGAGGTCCCGATTTCGAATCGCGGTCAGGGTGAGTAACCTGGATAAGGTTTTTCCGGGGTTTTCCCTTATCCTTCAAGACGAATGTCGGGCAACTCTAAGCTTCATGGACCCTGGACTCATTTGAGCATCATTTCACCCAATTCATTCACCGTCCGATATGACTTAACGTTGGAGGACGTAATTATGAAAGGAAAAAGAAAACTTCTCTATAATTTTGTTTAACGATAAGGGTGGCATTAATACATAGCCGGCATTTTCTAAAGCCGTTTTGTTCTCTTCCTAATCAGTTCTCTATAACATAATACAATTTGTTTCTTTAAAATCGCTAATGTGTAGTGTTTAACGCTCGCTTTTACTACATACGGCACCACAGGCGATGACATTGATGATATATGAAATGAGGATGGAGCACCGGTGGAATGAGATGGCGGGGGAAACCGGAGATCCCGGAGACAACCCGCCCCAGCGCCGTGTTGTCCACCAAAATCTCACTTTGCGGTCACCTGGGATCGAACCCAGGCCGCCTTGGTGAGAGCCAAGCGGTCTAACCACTTAGCCACGTCGTGGCCCTTTAAAATCGCTGAATATACATATATATGCTGTGTTTAGAAGAAAGATTGCTCTGTAATTTGCACATTCATTTTTATTTCTGTTTCTAAATAAATTTAAATTATAATTTACTCAATTAACCCATAATGTCTTTATCAGATCTTAACGATTCTATTGAAACGCCGTATGCTAATATGGTATCACAGGAACATCTAACGGTCTTAGCTGCACTAACCTAATTAATTGATTTAACTTAACACTGAATTTGTTAATTACTTCAATTTTCTGTCAAAATGCAAATTATTCATTGAGTGTTATCGGTCAATAATTCCGGTATCAGATAAATGAAATATTTTCGTGGTTTCGCCGTTATGTCAAGAGGTCAAACCACAAATTAGAATTTTGAGAAAATTGCTTTAAAATGTTCTTCGGGAGCCACAAACCGGAAGCTTTGTGGAAGCAGAACACAAAAGGAAAGGGAAAGCTTATCTACACAAAAGATAGCTTCTCATAACACTTCACAGGAACGCCCAATTTGGGAAGTCGGAACTACTAAACGCCGTGAGGAGGGGATAATCCTGCCTGAGCCGAGGTGGTTAGCGCTCTATCGAGTTCGTCACACAAAAGAGCCTAACAAGAGAAATCCCCTGCCTTTCGTTTATACACGAGGTACAACCCACAGGATCCTTAACGGAGTTGTTGGCACAAACACAGCACTAATTCCCTATTATCCGTAAAGCGGAATAGTATTTTCAAACAAATTACGTTCTGAATATGCTACTTAGGGAGCAAGCAAATGTTAATGACGATATTTTACTAAGAAAACTTAAAAAGTAATTCGGTTTTAGATGTATTTCTTCCTTTACAAAGACCGTGCTTTGCTCGTTTGACTGTACCCAGCCATTCAGTGACACAGAATCTTATGTATATTCGCAAAGCTGTCATTTCACCGGCAGATCATAAAAAGCAGGCATATGCCGAAAACATGGGAGAATACACAATTTGCTGCGGTCCTTATATAACAGGGGTGGCCACTAAGTTTAATTTTGGGAGTTGCAAGTTTATGAAGCTTATTCGAAGCGATGTTTATAAAATAAAGACACATTTTTCATTCAATAACAAATGAAGGAACGTTTATCTTTTTCCACTACACAGAACATAATTGTTAAGTAACAAATGAAGTAATGAGATTTTCCTTTTGAGAAATGCTTTTTCGAATGTTCATTTTTGTTGTTAGTTTCTTTTGAAATGTGGCTGATAACACTGGGCGACAAAAAATAATTTTTTAATTTTTCGAGCACTTCAAGAGGTAATTCCTTCTAATTTTGGGTTGAGAAAAACAAATATGACAGTGAAAAACTTTTATTAGCTCTAATTTATATGATATACACATATAAATTTATATGATATAAAGTTGGAAGTATTACATATTAACGGATTGAAAGAAAAGGATACATTTTAATTACATACATGTTAACAACAATGAAAGTGCATTTAATTTTTTAACTGGTAATTACATGCCAAGAGTTCTAAATTGCTGGAAAAATACTTCGCAGATATTCGTGTCTGAAGCGAATCATGTGGTGGCCTATTGACTTCGTCGTCTTTTAGCTTGCCTCTTGTGATGGAGTTCCGCAGAATCCCTATACAAAGACCAACAGTTATCCGCAAGCAGTACTTCATTCCAACGGCCCTGATATCTTTGTTTCATAATAGAAATGTCCTGATGGAATCTCTCCCCATGTTCATCACTAACAGCTCACAACTAGAGGCTGCGCCGTGGCTCAGTGGTTAGACCGCTTGGCTCTCACCAAGGCGGCCCAGGTTCGATCCCAGGCAACCGCAAAGTGAGATTTTTGCTGGACAACACGGCGCTGGGGCGGATTTTCTCCGGGATCTCCGGTTTCCCCCTCCATCTCATTCCACTGGTGCTCCATCTTCATCTCATGTATCATCAGTGTCATCGCCTGCGGTGCCGTATGCAGCAAAAGCGGGAGTTAAACACTACACATTTTCCACAACTAGGAGGAAAAAGGTCTAGGTGGGAGTGGAGAAAGTGGATCTTAAGGGACATGTTGCATCCAAGGCTACGCTATTATTGCAGGAGCACTGTCACTAAATGCTTGTAATTGTCATCTCTTTTGTTGCCTAAAAATCCATGAACAACACCCTTGAAGGCTTCCCAAGCTTTCTTTTCTTTCCCCTCCAAAATTTGGTCAAATGCAGGATCCTTTACAAGTTCTCTTATTTGTGGTCTGACAAAAATGCCTTCCTTAAATTTTGCATCACTTAATTTCCAAAATTTCTCTCTGATTGTGTTTTGTTATTTGACAGGTGTGCCGACTCCCAAAAAATTCCCCCAAATTTAATCTTCACTCTAAAAATGAAATGTCACTTTATCTTCAAAACAACAGCTAATCTATCGTTTTTATAGTGATTTTCAATTCAGCGGATGGAAATACATGTAAATTCATTATTTTTATGCCCGAAACATTTTCATTGTCGCCCAGTGTAACTGGTAAGCTCGGCTCGCACTAGTTCACTTAATTGTGCATGAGTTAGTTCAGATAGATGCTTAGATTTAATTAATTTAAGCGTTGAGAACAAAATAAAATAAAATAGAATGAAAATCTGCATATCATACCCCGGCACCTAATTTCTTAATCCAGGGTCAATACTCAGACTTTTATTTAGTTATTTGAATATCAAAGGCATATACAAAGCACACACAATTAACAGATTATAAGTAAAAATAAAACAACAAAATAAAAATAAACTTTTACAAATATTTGAAAATTCTCTCTCATCAAACACTTCCACACCACACTTCTAAAAGTAAACAAATATAAAAATAAATTAAGTTTCAAAAATACAACTAACATTTAAAATTTTACTAATCCATCCCTTCCAAATAATTATAAATTTAATTTAACAACTGTAAAAAAAACTTCACATAAATTAGAAATATTTTAAACAAGAATATTCTGCTATGGCATTCCATTTATTAAATTAAATATATTTTAAAATTCCCCATAAAAAAATTTTGCCGCCTGTAGCCGGCGTCCACCTTTAGTACCACTATTTAACCAAACAAAAGTATCATAACCACACAAAGCTGTCAATTACAGATTAACCAATTACCAACCATAAAATTAAAAAGTAAACAGATATTAATTTACCTAATTTTAAAATATTTATAAAATATTCTTTCAATTAATTATATTTTGGAAACAGAAATATTATTAACAAAATTATATAACATTTCGAAATTAAGAAGAGCCGTAAATTAAAACATTTATAACTTAAATATATACAAAATGACTTTAACTTTCTAAGATATAACTTCCTTATAACTTCAAGGAAGAATGAAAGAAGAATGAAAATAAAGATTTAAGTGATCTTAAATCATTAAATCTGCCAATGATTTCGTCAGCAAGGCCAGACATGATACTCAATTAATCTTCAGTTTCCAGGAATATTTGCAGTAATTTTGATCTAACATTTGAGGTGAACAAATGTTTTAGTGTGAAGGTGTTTCCCAAAAGGCTTTAACTTGTTATGAAAGCTAAATACAGTCATAAATGTTTCTCTCTTTCTTGTAAATAAAGTTTCGTTTGTAAATGCTGGAACACATCTGTAAAAAAAGCCAAATTTAAGAACCTCTAAGGGTTTTTAGGTTCAGGGTAAGATTTTTATTTTTCCGCCGGCCTCGATACGTTGTTAGTTTCCATTAATTGTATTAATTACTTGGGGTCAGGAGTCGCACGCGACTAGCGAGCCCCGTTGTGAACACCGCTGTTCTATACGACAGTCATATAGTATAACAAAACCAACTGATTTACACTTAATCTTTTACTCTGTATCAGTCTTGTAGAGACATTTAGAATAGCTGGAGTCACTAAAGAATGAACTACGCGGGACAGCAGTACTATTAAGACCTACCGCCCGGCCGATACGTCCCCCACCTTCGTCTACCACAGACCGCTTGAGTGAAAAACACAGAATTTTATTGTATTATAGTTACATCTGCAGTTTATCAGCACTTCATAACACCATTTTGTATGGATTTTGCCTCCATTGGAATGAATGAACGTTACTGAATCACATTTTCACACTGATGGCAAAACTGAAATCTGTCTTAGCGTATCTCGTCAGAATTTTTACCTATTTAAAATGTTATTTTTTGAATATTTTTATAATATATGTACTGCAGTAATATTACCATGTGGTTTTCGTTTATTAGAACGGCTCAACAACTTATAATTGAAACTTCGTTTCTTAAAATATGAAACATTATATGTATTATTTTTATTTTTATATATTTATTGAAATCTACTAACTGTATCCATCCTAGGGAATGTAAAATAAATGGTCTTCCAGTTAAAATTAATAATTCCAAAGAATGAAGGTTTTTCATGGATTCTTCTCAAAAAGTCTTAGAGGTGTTTTGTTTCATAATGGAAACATTCAACCTTCCATTGCTGTAACAACGTTTCTGTTTTAAAGGAGACATATGAAAACGTAAATTTAAAAAAAAAAAAAAAAAAAAAAAAAAAAAAAAAAAAAAATACTGCACGAAAACCATCTAAGTAAGTGTAAGGAGATTTTAAAATTATGGGTCAGTAGGCTGGTTTCCAAAATATCCTAGTTTCTTATGTGAGCAGTAGAGCTAGGTCAGGACACTGGGAAAGGGAAGTGGCAATGCTGGAGTAATTTAACAATGGGAGAAAAAAATATATAATATATAGAAATTGGACCTCTTATTGATTCCTCAAAGCTATTGTTGTTACCTCTTCATGTAAAATTAGGTTTAATTAAACAATTTGCGAAAAATATAGATAATGACCGTGAGTGCTTTAAATATCTTTGTGTTACATTTCCTTCATTATCCTATGAAATAAGTTAAAGCTGCTGTATTCTTTGGCCCACAATGTCGAAAACCGGTGATGGACAATCAGTTCAAGAATACTATAAATCAAGATGTGAAGGAATGCCTCGAATGCGTTTGTAATGTTTTTAATTTCATTTGAAATAAAAGACTCAAATTACGTTAACATAGTGAAAGTGATGTTACAAAGTTTCATAAAATTTGGTTGCAACGTGATTTTCAATGTATATTTTCTCCACTCTCATCTAAAATATTTCTCTGATAATTTAGGAGAGTTTAGCAAGGAACAGGGTGAAATATTCCACAATATGGAAGTGGAAGTGGAGTAGGTGGTGGAGTAGTGTTTAGTGTCAAAAAGGGACTGCTCTTAACAACATTCGAGGTTAAAGAGGAGAAAATTTGAAGTGCAATACTGAGTTAACTTTATGAATCCACTTATAATTATTATTAATTAATAGCAAGTAACAAATCATCATTATTGCCTAGTTTCTCATACACAATTCTTGTTGAAAGTAATTTTTATTACTTTTCACTATTTATGAATAGTTTGAAACTTGACGTGATGGAAGAAAGTGAAGTCTATTTTCGAATTCAGCACAAACCATCCGTTTAGGATCACCCATCAGATAAAAAAAACAGAACATAAGTTTAGAAATGCAGATTAATGCAGTGTAATAAGGAATAACTTTGACATGAAGAAGAGCGTGGAGAAAAAAGTGTAAATATTGTGTTCTAGACAAAATGTTAAAAAGAAGTCACTAAGTTAAGTACCTACAGATACTCCAAAATGTATTCGTCTAATTATAGCACGTAGAATATAGCAAGTACAAACAGAAACATATAGATAAAAACGAACAATTAGTATTTCCTTACATCGGTTAATATCTAGATTTAAAAATGAAAATAAATTTTGGTTCATATTTTGCTTAATTAGTGAACAGCCCTACGTTATTTAAAATCGTGTCCCATTTGATGTCTAACAGGTATTCGCCTAGTAAATAGTGCCTCGCTGACACGCACCCCTTCTCTTTTCTTAGGCAGTTGTGTATCATCCACTGTCATTGACATTTCCATATGTTTTCAAAGCTGTTGATTGCTATTTAAGTAATATGGGTCGAAAACATCGTGAAACTACAGAAGAAGAGAGAAAAATTTACCTCAAGTCATTTAAAATAGAAAAATCTTTTCAAGAAATTGGAGAAACCATTGGAGCACATACCAATACAGTAGAGACTATTATATACAGGCTTGATCACAACAAAACTTACAAAAATCAATCAAGAAGGGTCGTCCTGCAGTTCTATTGGATATGGAGAAACGACAGTTACTTAGGTCTAGAAAAATTCTGAACTAGGTGCTCCAAAACTTGCTACTGCTGTTCAAACACACACGGAAAGTCCATTTCAATACAAACTATAAGAAACGTGCTTTATGAAGCTGAGTATGAAGACCGAACAGTTCGTAGACAACCATACATCAGTAAAATCAACAGAAAGAAGCGAACTGCTTTCGCAAAAGAACATAATACG
Source organism: Mantis religiosa (assembly GCA_030765055.1). NCBI lineage: Eukaryota > Metazoa > Arthropoda > Insecta > Mantodea > Mantidae > Mantis > Mantis religiosa. The sequence continues at coordinate 51,498,504 of CM060958.1, read as the reverse complement.
ATGGGTTTGATTCCTGGAAGAAGGTTGTACTTACTGACGAGAGGCAATTCGAGCTCCTTAAGTCAAAATGGCGAGTAATAGTGTGGAGAAGAAAGAATTGTGAGCTTGAGGAGAAAAATATAACAGTTTCAGTTAAACATGGAGGCGTTCAGTACTTGTGTGCGGCTGCATGAATGCAAATGGTTCTTCTTCTTCTTCTTCTTTCTCTTCTTCTTCTTCTTCTTCTCTTCTTCTTCTTCTTCTTCTTCTTCTTCTTCTTCTTCTTCTTCTTCTTCTTCTTCTTCTTCTTCTTCTTCTTCTTCTTCTTCTCTTCTTCTTCTTCTTCTTCTTCTTTTCTTCTTCTTCTTCTTCTTCTTCTTCTTCTTCTTCTTCTTCATCTTCTTCTTCTTCTTCTTCTTCTTCTTCTTCTTCTTCTTCTTCTTCTTCTTCTTCTTCTTCTTCTTCTTCTTCTTCTTCTTCTTCTTCATCTTCTTCTTCTTCTTCTTCTTCTTCTTCTTCTTTCTTCTTCTTCTTCTCTGCTTCTTCTTCTTCTTCTTCTTCTTCTTCTTCTTCTTCTTCTTCTTCTTCTTCTTCTTCTTCTTCTTCTTCTTCTTCTTCTTCTTCTTCTTCTTCTTCTTCTTCTTCTTCTTCTTCTTCTTCTTCTTCTTCTTCTTCTTCTTTCTTCTTCTTCTTCTTCTTCTTCTTCTTCTTCTTCTTCTCTTCTTCTTCTTCTTCTTCTTCTTCTTCTTCTTCTTCTTCTTCTTCTTCTTCTTCTTCTTCTTCATTCTTCTTCTTCTTCTTCTTCTTCTTCTTCTTCTTCTTCTTCTTCTTCTCCTTCACTTCATGGTATAGGCAATCAAGTGCCTGTTCCGCCTTCGAAGTCCTCCAGCCATCGTCTCCTGGGTCTGCCCACCGATCTCCTACCTTTAGGATGTTACTGTAATATTTGTTTTGTAAGTCTATTATCTGGCATTCTTTAAACATGTTCCTTCCATTTTTGTTTAAGATCTTTTAACCTATCATTCATACTAAAAATGTCCAGCTCTTCTCTTATACTTTCATTTCTTATTAAGTCCCTCTTCGTGCATCCTTTCACACTTCTCAAGAATTTCATTTCTGAAGCCTGTATTTTACTCTGTTGCTTTTTAGTTAACGTCCAAGTCTCACTTCCGTATCTCAGTATAGGTACAGCCATAATTTTCTTTACGTATTTTGTTTCTAAATGTTCTATTTATTGTTCCACACACTCTTTGAAATTTGCATATTTTATTGTAGACATCATATTCCTTGTCATAACTAACATCAGTTCCCAAGTAGTTAAAATGGCTTACCTGTTCAACGCAACGATTATTTATAACTATTTTTGTTCTAATTGACTCTTTCCCCATGAATGCCATTACCTTTGATTTTATAAAAGAAATTTTCATGTTATATTGCTCAGAAAGTTCTCTAAGTTTAAAAATAGATTTTGCAGGGCAGACTCGCTATTTTGTATAATAACTAAGTCGTCAGCAAACAATAAAATATTTAAAAAGTTTTTATTTGAAATTTTAAAACCTACATTCACTAGCTGCTTCCATTTGCACACTAGGTCGTCAATATAAATACTAAAAAGTGTAGGTGATAAACTACGCTCTTGTCTGACACAATGATTAGTAATTTTTTTTTTTTTTTTTTTTTAGAAATTTTACCATTGTTCCTCACATTTATTTTTGTTTGGAAGTAGAAGCATTGTATCACTTTTACTAATTGTTGTGGGTATCCTCGTTCTTTAAAAATTAGCCACATTTTGCATTGGTTTACCCTATCGAAGGCTTTTTCAAAGTCAACAAGTGCCATATGCGTTTCTTTGTTAAACTCCCTATGTTTTTCAATTAGTTGTTTAACAATAAAAATGTTATCTACACAGGATCTGCCTCTTCTAAATCCACTTTGTTCTTCCGAGAGAAGACATTCAGCTATATTCTGCGACCTTTTGTTTATTATTTTAGCAAATATTTTATAGGCCGTATCCAGTAAACATATTCCTCTGTAATTGCTACAGTCATTCCGTTTCCCTCTCTAAAAATACAGATGGATTGGGCTATAAGCCAATATTCTGGGATACATTGCTTCTTTCAGCACATATTATAGAAATGTAGCAGTCGGAGCTTTAGCAATACCCCCCCCCCCCATATTTAAATAGCTCTGCGTTTAATCCATCCTGGCCCGTTACTTTCCTATTTTTAGTTTTTATGAGTGCTTCTTCTAATTCTTCAATTAAAATTAAATCTCCTTCATATGTGACTTTGCCTTCTGCGTTTTCGTTATTTATCTCCGCATTTTCATCATACCATAAGGCTTTGTAATGTTCTAACCATGTAGACTCGGGTATTATACTTAAATATGCTGTATCTTTCTCATTTTGGTTTAAATGTTTCAGCAGTTTATATGCAAAGAGCTGTCTTCCATGCAAATGGTGTGGGAGATTTGTGTTATATTGATGCAATTATGAATCACAAGGTTTATATACACTTCTTAAAAGAACACCTGTCCAGAAGCGTAAGTAATATGGGTCTTTCTGAGGATTGTATTTTCACATAAGATAATAATCCAAAACACACAGCTCTAGATGCAAGGCAATGGTTGTTGTATAATACTCCACGATGGATGTCGACATCACCGCAATCCCCAAGCATGAATCCAATAGAGAATTTGTGGAGTATAAAGGACAAAAATGTTAGGAATCATCAGATATTTAATATAAAGAAATTAAAGAACGCTCTACTAGAGGAATGACGAAAAATTACAGTGGAAACAACAAAATCTTTGGTGAAATCCATGACAAGGAGAATGCAAGAGATTATAAAGAAGAATGAAGGGCCTATTATATACAAACCGTAAATTTCGACAACATTTTCATTATGAGGACGAATACTTATTTTGCATCCTATATTGCATATCTTTACTTTTGAATGTTTAAGCATGTTTATGTGAAAGATACTATATGTTTCTTTATTGTATTCTCTTTTTTACTAATAAATGAATAAGACAGTGTCCCTGCAGTACTTTATTCTGATGATTTTCCACTATCCATACACCCTTAAACATAAACTTATGCATTAGACGTATACTTTTTGGAGTAACTGATATGGAAGCATTTTGCTTTTCTTTAGTAAATCACGAATCCGTTTATAAGTTAAAGACATATATCTATTTGTGAAAAAACGCCATATGTTGCAGCTGATAGTTGTTACTGAGGGTTATTTTCCTCGTCATAGTAACAAATACTCTTTTTCCTGGTGTAAACAGGAAGTTTCTTTCTCTTACGGATTCTCAGAACCTGAAAGCTTTATCACACGAAACATGCAGAACTTCGCGTGCGTCGTACACGTATGCATCAAAGGGAGATATTCGTACAAAGAGTCCAATTAGATGGCTTGTTTCGCTGACCTACTTCTTCTGCCAAATGACAATGAAGATCACCCGGAAACGAATCAGACGAGAAGTGTGTTCATGATAGCTCAACTGACAAGAGCATCAGCTTGGAGAGCCAAAGATCAATGCTTAGAATTGTGGCACTGGCACTTTATTTTTCCAACTTGGTACCCACTAATTTTAGAATATTATCTTATAAAAGGAATGCAAATCCTTCTTCTTTATACTTATTATATAATCCTTCTCATTTACATTCAGCAAAATCAAAGAAATCGTTTTGGCAAGATATGAAACCCACCAAGCTTAATACGAAATTAAATATATAATAGTATGTCACTAATCTATTTTAGTGTCGATAATTCGAACATACGGTACGGATTATTTTAATTTGATTTGTATATTATAATATTATCTTTCATTTTTAAATAATTCAATGTGTGTGGGGCTGGCTACTTCCCTTCAAGAAATCTCCATAATAACATAAGTGGAGACTGCTGCCTTCATCGTCGAGTAATTAGCAAGCTGGCATCTCATCGGAAGATGCTGGGATGGATTCGCAGGAGTTACACGTCAATAAGGATTACACTTCATAAACTCTGGAAGTATGGATTTAAGAGTGAAAGTGCATAAGTTTAAGCGACGAAAACTACGCAATACTGAGTTAGAACTTGCATCAAAAGGAATATGCCGATCTCACCTTTGCTTCAAGTATTAATAACTTTGCGATTTTATAATTCACTGAATTATGTGGATGATACACTGTCCACCTCCCGTCTTGAAACGTTCAAGTAACTCGTCACTTGTACTTCTTTGCTCTTCGTTTTCAATTTACGTAATACTGAAGATTTTTCGTGTTTCTAGTAATGACACCTGCATTTGAATTAAATTCGTTTCCATTTTTTCCCCACGGACGATTATCGGACGATGAGTGAAATGGATGCAAATGATGTTCTAATGAGTCCGGGGTCCATAGAGCTTAGAGTTACATGACAGTCGTCCTTCAGGATAAGGGAAAACCCCGGAAAAACCTTATCCAAGTAACTCACCCTAACCGAGATTTGAACTCGTGGCCTCTTGAACGAGAGGCAGACACGCTACCATCTGCGCTACCGAGGCGGGCTTTCCACGATATCCTTATACTTCTTCACCTATTCAATCAACAATTCTTTCTCCATCGATGAGAAATGTGTTTCACGGTTTTTTTTTTTTTTTTACGATTTTGTTTATCCGCCACGTTTTATCTGTGTGGAGACTGCGGTACAGACGAAAATGAAAATAAAAACGCATCGCAGTACGTTCCGAAAATAATACGACTCATCCATAGCCTTCTATAGCTGTAATATTTACAAGTTTCTTGGCGTTAACATGTGTTTGATAACATTTTCAGAAAACAGGTTGGAGAAATGCAACAGATTTAACAGTTTTGTTGGCACTGTGACAATTGTTACGTTACATTTGTTAACGTCGATTTTAACATCTGTTGGTGAAATCAGGCATAAATGTAAGAAGTTTAGAAGGAGAACAAAGAACAAACGTATATATTCTACGTATCAGTGGAGTATGAAGACAAGGAAACGCGCTACTATAAATAACAAATGACAACTTATTCAGCTACAAAGCATAAATGGTGTCACAATCAGCAGGAGAAGAGTTTGGCCAAAGTGGACGTGGGACTGCCAAAGCAAGTCAAGAGGTTCTTGCTCTACAGGAATTTTATGATCTAATTCTATTCTATGTTGATAACACACACGACTGCTTAGGAGGATTGAAAACGTGCAACTCTGGTAGAATGTGGAACCATAATATTTTAATTAATATAGCTAAGGTGTAAAGAAAGTACAAAAAAAAACATATTTCACTCCATACAAGTGCGAGAGCCAGCTAAAATTACAGGTGGAGTTAGAAAAGGCTTCCCTTTATCAACGTACTTCTTTATACTTACATGGACTAGGAACAATTAGATTAGAGGACTCAAATGTAACAAAACTTCTATTTGCAGACGATCAGATCTTGCTGGCCAAATCTGAAGGTGAATTGCAAAACACCACATATATTTTTAACAAAATCGTAGAGAATTTTAATATGAATATATCAACAGAGAAAACAAAAATAGTGGCATTTAAAGGTGTATACCCAGTTCGCTCCAAGATAGTGCTGGATAATAAAATTCTGGAATAATTATTGACATTTAATGTTCTTGTGTACAAAATAGCATATATCAATGAAGTTGATTATAGGGCAAAGTAAACAAATTTAACTACAAAATTGGAACAATAAGACAAACACTAAAACACAAGGCAAGACTAGACTCGATAATTAAACTGTATAAGTACATGGCGAAACCTACAGTCCCACGTGCATCTAAAACATGGACTACAAACCAACAGCTGCAGAAAATACAAGCAGCAGAAATGACTTTATATGATATACAAAATTGGACAGAAATACAAATGCAAATATTCCGGAAATGTTAAAAGTGGAGTAGCAAAATAATATAATTAATAAACATAAAGAAAATTGAAAGTTTTCCTTAGTATACCAAATAATAGAATACCAAAAACAGATATAAATTATAAACCACAAATAACCACGAAGACCTAAGAAACGATGGCGTCAACAATTTGGAGCCAGAACTGGCTGAAGTCCAAACCGTGAAGAAGGAGAAGAAGATAAGTGTGTGTGTGTGTGTGTGTGTGTGTGTGTGTGTGTGTGTGTGTGTGTGTGTGTGTGTGTGTGTGTGTGTGTGTGTGTGTGTGTGGTGTTTTAGGGCCCGTCGACAGCAAGGTCATTTGGGCCGAGAAGAAATTAATGATGAAGAAAAAGTAAGGAAAGCAATACCCAATGAATCTGATTTACAAATCATAAGAGTAAGAAAATAGATTTAGGAGATTTAATAGTTGAAATGTGTTTTAGTATACTGATAATTTGATATCTTTGTGTTAATAAAGTAAATAAATTAAATTATAAATAAATTAAATTGAAGGTTATTGTAATGGTTTAATTTTGAAATATATGAAGGTTATAAAATGTATAATTATTGTTTGTTTAATATTTTTAATTGTATTGTAATTTTTGAAGGTTGTTACTATAGATGAATTACTTTTTCTTAATTGTTAAGGTTTGAAATGTATATTTTTGTTTGATATAAAGTAGATTTGAAAAAAAATATTGATTGGTGTAGAATTAAAAATAATAATTGAATTTGTTTGTTTACATAAATTGATATAATGTAATTTAATTTGTTTAAAGAATTTGCAGTAAATAATTTGTAAATTTTGTCATTTTTGTGATGTAAATTTTATGACTTATTCTTATATAAGTTTTTGGTTAAATGTTTTGTAAGTTTTTAAGAAGATTTTTATCTGTTGAAAAGGTAAATTGATAAGTTTTAAATGTACTGGTTACCAGTACATTAAGTATCGGTTTCCGGTATTGTAGTTTTATTTTGTAATTGTAGCTGGTTGCCAGTTATTTTTATACTGGATTCCAGTAAATTATTATTAGTTAAATCGTAAATTTCTAAATTGGTAGATTTTGTATTTGTTTTAATTTTTTCTTTTTAATTTTTTTTTATTTTATTATCTGAAAAATGATTGTTTAAATTGTATTTTTGTATTTATGTGTTAGTTAATAAATTAGAATTTGGAAATCATGTCCCGGTATAAGAAATTAGGTACCGGTATTAGATATTCAGATTTTATTTATTTATTTTATTTTATTTATTTATGTATCTATTATTTTAGTAAGAAAAATAATGCTGAAATTGTTCAGGATGAAAGTAAATTGGCTTAGGATTATAATTAAGAAACATTTCTTGATATGATGTGCAAGGAAAGTGCTGATGGATAGGAAATAGCTTTTGGGTAGAAGAGATCAATAACACTAACCGATGTACAATTATTAAATTGCCATTTATGTTGCTAGTGATGGTTTAAATCAAATATCTTTATGGATTATTGCCTTTTAAACTAACCATTTAGATGGATGTTAACAGCTATAATCGCAATATCCAAACTACAGTTAAATATTTCAGGATAACAAGGAAACAGGAAATATTGAAATAAATCATAAAATTTCCAAATTATTATAACCCTAGCTTGAAATAACTTATGCTGCAAAAGTGTAAGGGAAATCAATATTTAAAACTTCGCTCTCTACATTCACATGTTTGTAAAAGTTTTTTCAAGAAAGCAGAAATATTGGAAGAACAAAGAAAGCTGTATTTGTGGTTAAGACGATGCTGTTTCAGTATGGCTCGGTCCAAAATAGTAAGGTGCAAGCCCTCACAGCCGTGTAAATGGATGCTTGAAATAATTAGTAGGTAGACTGTCAGATTTGAAGCTGGTAACTGGAGTAACTGTAATATCGACAACCACAGCCCCATTCGGACAACTCCCTCACGGTTGGGGTTCGGATGTCCGGTCCCGCTATTACGTCAGAGATACCAGAAGCTCACCGTCTGCATCAAAGCATCTAATTTAGTCGATATCACGCCCCCCAAGCTTCCATGTAGGGGGCCGCCACTGGATGTCATGATCGCGGGATGTGAAAGCAACGATCCATAAAAACAAAAAAAGTCTCGCTGAATTTCATCCTGCCAATCAGTATCATTATCAAGCTGACCGCAGTCATTCTGATGCAATTTTCCGTCAGTTCTGGCAGCGTTGATTTTGATTCCTGCCGTGGCAGCGATAAATTTGTTCTGTTAAGAGCACTGCTACTGAATCTTTAGAAACATTTCGAAATTAGATTAGCTTTTGGAAACTTCATTAGAAAAAAATCCTCTAACTTTGAAGATTCAAAACTTCTATACTGCTTTAAATCATTTAAATAAATAGACAAAACTTTTACAAGCATGTGAATGTAGAGAGCGAAATTTTAAACATTGGTTTCCCTTACACTTTCTTAAATGCTTCGCCTGAAGAATCCGTTCTTTTAAGTTTCCAGAATAAGTTATTTCAAGTTAGTTTTGTTGCTTTTGAATTTAGGGTTATAATAATATGAAAATCATTTAAATTATTCCTGTTTTCTGCAAGATTTAATGTCTCCAAAGTCCAACAAATAATTGAATGAATGCATTCGAAGATTAATAGAGACTCAACTTTTATATTCTTTGCATATTCTTAGCTCTACCTAAGCATTCAACACATTCGCGAGCTCTCAGTTCAATTCCCAACCATCCTTTTTGACCTCAGGCATTTTAATATAAAAATATATTTATATTTATGCATGCAGATATATATTTTCCTTTTATTTCTTCTTATTTAATCGTCTTTTTATTATTCACATTTATTTTCCTCAGTTTAACACATACTATCCACATAAACACCCATGCACAAGGCGGGACGCGAACCCGTAACCCTCTACGCGGCGGAAAGCTAGAGACATACCCTCTAGCGATCATGGCTACGAGGGCGGCTGGCGTTGAACGACTGCTTGGGTGGTTTCTCATCTACCACATTTTCCTTTCATTCTATTTTCTTCTTATCTTTCAGATGGGCTTCAAGGTTTCGTAACGTGAGGTAAAGCCGGACAGACGTTTACTTCAAGAAAAGCATCTTTCCCGTCGATACAGGAGGTCTGGTTCCTTGTCGAGTCATTCTTCGCCCCTTCTGGGCAGTTCCAGTGGTGAGATAAATCTTCGAGTCAAAATATGTCACTGACTTCTGCGCGTCTTGGTGGCCTGCGTGCCAGCGGCCTATACCCCTCTGTGGTTCCTTCTATCCATCCTAGGTGATGATAGCAGTAATAAACACACTGCAGTGGCTCGTAAGCTAAAGCTTCATAATTTTTTATTTTCATGACGTTCTGGCAAGAACCGCAGAAGCAAACCCAAATGTTCGGCTAATATGTTCTAAATTACAATCACTTTCTTTATTAATATTTAATCGAGTCACCTTATGTATGTAGCACAAAGTTAAATTGATAACTAATGGGTATTTTCCGTGAAAGCAATGATTTTACCGCACGTGTTGTAGAATAATAAAACAATAATATTTACACATAATTAAAACCTTAGGATTTAAATGTCACAGCACCAGGAATGTTGCTTTAAAGAAGCGTTATTACCTGTCTGACGAACATAAGAACAGCTTACGTAGCATGACCCATTGTTGCACCTGCGAAATGAATATCCAATGCATTTAAGTATTTTTCAGATTTTTTTTAACCTTCAAAAGTGATGTTTTCTTTAACAGCATTCATTAGTTTATTATCTAGAATTTTCTCTTTTCTGTTTGTAAAACTGCAAAAAAGGTCTGCGCACACATTTTTTTCAAACTCATCGAGTTCGACCTTTTTGGATGTGGACAATGTTTACTAGGCCTTGAAAGCTATTCTCCCTTACGCTTTAAATTGTAAATCCCTTTCACTATCGTTCACTTTTCCCTTTTGTTGTTTCCCCTTTTTATTTAACGCAATTATTATATCTTTACAGTTCTCTTGCTATAAAACTGTATGACTTCGCGAGTGCATGCATTTTGACTTGATTCGGACACTTTAAGTGACTCAACTGTTGCATTCCATTATTGCCGAACGGTACAGGGAATGGTGACGTAATACCCCCTGAAATAGTGCTAACATTTATACTGCAAAACGCAAATACAGCAAATTTCAACATTCATTTGAAATTACATCTTTAAATCCATTTAATAGTCTTCCCAACAATGTCGAAGGTCTGCCACTAGTGTTATTTAAAAGGAAAGTTAAATTTGTTATTTCATGTGCGTGTTCTTGACGTTGCCATATGACCTTTGTATTATTTTGGCAAATGAACCATATCTATCTCTCTGCTTTTACGCCAGCTTCCATTGTTGCCGTCTGCATTCATTCTTCAGACACATTTTACTTTTTAGTTCTAAGGACCTTGGCGAGGTGTTCTCAACACATAACGTCCTAATAGCAACCTGCGAAATAGGAAGAAACGCATGCACTTCGTGTCGGTGCATCCAAGATATTTGCAATATGTTGAATGCGTTTTAGTAAAATTTGCTGCTGACAGTCATATTGTGTGATCCAGAAAGTAATGTTTATTACTCCATTTCAATGTTTACATGATCTTTTTCAAAGTAGTCCCCGCCTACTTCAATGCACTTTTTATAGCGTCTCTGTCAATACTTAAACACATGCAGCAGACCATTCTTTGTCAGGTCCTTGAGAATCGCCTCACTTTTCTTGAGCACTCCTTAAGAGTTTTCAAATGGAATGGCCCTAAGCTTTGCCTTTAGTGATGGGAGTAAAAAAAGAGTCACAGGATGCAAGATCGGGGCTATAAGGTGGATGTGGTACACAGGTAATGTTGAATCGAGACAGAAATTTCATGACTTGATTTGCGACGTGAGACCGTGCATTGTCATGATGAAGTCGCTTCCCAGTCCAAGAAAGCTCTGGTTGTTTCTTTGCAATATACTTCCTCAGTGTAGCTAATACTGATATACACGAGGGCTGTTCAATAAAGAATGATCATAATTTTTTACGGTCATAAGTTTTTGCACTAAAATTCAATCTTGTTATATTCTGTTAGCTTAATGTGAAACAAACACGCCGTAGTAGTTTCATTGTTGGTACTCCTGGTTCCCGCCTGTGAGAACCAGGTACACTCAGACATGTTCAGTATCGCCTACCGCTGTAATGGAGGTAACATGCAGTTAAAGTTGATATTAGAGGAAGATCCGGAGTTTCAATCAAACGTAATCACTGCTTATGGAACTTGGCTATATCATTTTGATCCTGAGAGCAAACAGCAAAACTCAGTGTGGAAATCTCCGTCATCACCAATCCCCAAAATAGAAAAAGTGGTTGCTTCTGCTGGGAAAGTTATGGTCATCTCATTCTTTGATATTCATGGAATGGTTTATCAGCATGTTGTACCTGCACACACATCAGTAACTGGACAATACTACACGAATGTCCTGAAAGCATTGCAAGTCCATATCAGGCGCAAAAGACCACATTTCCGTGAAGCAGGCTGGATGCTGCACCACGATAATGCGCGGCGCCATATTGCCAATGTTGTTGCTGAATATCTTGCAAAAATCAATGTGAAGTGCATCCCTCACCCTCCTTATAGTCGGATTTAGACTCACGTGATTTTTTTCTATTGCCTAACTTAAGGAAACGCCTCCGTGGGAGGCATTATCCATCATCAGAAGCAGTGGTGAAGGCTGCGGAAGGGGTTTTGAAGGATCTCTCAGAAAATGGTTTCCAGCATGTCTTTGAAGACAGGCAGGAACGCTGGGACAAGCGCATCGCATTCAGGGGACACTATTTTGAGAAGGGCCATCAAAATTATAAGAATGGGCACAGGTATGTTGTCAAAAAAAAAATTGTGATCATTCTTTATTGAAAGCCCTTGTAGTATGCTGCTATGAAGGCAGTGTGAGGGAAACTGCATTCTGGTAAATGATTCCATTAGTCAAAAATGTGATCATCACTTTCCCTGCTCATTGAACAACTTTTGCCCATTTTTGGGGTTGGAGAACCTGACAATTTCAACATTGTGCTGGCTTCTTTTCCTTCAGGATCATAATGATGCAGCCTGACTCATCACCGCTGATAAATGATTTCAAAATCATATTTCCTCCATCAGCAAAGAGACGTGTCACCTCCATTGTCTAGTAAAGTCTGTTTAGTTAACTGGTGTGCACGTCGGCCGCTGCCTTTGAGGAACCCTTATAATCGTTTTACAACAGCGACCCTGCTTCTCCCAAATCTTTCTGCGAGGATGCCACCTTCCTCGATACGTCATGGGGGTCGTACGAGGTTTCGTCTAAATAAATTATCTTATGTCCATTACTGCAAAACTTCCTTAGTTTTGACATATATATCGCTAAGATATAATTCTACTGGATTCCATAATAACCCTTATCTTATTCAAAGTGCGGTATTTGAAACCCAGGTCCTTTAGGAGGCCGCGCAAAGTGCAGTGCCGATAAGGAAAATCACAAATTTCTCGCAAACGTCGGACCAATTCGTCTAAGGTGAATGATCTCCCTTTTGCATAGAATCTATAAATTTCTCGACGAATTAAGTCGCATGTGAAATTATCTACTTTAGAGAAACGTTTCCTTTTGTTTTCACACTTGATTGGCGTCTTTGTTACTCCTTTCGTCACAATATTTGTTACTGTATTTCTGTGAATACCCAGAATTTATGATCAGGCTCATTGCAGGGCCCCTTACCAGGATTATTTGTCAGTACATATTTATATGTGTTCAAAACAAGGGCTCGAATTTGCTTAGAAACAGTTCCCGTTATAACTTCGTTTTTTTGAATCTTTTCCAGTAATATAACTCGACCCAGTTATTCAGACTATTGTCATCATTTTGATTATTTTCACTTGACTGAAAGTTATCTACTACTTCATTTGCATTTACTACTGAATTTCCCTCCTACGGTCTCCACATCGTGACACACAACGTATTTCTGCACGTAATGAAACAGATCAACTGGAAGTTGGAACTTTGGCAACCGAGACTCCACGTGGAGTAGACATGCAACTGCTACTTCGAGAAAATCAGGGCTGCTATTGGTCCTCAACGACAGTGTTCCATTTCTGAAGTGTGGAGATAGATTTATGACGGTCATTAGTGGGCGGGAGAGTAGTTTCCTTTGAGCGGTCAACTGCACTCCCGTTCACTAGACAGACTTTGAAATGCATGTAGGATCTACAAAACAGAGCATTACTACCAACCTACCAACACGAGAGTGCTGCCGCCCATAGACATTATATATAAAAATCTTCTCTTTTCAAATATTTATGTTACATATAAAAATTATCATTGAAGGCAGAGGAAAAAATAACTCTCAATCTTTGTTGATCAGCCCTCTTATTTTAAACGTACTGCAGTACACAGTTAAGAGTTGGTGAAAAAGGGGAGAGGTACCTCGATTACAGAAATGTAAAGACGGAGAACTAGTTAAAGTGTTTACTTTGAACTTTATAGGAAGTAATTTGTTTATGCATTATATAACGCTCCTCTATTGGCCGTGTTTATTGCTTGTGAGGAACAAATTTGCTTGGAACCGTAAACATCCGGGTTATTCGTGTGTAATATATGTAATTTATGTTGCATATTGCACGCTACTGTTGATAAGCTAAGGCAGGGTCGTCACACAGGAAATCAGTGCATTAGCCCTCAGTACTTACCTCCGAGTGGACTTCAAGCGCAGTAATTCATGCAAAAGATTACATACGTAGCCTATATAGCTTGGTCAGGCAATGGGGAAATCGTGTTTACATGCTGTTGGAGCAAAGCTGTCTCGAACACAGGCCCGTTGCATCACGATCACGAGGTGGGGGTAGCCATCTTTGCCGCTTCTCCTACATTTTCCCTCTCCAGAGCGGTCCTACCTGTAGTAGCCTCTAACAAGGCCCAGACAAATCCGAAGATGTCCGCCTCGCTTCGCCCACGCTCTCGCGCGTGCATATATTTATACCGTTCGTCTCTTTCTTTCCAGCATAACGGTCGTCTGCATGCCTCAGGTGAGAGAAACTTTCCTTACAGCAATAGCAGAAATTGGCCTATGCAACAGCAAACTTTGATTCTCTTGTCCTTTGAGACATTCATAACCAACCGAATTGGTTCGTATTCAGTCATGGCATCTTTTGTAATTTGTCGAATACTAGCAGTATTTCCTCTCCCTCTTTGCATAACCCCATAATTTATTCTCACGTGCTTTACTCCTCTTGGTACGGTTTTTCCTGTATGCCACTTTTTTGTCCTCGCAAGGATCTTGTCTTTAATAAAAGTGCTGACAGCTGCTACAATACTGTAATTTGTGATCTTTCACTCAGGGTGTGCCTGGCAGATGTGTGGATGTGAGAATTAACACTCGATAAATGTTTTTACAACTGCTTGAATCTGTAAAATGTAACTATTTCGATACCTTAATATTAGAAACTATAAATATTGATATTATATCTACCAGCCTCTGAAGTTTCATACTTAACGTAACAGTTTGAGAGGCTTAAATTGCTTTGAGTCACTGAAACGCTAATCGAAGTTTCCTCTTTGGGCTACCTGAGCTCGGTCTTCAGTCAGTATGAACTACCGATAATATTCTGCAACAGTGAAACTCTTTTTCTTATTTGTTCCATTTATACCCCGTATTTAGCTGCTGTGGTCATATCGGCGGCCGTTCTCCCTTGGAACACATAGATGCTGTTAACTCATATTCGTTGGAGTTTAATCATTACATCACGCACACATTCACACTCTCATTCATACTTCCAGACTCTGGGGAAGATGAGGAATTACCTTGGTCGGAGAAAAATCCCCACCCCAACCGCCGGGAATCGAACCCGGGACCCCTCGCACGGCAGTCAGGTACTCTACCGCCAACTTTCTTAGAAATACGCACTGGCTATCATGGCTGTCCCACAAAAGTTCCTATTTATAGATAGGGAAACATTCAATGCCACGCCCGCCTCGGTAGCGTGGTGTCTGCCTCACGTTCAAGAGGTCCTGAGTTCGAATCTCGGTCAATGTGAGTTAGTTGGATAAGGTTTTTCCGGGGTTTTCCCTTATCCTGAAAGACGAATGTTGAATAACTCTAAGCTCTAAGGACCCTGGGCTCATTTGAGCATCATTTCACCCATTCCATTCATCGTGATATGACTTAGCGTTGGAGGACGTAAAATTAAAAAACAATTCAATGCCACGGCTGGGATTTGAACCACGGATCTCCAGTCGCTTTAACTCTTGAGTTATCATGGCTAACTTGACTCATTACATTAAATTCTGCATTTGACTACTATATTTCCCCGGTAAACCACTAGGGGCTCTCGTATTCCAGATATACCATTTGTGGTGACTTACTATCGTAAGTACTTGAGTCCCAGCCTTCATCATATAAATCTTATTATTTTAGTTACTTGATGGAGATTAATCATTTCTTCACACTAGCCATATATAAATTAGGTTTTTGATGGATAGAGTCAACATGAAAAATTCAATGCCACGGCCGGGATTTGAACCACGGTTCTCCTGGTTTCCGTCCAGTCGTTCTATATACGGCTATATATAGGTATTATACATACTATATATACTAGTCTATATACGGCTAAGTTGAATTTAATGTCAGGACGGGAAGTTGGCCATCGTAGCTCAATGGGTGACTGGAAAGGAAACCAGGAGATCCGTGGTTCAAATACCAGCCATGGCACTGAATTTTTCATGTTGACTGCATGAAAAACCTTAGCCTATATACGGCTAGTCTAAAGAAATGGTTAATTTCCATCAAGTTCCTATTTATATTTTGCCAAACCTTAAGGTGCTAATTCGTATTTGAAACACAACTTTTACTATGTGATTTACTGAATTATAAGGATTAGTTTTCGTTTACAATTTTCATAACTTTCTCTATTTGGTTTCTTCTTGCTATTCTCTGTGACATTCTCTTGATATTCTCTGGAGATATCTGAGTGAGCACTAGGAGCGTTTTGAGCTAATGGCTTTTGTTAACATTGTTTCTCTGGAACCCTAACTACCTTAGTTACACTGACTAATACTAATTGCCTACTCCTAAGCTCTTAAACTGACTTCTTTCCTGTCAAAAGTATCTGTCTTTTTCATATTATGCATTAATGGTAACATATGGAACTGTTTTATTGGACTTATTTTTACCTCCGCTTGCATTTCATTATAAATTAACTTTATTGATCGACAATTCCAATATAATAAGCTACCAAATGCATTGTAAAGATAGTATTATAGTAGCATTAAGATGGAATATATAGTTTGCATTCCTATATATTACGTTTAAACAGACTCCAAGATATAGCATCGCCTGTTTCCATTTGCGTTTTGTTGAAGATAACTTAAAGCTCGAATTTCGAAACAGTGGAATTAAATGCGTACTTAAAACACAAATCCTGAGAGTTATTAAAGATTCACCATCTATATTGAAAATTTAAATTATTTGATAGCACATGCCTAAGCTACTATATAATTACAATTATTCGGTTTCTCTAAGACCTCGTTTGAGCACAATTTCACCGACTTATTTCATCGTGCCATATGACGTTAAATAAAAAAATAAAAAATGCAAGCTTGGCACATTTGCGACGAACTGGCTTGAAAAACAGCCCGTGTTGCACCGGAAACTTAATCTCTCGCTCACTAACTCCGCCAAACGAGAGTGTTTGCATACACATACGTTTGGAATTTTCATACAATTCCAGGGTATTCGAGATGGAGAAACATCCAAAAGTTTCTAGTTATCTGGCGATAACGCTTAACGTGTTTTACGGACGAACGCGCTGCCTGGTACCGATCTGGATATAATCCTGTGACATAGTTGCTGTGCCATAATGCTAATCGTAGTTGTATACACTGGATAGAGTACTAATAATATGGTGGCTTGTGTTGCAAACATTAAACGAAAAGGGGAGGCGTGGAGGTCGCTTGACACGACACGTGGAGGTAGATTAAACTACTGGAGAGACTATAGAGGAGGTCACCGAGCGGGAAGGTTGAGGCGATTGTCTGTGGCCCTCTTTCGGGAGGCCCAGGTTCGATTTCCGTGGCCGACCTACTTCAACCATGGGTTTTTTTCGGGCTCTCTAGGGGAATGCTGGGTAGGTTAGTTACATCCCCAGAATTTCCTGTTCCTCCATTTCATCTCCGTTATCATTTCACATCATCTCTCATTTGATGGTATCATTCAGGGTAGAAGTGTCGGTGGGTGTTTCGGCGGTGCATGGCACCACTCAAAATGTTCTTTATTTCCACCTTATTCTAATATCACAATTACAATTTGCTAATGTACAGAATTACAACTTAGCCAGTTCGTCTTTCCACGTACACTCAGCGCGCCTTACATTACTGCTTGCCCGGCTCACTCAACTCAACTAACTGTCGCCTCGCTTGTATCGATCGGCGGCCCGAAGTTTCTCGAGTCTCCTTTTATGGAGGGGGAAAACATTCTCGAAGCTTCGTGCTCCTTCGAGTGGCAGGAGGAGGGGTAAACAAAGATCCAGCCACCCCTGCGTCTCCCCTCCCTCCGCCGGCCCTCATTTATTGTTCGGCATCGTAGGCTGGCCGTTTGGGTAACAATATGCTCTGAGGAAAACTACTTCCTTCTCCGGTAGGCCGGCTACCGGTCTCCGCGTCTCTGCTGGGACCATTTCGGGAACGCCAGTTAGGGAGCTTCGGGGCACGGCTTCTGGGCTCGTTGCCGTCCCGCAGTAGGGGAGCATGTTCATTGTCCTGACCTGTCGGGGGAAGTCTCTAAGTAAACTGTAGGTACCCTACTCTCCTGGCTTCCGTGGCTGTCGTGGCTCTTTAGGTCGGCCGCTCTCTGTCTCCTCTCACAGCATCCGAATCCCCTCCGTAGTGAAATACTAATGCCAATCCTAATAGGAGACCAATCTGATGGTTGAAGAAGAGGAACTTCGGTTCTGTTAGACCTCCATTCTAGCCTCCACAAGCAGGGCTGAAGAGGAAGATGAGTTTGAACTGTTTATCTTCTCTGGTTGTGGATCTGTTTACCAGGGAATAAGTTTATGAGAGTGCACATGAGTCACTCATTCTGCAGATTTATTACTCGTTCCATTAACTGCAGGTATTATGCATGGGTGAGTAATGTGACAGCACTGTGTATTTTAGATAAAACTAGCATCCGTATCATATCCGGAAGGCGAGCATAAATAGCATGCGGACAGCAATGATGCGTTGCCACTTGTGCTGGTTGGACAGTGTAGGTACAGATAGGTTAAACGAGGGACCACCATGGCCATGACGTGCTGGCTGGCTGTATATAGCCAGAAGGCTTTTGCTGCGTGCCCAACCGTTAAGGGTTTTACCGCAGGTAAGGTATTTGAACGGAATTTTGTAGGATGGATATGGTGTAGGTTTTGAGATTTGAAGAATTTTGTGAGGTTACAGTTTGTACCTTCGGGATGAAAGGACAGGATGCAATTCCCTGCACCCTGGTGTTTTTGTTTAGTTTTTGGGTTGGGGAGAATTTTGTTGCCAAACAACTTAGGAGATTATGTGGAGCTCAGCTTTAGCTGCTGTTAGGATTAGCTCCTGGGTTACCTTGGGTGCCCGCATACCATGCGGGGGACCCGATGTTGTCTAAAACGGCGTCTTGTGGGGTCATAATCTCCCAGTGATCTAACAAGGGCGCTTCTATGAGTTGGTAAAGTTGCGAAGAATTTTGATGCCTGGGGCCTAACTTCGTCCTCCACATATGGAAGTCCCGAGGCTTCATGAAGCAACCTGGTAAGATAATAGCGACCCACAGAATAGATAGACCGTAGCCCTCTATTCTGTGCACGTCGAAGCCATGCGAACCAGCTATCTGCAGCCATGCCCCAGATCTCGCAGGCATATAGCATCACGGGGATTACCAGCGCTAGGAAGAGGTATAACTTCAGGCCAAGCGGCATCGAGCTCGACCCCAGCATAGGACAGAGGGAAGCGATAGCTGCATGTACCCTTGCTGCTAGGTCTCTGATGTGTTGGCGAAAGGTTAGGCCTCTATCCAATGTTACTCCAAAGTATCGGACAGAGGTAGTCCACTCTATCCTTCGAACTCCTAAGCTGAAGTTGGGGCAGTATGCGGGGGTGTGGCACTTTGTGAAAAGTATGGCTTGGCTTTTGTCCGGATTTACGGATATCCGCTAACGCCGACACCACTGCTGTGAGAGGTGTCTCTATATGGGTTTGAAGGCTCTGAGTATGTGTCTGTCTTTGCAGAACAAATGCACGTCGTCAGCGTATTGTGCCATTACGACTCGTGGTTCTGTGGGGAGATCTGCCATAAAGACGTTGAATAAGGTGGGAGATAGTACAGAGCCTTCGGGGACTCCACCTCTCACTGGTCTAAGTGTTGATGTTTTCCCGGCGACTGTGACTTTCAAGGTACGGTGTCGTAGGAAGCTGAGTAACATGTTGATCATCTGTGTTGAGAGCCCTAGTTGGATCAACTTATACAGTAGCCCGGCATGCCATACCGTAAAGAAGGCCTTCTCGACATCCAGCGAAACCGCAGCCGTGAAGGTGCCTTCCTGGAAGCCCAGGGCAGCGGTCTCCACCACACGCAGTAACTGCTGGACTGTCGAGTGCCCCGGACGAAATCCAAACTGATGGTCGCTAATGGCTTGAATGTCTCTCTGAATGGCTACAAGCGGGAAAGAATCAATCTCTCGAGCACTTGAGAACTAGGTAAGTAGATATATTGCGGCTGCCAACACCCAGGAGGAAAGGATGAGGTGAAGGAACCACAAGAGACCAATTGTCTCAGCAGACTGGTCGGAGAGAAGCGCGGAATTCTCTAACACTTCTAGGTTCTTAACCTATGATAACCTATGGTATGGAACTTTCTAGAGAATGCGATTAACGATTCGAGTGACAAGCCGATCTCTGTTTTCCTTTGAGTAAGATCCAGCACTACCATTCACCAGAAATCGAAAACCACACTGGAAAAAGCGGAAGAAAATGGAGTCGAAGGAAACTAATGAGAAGAAAATCATTGTAGACGAGAAACGTTCCTAACATTCGGGTACAGACTAGGGAAAACTATATAAAAACTATGCTCAGAGTAATGGTCAACAGAAATGGAACCCGTCACCTTATGAAAGTGAACCTCACAGGTTACTGCTGAGCCATTCTCTCGATTGGATTGCGTATATTTAGATTATGACCAACATTCTTCAACTGAAAGCCGGCATAATGCATAGCAACGGTTACAGTAAATACGCTTCAGGCTACACGGAACGAGTTTGAATGACGCCTAGCTATTTGCCGTATCACCAGAGGGAGCCAATTTTGAAATTTATTGAGGATGTGATATTAAAAAGATTGACAATTTCCTATTGCAAAAGTGTAAACCATATCTGGATGAAATAAATGTTTTGTGAGTTACGGTATTATACTCATATGACTCTCTCTACTCAGTCATTTACAAACTGTTCTTATAAACGTTTATTCTTTATACAGGGGACGTAAGTTTAAGCTAAAGTTAAATTATATAGTAGCTGTATAGGATACAATGACTTTAAAATTGCGTTTTCTCTACATGGTCAAGAGTTAAAAATAAATTTCTTTTTGAGAAAAATATATTTTAAAATGCAGATCAATAACATCGAATATCCCAAAATAGTTGACCCCCTAAACGATTTATTGATATAAATTGTATAATTTAACCACATATACATTTTCTTTTGGTTTACAAGTTATACCAAGGTCACCCAGAATAAAACAGACTTCTGAGAACATTCACTCTCACCGAGATTCGAACTTGGATAAGGGGTATTCGTGGAATTTCTTTTATCCTGAAAGGTGAATGTCGAGTAAGTAAGCTCTATGAACCCCTGGCTGGTTTGAGCATCATTTCACCCATTTCATTCATCGACCGATATAACTTAACGTTGGAGGACGTAATTAAAAACAAAAAAAAACAAATAAAAACAACACACAAACATACGGTAACTCAACCTACAATTTATAAAAATTAAGAGTATTGTATTTCATTGAGGGGCCGTGCCTTGGCCCAATGGTTACACCGCACGACTCAAACCAAGGCGGCCCGGGTTCGATACTAGGCGACCGCATGTGAGATGGACAACGCGCAGAGGGGGGTTTTCTCCAGGATCTCCGGTTTCCCCCGTCATCATTCCACCAATTGCTCCATTTTCATATTTCATATAATTCAATTCGCTCTGATTACGTCATCTTCTCATACCAGGCACCGGACTGATCTCTATCTGATCCAGAGCTTCTGTTCCTCACACCGACCTTAAGAGATAGAGGAACAAGGATACCCTAATACCACGATAAGTTATGTAAAAAAACTGAAGCTGCTGACAGTGAAGTAAACTAGGTTATAAATAATAACTAAACACTAGTAACACAACTTCACTTATCTTATTTAAATCCTGGGACCGGTTTCAAAGCAAACATCTACTTTATCCTCAGCCACTCAGCTTGACACTCACCCACTAACTGACTGACTGAGTGACTGACCTTGACTACTACCGGAGTTTGAAGAATAGCTCCTTATCTAACTGCCATCTACCGGGGACAACACAAACTTATTGATGACGTCTATTGGAGGGATATCAAAATTCATTACGCGATCCTTATTTTTCAAAATAAATATCTTCTCCCAAACCATTATATTTTCAAAAAAATTACTTATCATCCATGGGCAAATAAAAAGTTCCAAAATTTTTTAAAAGAAGTGGTATAATACTAGCACCTCATAAAAATTACAGTATAAAAATTTGCTACAGTTTTCTAAAAAAGACAAAATTTCAGACAACAAAAAATCTGGTATTTATCAAGTTAACTGTTTAGAATGCGATAAGATCTATATTGGTAGAACCAAGCGAAATTTAGAAACCAGAGCGAAGGAACATTTTAGAAATATTAAATATAGACAGACCGAGAAATCGGCAGTGGCTGATCATTTTTGGTCATATAATCATGAAGTAAATCCAGAAGTTAAATTATTGAAGCAATTGAAAGAACCGATAGATTTAATGATTTGGGAGAAGATATTTATTTTGAAAAATAAGGATCGCGTAATGAATTTTGATATCCCTCCTATAGACGTCATCAATAAGTTTGTGTTGTCCCGGTAGATGGCAGTTAGATAAGGAGCTATTCTTCAAACTCCGGTAGTGGTCAAGGTCAGTCAGTCATTCAGTCAGTCAGTTAGTGGGTGAGTGTCAAGCTGAGTGGCTGAGGATGAAGCAGATGTTTGCTTTGAAACCGGTCCCAGGATTTAAATAAGATAAGTGAAGTTGTGTTACTAGTGTTTAGTTATTATTGATAACCACGATAAGTGGTAATACTACGGTAGTTAAAGAAGAATAAGAAGTATTCCATCGAAAAGCTTGTTAAGATTTCATCGGAGATATATGTATGGAGACTCCCTGAATATCCCTTCCCAAATTTTCAGAAAAGCGTTTCTCTCTCTCTCTCTCTCTCTCTCTCTCTCTCTCTCTCTCTCTCTCTCTCTCTCTCTCTCTCTCTCTCTCTCTCTCTCTGTATGTGTGTGTGTGTCAGAGCAGCATTGCTCGAAGCGTGAATTTTTTGTTTCTTCGTACGCTAGGAAATAATTATGTAAGTGATAAAATCATTTTTACAAAGATTTATCCCCATTAGAATCAAGATTCAGCCTTTGTAAGAATACTTGGCTCAAGATTAAGTAGAGAGCTTAGTATTGGTGTAACATACAATATTTTAAATACTGAGAGGACTTCGAAATGCCTATTGCCGACTAAATCTCAATTCTGCGCTTTCTACCTAAGCAAAAGAAAGTAAACATGCATATTTTAAACTTTGGCTGACATACCTACGTATATATGTACCTATATTTTACATTCCATAGTAGAATGTACGTGGGTTTCGATGATTGTATAGCACAATTTGCAGATGTTGTTGGGTAAACTGCTTTTAGCGCTTCTTGCTAGTTTGTTCAACACTGCAGAACAGCAATTCAACAACAAAAACTTGTATGTCTGTTGTACTTAGGCCTATAGGTAATATTGTGTACTGTTTGTTACACGTAGGCAGGTAGTACATGTTTTTGCCTAAGGGAAACAAGCACAACAGTGGGCGGTTGTTACACGTGTAAACCATGCATGTTTTGTTTACTTTGTAACTAGAATAACAAGAGATTTAGTGAAATTCCAATTACTGCCACTTTCTGTATTAAACAATGTTGCACCCTTAGATCTTCATTTTATTTCAGTACTAGCAAAATCTCCAGTTTTGCTCCCTTGCTATTTCTACCATGTACGTACATACAAAGCAGATAAGGTGTTGCATTTCGCCCATAAAACAAGAGCATTTCACTGAGAAAGAAACAAATTTTAAGTTTCTCTGAATGTGAAGAAAGTATTTTTAGAAGAAGTGAGAAACAAGTGAAGAGAAACATGAGAAAGTTACCAGATACTAAGCATTTCAAACAAATCTCAAATAATTTCCCGAAAATGGCTAATGTTACAGAAAGGTATTTGAAGTAAATACTATTTTCAACATTTTAACAAATTTTTGTGAACAACGCTTTATCTACAGTACAGTTATACCAAGTTATGCAAAATTAATTTTCGAATTATAACCATTTCCCAGGACATTCCTAGAATATTCAAGACATTGTGGGTGTGTTTAATGTCGATTGTTCCTCTGCAGGTGTCAATAGGTGTGGTAACTGATGAAGGGTGAAAACAAATGATTATTGAGAAAGAAAATAAGGGAAGCAAATGTTCCAAGTCTAAGCTCAGGGTACCTCCCCGAAATGTTCCATTTGAAATAAATAGCTCAGTTTAGACGACATATCCGCCAGGGTTTGAACGCAGAACTCCCGTTCACACATCCATGTGATGATAATGATCTTGAGTGCCTGTATATTTTCCTTGACTCAAGAGAAATAAGATATATTGGTATTGCGAATATTTTAAACATATTTTATGTTAATCAAAGTCTTTAGTAATTTTTGGAAAGGTCAGAAGCAATTAAAATACTTCAATAAAACACACTAATATAACAAGGAATAATCTTCTGGAATATTCTTCTTGTTGCTTGAGGAAAGGTTTTGCTTAACATGCTTGTAGTATAAATAAGACGAAGCGTGCGAAATCTTTTCACTGTGTTTATCTACTTCTCCAGAAATCTAAAGAGACAGGGGAGAAGAAAGAAAAGCTTACTATACAAAGAATATGGATCTAGTTAAAAAATAAAATGCCTAACAAAGCGTCAATTACCTGAATATTCGATGTTGCAAATACTGTCCACCCAACACTAGAAGGCATAGCAGATGAATGTGTAACGTATGACTTTTGCTGTCTGCATGATATTTATATTCTCGCCTTCCGGATAAGATAAGCAGGCATCGGATCCCATACACCTTTAAAGGGATGTGAAGTTTAAGAGTCTTGCAGTATATAAAGGCTGACGTCACTCCGGAGACAACACGCAGGAATAGTTCGGTTCGCAACGAGTGGCTTTAGCTTCATTACAACTACTGCTCCCCAAGCAGGTATATCTGCCTTCCAGGATGTGCAGCCTGTTTGACATATTGTGTTAATAGCATTACTTTCACAACCATTACTGGACAATATCCATGTTATAAATCAGAAGTTTTGGGTATTAAAGCCAGCAAACGGCTTGAAGAATGTAATTTCGAGCTACCTAAAACCAGTAGAGGAGGTGTCTGCAAAAATGAATAATATACAGAATGAACCACCTACAAAACGAGTACAAAATACATTGTCCAATTTTCGACACAAAAATACTAGATTTTCAGTGCTGCGGAATATAAGAAATAAACTTAAGTATTGGACGACCACATGAAAACTAACTTGTGCTACTCATATGCACCATTAACGTTAAGTGACGTTTCAGCGACAGGTGCAGGAAATTCACATTTGACAATTTACCAATGTACATGGTTGTTCACTGTAATTCCCACTTCGAAATCAATGAGAAGGATGGCATATTGTAACGTAGATTACATTTTGTATGCGTACCGGGGTGTACATACACAGCGCAATGGTATACTTGTTGACGCGAGCGTTAGTTGATGTGTTACTTGGCCTTGTATAGTACCTGTGTGCCTACATTGTTTGCTGAGGTATATACGATCCGATGTTTATGTAAAATATACAGTGATGTCACATAACTCACCCATGCATAATAACTATCACTGCAGTTACTTAAACTAGCTGGCAGCTTGGGGGACTCATATACACTCTCATACACTCATTTCGTAGTAAACATATCCAATACCAGAGCAGATAAGCAGTTCAAAACCCTCTCTTGCTTCAGGCCCCTCTTGCCTTCTTGTGGTGGGCAGACAGTACTATACTTTTTTCACGTTTTAAGCCACCATTCCTTAGGGTCTCTGAAATATCAAAGCCAGCTACAGCGATCCGCCTTTCAAACAATTTTGTGAATCGCTTCATTATGTAAATATAACAAAATGTACAATTGTTTTCAGGAATTATAACAGCTACAGTGCGTAAATCGAATTCCAAGTATAATACAGTGAGACATTATAATTGTGCCATTGTGCCATTGTGCCATAATTGGTTTCTCGGATAGGTTTTGTAATTTCTAGTAAGCATTTAGTTAATACAATTTACTTTCCCCATATAAAGTAGCAAGGCTTCACACGACAGATGGACTTAGTCGACCACCTTGTGGAACCCATACGATGGCCTCAGAAACCGAGGAAGTCAGCAAGATGAAGATGGAGAGGCACTAGAGCGACCATAGTGGTCCAGTACTACAAGATACACAATCATTTAAAAAAGACATTGAAAGACATTTACTATGTAATAATATACTATGGAAATAGCCACATCTAATCCAGATTAATTTTAAGAATTATTAGTGGAAGCCTAAGTAAAATCCAATGTGAGCAAGAACTAATACAGCGATAATTCTTTACACATGTGGGGGAGATCAGCATGAAGGTACTCTAAATGGCCTTCCCTTCATAAATGAGGTATTTAACTTTAACAGGGCACTTTAGGCAAATTCGCTCATATATAAGTTCATTCCTCTTAAGATTATTATATAGTGATGTACAATATTTTATGGTGAACTCATCACTTTAACCCTCGTTTATTTCCAACAGTCCCGGCTATTCCTAATAACGGATGAAATGTTTTTTAATGTTCTGTAAAACATCGACAAAACCGTCTCACATCCTTTCGTATATTTATTTCAGTTTTTGAAAATGCTGCATAACGTATTAGTTGCTACATTTTGATGGTGCATCAGTGGGAATGGTTGAGTACTTTTCTGCTTTATACTTAATCACACAATTGTTTGTGTCTTCTCTTTCGTTACACAGTTATTTGATAACACAAAAGCTAGCCTTAGATGCAACAGAGATGGAGTTGGTGAATATGACGGTTTCCCATTCCCAGGCTACTGATTTGAAAAGTACTTCTACGAAGAAAATAATCGTCTTAATTAGACAAAAATTATCGGTAAATTGATTTTTAAAATTAGTTAAACACAATTTTCTTTCTTGATACAATTCTTTATAACATACAAACAAAATACAGCTATGATTCCTTACTTCAGCGTTATTCCAATATATTGACGTTAGCAGATTCGATTTTCTTTTATTTCTCTATATTTAGTTACTAAATAGTAACAGTCTACATACCCCATATTGTTTAGAATAAAATATCTGAAGCATGTCTTATTTTACACGCATATTCTATGAAATGATATCAATTGTTTATATTCCATGTTATTCAGGACTAAAGGCGGAGGCCTTCTTCGTAAATAGATTCTTTCATAGGACTATTGTGTTGACTGTTTGTTTATGTATCTACATTAGCTTATGCTTTAGTAATTTATTACATTAAATAATTGTTTTGCAGCCTCCAGTCCGTCGGAACGAATTAGATGGAGTAAACTTTGTGCCTACCTAACATAAGACAACTAACATAAGGATTAGACATAGATTAATGCCCGATTTCTCAAACAGATGTTAAAATCGACGTTAACAAATGTAACGTAACAATTGTCAAGCGTTAAAACTAATGTTAAATTTCTTGCATTTCACCAACCTGTTTTCTTAAAATGTTAACAAACCTGTGTTAACGCCAAGAAACTTGTAAATATCACAGCTATAGAAGGCTAGGGATGATTTTCTGAACGTACTCCGATGCGCTTTTGTTTTCATTTTCGTCTGCACAAATGGCGGATGAACAAAATCATAAATAAATCCATGAGACAAATTTCTCATCGACGGAGAAAGAATTGTTAATTGAAATGGTGACGAAGTGTAAGGATATCGTTGAGAATAAGAGGACGGATGCAGTGAATGTAAAAGAGAAAGATGTCGCGGGGAAAATATTGGAAACGAATTTAATTCAAATGCATGTGTCATTACTACAAGCACCAAACAAATTGTCAGTATTATGTCAATT
Organism: Mantis religiosa; assembly: GCA_030765055.1. Taxonomy (NCBI): domain Eukaryota; kingdom Metazoa; phylum Arthropoda; class Insecta; order Mantodea; family Mantidae; genus Mantis; species Mantis religiosa. Next base: position 51,471,200 of record CM060958.1, on the reverse strand, counting down.
TAAAACGATGTACGAAGAACAAGTGCCTTAAACGTTTCAAGACGGGAGGTAAACGATATATTATCCACATAATTCAGTGAATTATATAATAGCAAAGTTATTAATACTTGAAGCAAGGGCGAGATCGGCATATTTTTTTCGATGTATATTCGGCCCAAATGACCTTGTTGTCGACGGGCCCTTAAACACCACTCACTCGATGTATACTCTATCGCATTATTACGTAAATTTAAAACGAGGTACGAAGGACAAGTGACTTGAACGTTTCAAGACGGAAGGTGGACAGTGCATTGTCCACATAATTCAGTGAATTATATAATCACAAGGTTACTAATACTTGAAGCTAAGGCGAGATAGTCATATTCCTTTCGATGCATGTTCTAACTCAGTATTATGTAAATTTAAAACGAGGAGCGAAGAAGGGCAAATGACTTGAACGTTTCAAGACGGGAGGTGGACAATGTATTATCCACATAATTCAGTGAATTATAAAATCGCAAGGTTATTAATACTTGAAGCAAAGGCGAGATCGCCATATTCCTTTCGATGCATGTTCTAACCTCTCCTGTACTTCCGTAGTAACCTTCATAGCAACATGTTTCGACAGTCTATACCTCCGTAAAACAATTTTCTTCGGATAGTTCCTCAAAATCATTTCTCCTCATAGGCCGTAATCTATTATGAATGCCATTTAGAGGTCTTAAATATAGCAAATCGACATCAACAGCTGAATTTATGCTCGCTTCTTGACTATTTACAATTGTTAAGGACTTAACATTAGCAATTCGGCTTGTTAGTTTAACATGAGATTTAACACCAGTATTACGCTAACACTTGTTGGTTAAATGCAATTTTTGTTTTAACTATTGCTAAACTCGTGTTAAGTCTTAACATTTGTTGATGAAATGGGGCATAAGACTTCAGAATTTTGTTGTCTGTCGAAATTATACAGCAGTAAGTGTTGCTAAGTGCTGGAGGAGAGACAAGATGTAGTGTAAAAATTCAGACATAAAACAGCCATAAAAGAAATAGCACCTCATCCCCCATAAGTGGCTTTAAAGGGTGTAAAAGGGCTGTTATTTAGGGTCGTATCATCTATCCCCCTCGGGGTGACGGCGACAGATGTTTACCTCCCCCGAAAGGGTCAGCTTGCCCTGGTTTCTGGTTTTCCTCAAAAAAAAAAAAAAATGGATGCAACACATGGATTCAGAATTAAAATTTCGCCACGCTTCATTAATTTCAAACACAGCAAAAACTCGTACAGTTTCTCGGAAAATTGGAAAGCCAGTGAAGCTTGTTACTTGAGTCCATAATTTTATTATATATGCAAATGATCTCTCATTTAATGTTAGAATGCAATGTTAGTTGCTTAAAGGTCTACTTTTACGCTGTGATTCGGTGATTAATATTCCTCTTTTATATAATACAACTTAAAATTGCTGTCCAATACAAATTAAAATTAGCCACAAATTGGCCAAGCGGTTAGACAGCTTGATTCTCAACAAGGAAGCCCGGGTGACTGCATGTGAGATTTGTGGTGGATAACACGGCGCAGATGCAGGTTTTCTCCGGGATCTCCGGTTTCTCCCGCCATAATTCCTCCAATTACTCCATTATCATCTTTCCTTTCATTCATTTCGCCTTCATTTTATCATTTACTTCTCTCACGGTCATACCAGGCATTGGTTTTATATCCTGGGTTTTCTATTGGTTTTCCATCCTGAGTTTTCTATCCATTGCAGAGTTTCTGTTGCTCAATCCCACGCCTATAGGCATAAGGGATAAAGGAGGAAGAATCCCCTAACACCACAATAGTGTAAAACTATGTAAGTTAAAGAAAAAGAAGTAAACATGAGTGCTCTATCGCTAAAATTAATAAAATACTGAAATGGTTTTTAATATTTGTTTACCTGGTAACGAGTCTCTTAATTTCAGCGCGTTTTCATTGTTATGTTGACGAAAACCAGAAGACAAGTCACATTAAACTTCTTTATTTGTAACTAAAATGGATGGCACACTGCTAAGGTGCAATAGCATTTTCTTTTACAGAAATGCATAGCTTCAAACGGTCTCTTTAATGCCTTCTGTCTCTTTAGCAGCTTTACCAGCTTGTACTGCTAATAGATAATTTCTCTGACGTACACGCAGGTTAACCTCTTACACGGAGCTTGGCTGTTCTACTACCCGCCTATTCCTCACCACGGAGATTGGAATGCAACACATTTCTCTGCACTGCCCTGTTGACTCATACAACTTGATTGACCGACTGATTCGTGAAGTGCTTCACTGCATCGATTCCTCACCACGGAGATACACTCGTCGGGTGACACTTGAAGCTCGAAACACACACTAACTCTAAAACACAGTATCCTCCTGTTAGGACTCTCAACGGTTGTTATATAGTCCTGCCGGCACGAGAAATTGTTCCAGTACTAGAACGTTCTGGAATTACATTCTGAAACGGTCCCGGACGGCATGTGCTCAGAAACATTAGGTATATATTCTGGCTTCGCAATATCTTCGTGACGTGAGCTAGTGACTGCCCCCATAGAAGGCTGAGTCAATCCAGCCCCTCCCAATGGCAAAAACAATGGTCGCTCAATTTCCTGATTCGGCTCCTGTTCTTGAATTATCGGATGCGAGAGCCCCTAGTGTTTTACCGGGGAAATATATAAGTCCATTGGAGAATTTCATGTCATTACGGCAAATTGGCCATGGTAGCTCAATGGGTGAGAGCGGCAGAACGGAAACAATTAGTTCCGTGGTTCTAATCCCAGCCGTGGCATTGAACTTTTCATGTAGACTCTAACAATCCAATACCTTAGCCTATATACGGCTAGTGTGAAGAAATTTTTAATTTCCATCATTTAATGTATCCTTAAATTAATTGAGAATTCTGCGTAATAGGTGCATGAATAACAAAATGGGGTGCGGTAATTTTACTTTGGGGCAACAAGTCTTCGGGTAGCAATAGTTTTATACTTCAAAATATAACCATTAATTTCATTGGGTTTCATTAGGTATTGTAACTAAAACATTTTCTTTGTTATGAACACCTTCTATTTTTTTTAACAAGATGTAAATAGAGGAACCTTGAAACCTCTTTTTGTGTAACACATTTACACTTAACAGTATTCCTTATAATATTAAGATTTTGCCTTCATTAGTATCGCGATAGTCTAGTTTTCACTCTCACTTCAGTGAGTAAATCTAGTGAAATTTTCGCTGTCACTTATTTCCTAACTTTGATGCCATCTCCAAATCTCCCGCGCTGATGAATTTGTTGCCGGTTGCTACAGTGGTAACCTATGGTATCCTTCTCTCAAGATGTGTTTGTATGGGTGAGTTAATACCATCAGTGAATCTGTTGGATAAATTTATGTGACTAATAAATTAACTATCTGAAGCAAGTAATGAAGGCTTCGCGGGTGATCAGCCATGTCAGATTTATGAATGTCGAGTTTTCGGCCATGGAGAATAGAAGCAAGTTTGAGTACGTAAAATTAAAGGTTTCTGAATCTTTACACAAGAAACTGTAGTTAATAAACTATCACATATAACTGTTTGCATTAATCGAGCATAGTACCTGCAGAACAGATTTTTAGATGCTCAAAAAGTTCAAATGTACAGATGTATTTTTCTTATCTTGAAAAGTGCAGAGCGATGCGCAGTGGTATCTGGACGAGTCCACCTCAGAACGGTTGCAACTGGAGGGGAGGGCAGGTCAGTTGCGTACCAGTTGCGGGCAACTAAACACGTGCAGAGCTACTCGGTAACACTACAGCTTGTTCCAAAATGTGCTTGTCTCCTGGTTCCAAGAGAGCATTTATAAATGACGCCTCCCAGAAGCACATTAGGAAATAAAGTGCTACATTTAAAAACACGAGTAGTAATAACCAGTATGCATAGATTTATAAAAAAGGAACAATGGTCTGGGTCAGCCATAAAAATCTGGGGAAGGGATATCTGAGGCAACAGTTCTGTCTGAAAGCAGTTTAGGAGAGTTATTAAGGAAAGAAATGTCATTGGTGCTAGTGCGACAACGTCCTCTATGCCCAGTAGACAGAGATTAAGAACATGCACAAAATCTAATTTGGATGTTTTAATTCAGAAGTAGTTAGGTGAACTATGAATAATTTAAAAAGAAACAGAAAAACAAAGACCAACTTTGAAGAAAGTGCTCATGAAGCTTAAAAATTCTACTGACTTCCAAGGCAGTGTCTGAACATTAAGAAGAGATCTTTTGAAGCTAGGATTATTTGAAAAAAAAAAAAACAATAAGCGTGACATACAAGTTTTAATCAAACACAGCACCATACGTGCAAAAAGCCTTAAGTATTTACGAAATATTCGGAGATATCAAAGTGTAGTTTATATGGATGAAATTTATATAAATGCAGCACATACTAGACCATATGCCTGG
>CM060958.1:51416777-51461777 GCA_030765055.1 Mantis religiosa | reverse complement strand
GTTCAGTGTCGAATTGTATTCTTTGTGTCCCATTTACTCATTGTCTCCTTTTTGTCAAATAATATGAATGGCGTGAAAACTACAACTCAACAAAACAAAAAGTTTACGTTTATCACAACAAACTTGTATTCTGCTGGAGGTTTTAGAGTAAATATTGTGACTTTGTGGGTTCGTGAAATAAATAATCCAGGTTACAGACACAAAAAATTGCACTTTATTTCCGTAGCGATACACTGTTCACATACACAATATAACATACAGGTGAACCAACATAGCTGCTCACCCGCACGCGTTCAATTACCGACTGACTGTCTCCGTTCAGGCATGCTGCCTTTTTATCGATTTATAACACACCAGAAATTTCTCGAACAATTGAGACCGGCTAGAACAAAGGCGAACTCTTGCCAAATCCGTCTGTTCCCGCCCACCATCTTGGCAATTCTCCATCTCCACACTGCACTGCCGTCTCTTTGATCTTGTTACCCGCGCTGCCTCCAATCAACAATGACCTGGCGACAATATGATGAACTTTTTGATAACATGAGTAGATTGAGAAACACGTGTACTGATCACAGCTGCAGTTTTATTTTATTCGTATAAAATGCATTACATGAATTTTATTTTAGTTTTAGTAAATCTGTTTAGAAGTGAAATAATTTTGAGGGCAAATCTTTTATCTAGAGCAGATTAGGAAGATCCGTCAGTGATTAAATGTCCTCTATGGTAATACTATTTTTTGAAAATGTTACAAAAAGTCACACCTTCATAATTTTTAAAATGTTATCACGTTAAACACCCTATATAAACTAGCCATAAGCTAAAAAAGTGTGTGCGTGTGGGGCTAAAGACGTTTTAATCACTGTCACGCCTATCAAATGCACTCGAGCATCAGTTTTTTGTTCGATAACCAATCTTCTTGAGAAGTTGCCCACAACATTTATTGTTAAAATAAAATAATTGTCTTTGCTCAAGGGGCCGTCGCAGATGAGGTCACGCACTTGTTGGATGGCTCCAAAGTAAATTGTTAAATTTCCAGTCGATCTCTCCCCTCAGCACGCACCACTGATGGCGATGTTATTAATAGACGGGGTCCGTAACAAAGCCTAACCGAGTGGATACGGAAGCAAATCGAAAGAAATATACAGGGTGTTAACACGCTTTAGTCGTATACGTTTCCACCAATTCCATTATTTCTCTACGATTTAAGGACAGTAGGAAGGAGAAGCTTATATTAAACCCAAAATTATATAAAGTGTTGTATTTTAACAAATCACCACATTTTGGAGGTATTCTATAGTGGATGGGAAGAGCACACATGTCAAAAATACGAAGTCAGTTCAAATTTATTATTTAAGGAACGTCATAAGGATTTTCAATCCTTTCGCTCCTTTATGCCAGCATTTTGTCATTACTTTTGAATTTTTGAAATATGAACCAAGCTATTTTTTATTAAAATATTATATTTGACATACTGAGATGACAAGTAAGTAACATATCTTGAATTATTTATGAGAAATCTTTGGATATCCTGTATCTTATTAGATTTGGTATAATTTTAGATATGTCATCCAAAATAAATAGGCAAATGCATACCATACAAAAATGATGAGTTCATTAAAAATTAAAACAGTTATAAACAAACCTTTTAACTGAGGGTTAACAATTTTCACGGCATTTATTACCATTATTTTAAACTTTACATACAGCTAAGTGTTTTCGGAGTGCTGTAATTGTTCATTTACTTCTCTCATTTTCATGGAAAAACCACTGAATTTATAAGCTATTATATAGAGTTCATGATTTAAGGATAATATCTGAAGTCACCTACCACTACATTTGTTTGGGTTTATATAAAATATTAAGCAAAGTAAATGCCTTAGGTCGTCTTATCCTCCATTTCACAGCTCTTTTATATCCATATATTTAAAAGACTAAGGCCTCAAAAACAGTGCAGAAAGATTTAGGGTATACTACTCAGTAACTTTTAATTAAAATTTACAATTCTACCCGCCTGCGAAGTCTCCTTTTGAGTGACCACAAGTATCCAGTGCAAACAGTAGTTGTGAAGAAAATGATGGCTCCATAAGACAATTGCAATACGTCATCACCAACAAGAGACAGCCTCTACAGAATTGGATATTGTTCCGTCACATTAGCGCAGAAGACGTTTAATCAATACTAAAATTCTGGCGTGAATTGCAGTGTGTAATTTTATGCAACGTACAGACCTATATGTCACCTAAAGCAAATTTGATTTAATGCCCTGCTAAGGAAGACAGCAAAGGAAGTGACATCACAATCTATTTAGTAAACAGAGTACATACACTTTGCTGAAGATAGGAAATAGCTGAGTGATAGTAATTCGCTTTCTGTACTGAAGTGACAGCACTTTCAGAGAAGATTGAACTTGCTCTTTCCCGTTTTGGGCTTTAGATTGGATTTCTATGTGTAGTATATTGAATAAAAGTGTGAACCTCACATTCAAGAAGTCACGAGCACAAATACGGATGAGGACTATACAGGGTGTCAATAAACTACATTGAAATAATTTCAGCTGTTATAGACGTCACTAATATAAGCAGGTTGAGATAGGCAATGTATGGACTGAGGATAAACATAACTCAGTTAATTGTATTGGACCTAATTGGCATCGGATGCTGATAAGTTCTGCTTAAACAAGATGGGTGTGATTATTGGATTACAATTTCTTTAAAACTTCTTCCGGAGTATAGAAATATCAATGCTTAGTAGCTCCTTATTGGCGTTCTCAAGATTTAATGTCTCAAAGATCTCTCAAATCTCGAATTAATCACCTGCCAGTGCGACACTGAATAGCGATTGCCTACCTTAATCCATCATGTAGCCTACTCGAATGTACTTCTGCAACTATTATTGTGGCCCAATTCATGACGCTGAAAACTGGGCTTCTAAAGGTGGTTGGTTCAATTCCTGTCGTCTAATTAATTATTTTTTCTTCGTAGTTTAATACGTATACACTAATAGGAAGAAGTGACTTGATTCGTAGCTAAGAACGTGAATCTGATTGGCTAGTGCAATAATTACTACACTTTTTTCTTGGGCCACCTAAAGTCTCTAGTGTAATGAACAAAAGAAGACCTAACTGCTCGAATAATTGCAGCAGGTGAAGTTATTCGACACATATAAGGAATTTTAATTGTTCGTTCGTCGCTGTCAACTTTGCATTGAAAACGCAGGTCGCCATATCGAGTAGTTCCTATTAACCTGACGTAAATAGCTGCAATTACGTTTTATTTTATGAAAGTACGTTCAGCCTTTAAATCACTTCCCACTTAGACGTACAACATTGAAAGCATTAAACAGGATTTAACCTTCCTTAGAAGGAATTATAATTAATTTTACTACAAGGTGAAATTAAAACGAAAAATGCATACATTTATACAACAATTAGGAGCTTTCACAACATATTGAAAAGACATTCAAACAAAACAAAAATAAACAAAAAAGACAAAAGTTAAGGATACTTGAACCCGTTAACCTTTCACTTGAAAGATAATATCATAACCATTGTGCCAGAGGGAGTACTGCGACACGACTCTTCATTTACGTGTGTTGTGGACTGAATGTTTCTCAAGTGTTATCAGTGGCGTACTGGTACTTTAGAAATTGTAGCCCTAGCTTCCACATTTGGACCAACCTACCTCAAATTACTTGTTTAAGATGTCTCCACTTGCTCCGAAAATATTTCGGTGTTGTGTTTATTAATATGCTGTATATAAGGGTGATCAGACCATTAAAAACCATTATTTTAAAGTATTCATGCTTATCTCGAAGAAAACGGTCCGCTGTTTACTTATCTGTTTGTCACGCAAAGAGAGGATTTGCCTACAATTTTGGCTTATTGTATGTGTCCTGTGTACATAGCAAAATATTTAGTTAATGTTTATTTATAGAAGAAATAGAAGCACAAACGTTTTGTGATTTGAGTTGAGTGGAGAATTCAAGTGAGTAGTATACTAAGCATCAGAGTTACTAAAAAAAGCTACGTAAATCAAAACTACACTTGATTGCCATTTTAATGTACAGGACCATCGGAGCTTCCATCAACAACTTTTAATTCTGAGTTTGTATACTTCCGCTATTTGTTATATGCATATCTGGAATTGGGATATTTTATTTGTTGTGAATTAATAAAACGCTCGCTAATGTTTTGCTAAGAACTGTATCCAACCCCGATTGTATTTGAAAATTTTAAGCGATACGGCACTAACTTCGTTTCAGTTGTATCTGACTGATGAAGCCAACTTCCAGGAGAAGTTCAATTCTAGAAGTTCATTTGTCTCGAACATTTTAATTACATATTTTTCTAAATAAATTAATGTACCTGTTGTTTTGTAACGCAATGTTTTGCAGTTTGCAACTGGTAACAATTAAATCTTCAGCATGATTTGAAAATACTGGTTGTGTTATTTTGTTATCTTTATTTTTTTTCCTGTACCACTCCATAGGAGGAACAAGACTATTAATAACACGAGTAATCTATATACCAAAACATATGAAGTCCCATAAAACGGTGTGGTACGAGGTTTTTAAGGTATAGCTGAGGGTCGTAGAAGAGATCCAGAAGTTACTTGAAGCAGACAAGAAAAAATCCTCCATTTCCTTTGAGACAAATATTTTGAGCACTGAATACAGTTGGAACCTGTAGGCATCTTCTGTAGCCATTATACAATCTTGCTCCAGCAGTATCGCAGAATATCCAACTGAGATTCAACAATACATCAGACACCATGCTCTCTGTAGCATGGGTGCATTCATGTGATAACATAGCGATCTATGTCATAGGAACAGCAAGCGGTACTGAGCGCTTTGTTCTCAAAATGTACGTTAGACTACATTGTTCTGTTGTGGTAATATTGTTGTTGCTAAACTTGGTTCAACTAGCACGTATGGGTGTTAATGTTTCTGTTGGACAGACAAACGCCAAAGAATGGAGCAGTAGAACAAACTTTTTAAATTAGTAGTATTTATGTAATTGTGACAGATCTACTTCCTGAAATACTGTTTAGGTATACAGTTCGGTCATATTGTGGCGAGGCCACAGACTGCAGGCTCGCAGCTAGCATGCACGAGCTCCGTGGCCCTGACATAAAAAAAAAAACTTATTGTATCAACTTAATTGAGAAGGCATACGTTACACTTTTAATACCAATAACATATTTATCTAATCTTTGAAGAAAAAGCACCATTGATGATACCTCCAATATCGCACTTGAATTTTATATCACGAAAAGTATGAAGAACAGGCTGCTTTCCGAATGGGTAGACAAACCCAAGACCAAATTTTCTCATTGAGAATCATAATAGAGAAAGCTATAGATAGAGGAAAGGGTATTTATTTAGGATTCTTAGATTTGAAAGCAGCATTTGATTCAATACCTAGGGAAGAAATTTGGAGAGCTCTAAAGAACAAAAAGGTACCTATGAATTTTATTGAAGCAATACAATCAGTTTATCAAGAACCAAAAGGGATAACAAGATTAGATGGACAAGAATCAGAAACATTTCTGATGAATAGAGGAGTTAAACAAGGAGATAGCCTCAGCCCACTCTTATTTATTATTGTGATGGATGAAATATGGAAAATTTGCAAAAGAAGAACAGCAAGAACTATGATAGGATATAGAAATTTAAGACCAGTTTCGGCACAATCGTTTATATATGCTGATGACATCATATTAATAGCAAATAGTAATAATAATTTGCAATTAGCGCTAAATGAATGGAAAGAAGAATTAACTAGAAAAGGTTTAGAATTAAACATACCCAAAAGTAAAACCATGTATATAGGAAGGAAAGAAGAAGAAGAAGTTAAAATTAAATGTAATGATGAAATCTTAGAACAGGTGGGAACTTATGAATACCTGGGTACAGTTATAAATAAGGATGGAAAATAGAGCAGGAAATTTTAAACGGAATAAGAAAGGTCAATTCGGTCTACCATTGTGGGAAAAAAAAGGAAGTAACAAAATATACAAAAATTATAGTATTTATAACAATACTACCAATTCTATAAAATGGAGCAGAGAGCTGGACTCTCCTACTGAAACAAGAAAGCAAAATAACAGCTATGGAAATGAGATATTTAAGACGAGGTGTGGGGAAGACAAGAAGAGATAGGATTAGAAATGTAACAATAAGGGAAGAGTTGGGTACACACTCCGTTAAAGAAATATTGGAAAAAACACAACTTAAATGGTATGGACATGTACTCCGCATGTCAGAAGAAAGAAAACCCAAACAATATTTAGAAGCAAGACCAGAAGGTAAAAGAATTAGGGGAAGGCCACGCATGTTGTATCAGGAATACATTGAGAATTTGGGGAAGGATAGAGGGAAAACCATAACAGAAATGAAGAGAATGATGATGGACCGAGAAAAGTGCTGGAAATGGGTAGAAGAGGTTTGTACTCCACGCTTAACAGCAGAAATGAGTTAGAGAAAGAAGAAGAAGAAGAAGAAGAAGAAGAACAAGAAGAACAAGAAGAACAAGAAGAAGAAGAAGAAGAAGAAGAAGAAGAAGAAGAAGAAGAAGAAGAAGAAGAAGAAGAAGAAGAAGAAGAAGAAGAAGAAGAAGAAGAAGAAGAAGAAGAAGAAGAAGAAGAAGAAGAAGAAGAAGAAGAAGAAGAAGAAGAAGAAGAAGAAGAAGAAGAAGAAGAAGAAGAAGAAGAAGAAGAAGAAGAAGAAGAAGAAGAAGAAGAAGAAGAAGAAGAAGAAGAAGAAGAAGAAGAAGAAGAAGAAGAAGAAGAAGAAGAAGAAGAAGAAGAAGAAGAAGAAGAAGAAGAAGAAGAAGAAGAAGAAGAAGAAGAAGAAGAAGAAGAAGAAGAAGAAGAAGAAGAAGAAGAGTATGAAATCAAAAACCTGGGAAAATTTTTGAATTTGAATCAAATCTTTAAATGTGCAGTGATCTATTTCCATTCAATTTAGTATATAAAATTATTTACAAAAAATAAGTATTGTAATGAATTGATCTACAAGGTTTCAACCGCAGAACTGTGCATTTTCTGACGCAATCATTAATACACATAATGTACGTCTTATTCAAAATATATTATATGAATTAGAAACCCTTGTTGTAAGAGCTCAGGTTATACATGAAAGTCGGTAAAACACAAGATCAACCCACCTCAGTCTACCATCTACAAGAAAAGCTTTCGAAATATTGATATTCTTCATTATGCCTGTAATGATTTTGACTATAGTACTAACTCTTTAACACATTTTCATTACAATATAATCATATATTTTCTGGGAATGTTCTCAAAGGTCCTCTTTATTTTCGCATAACTTATAAACAGAGACAGGACAGAAAAGCAGTTTAGGTTTTATAGATTTTGTTGGAGTGAACTATTTACACATACTCCTTGTTATTTATTTGAATTGTCCAATACTCTCCAATAAAGTTTATTCCTCTTTTATGGTCTTTCCTTGCCAAGGGAGATGAATATCAAAACATTCGATTAGCGACCATCTCTTAAGGGAATCACCTGTTACTTAACCCTACTAAATTCAGCTATTCTCATTGGAAATAGGAAATATACAAAGATGTTTTTACACAAAGGTTTATCTCGATTAACGTGAAGTAGACAGAATAGCATTTTAAGAAATGTTTTATACAGAAGGTAATGTAAGATCAGATGGTTTCTTACCAGAAGTCAGCATTGTTGATACACCTACACTCCTGGAACTGAAATTGGCTGATATTTGCCTCGAGCCCGCTTTGATCCTAATTAGCCAGCTCACCGGTTTAGTTTATTTTACTCTACGGACTTCGTGTTTGGCCGTAATCCAATATTGTTTCGTCGAGAAAAGAACATGTAAGGAAACAAAACATATTCTAAATGAGCAGGGAAAGGTCATGAAATCGTCCAACGAAGCCAAAACCATATATCATTTTCTGTTATTCAATTCGTTTATTTTATGTTCTCTGTAACGAATGTGGAAGTGGAGTGTTGCATTTCACCCTAAGATTCGATACTGGGATTACTGAAATAACACCTTTGAGACTATCTGCATAAAAATATATATTTTAACAGTATATGCGAATAATGTACAGCATTAAAAACAGTATAACTCCAAAGGAAAGCTCACTTACTATTCGTTCACTGACATTTTAGCTGATGGGTTCAGATGGCTTGTCTAGGAGGCAACACAGGGCCCGGAAGGAAGGCAACAGAGAAGACAGCTTCGAGAGTTGTGAAGTATTTCAGCCAAGAGCGAGGCCTGCAGTGCGTGTGACGTCAGGCAAGAACCCTGTAGCACCACGTTGCCATATATATGGCGCTGTGAGTACAGAATCTGAGGGTTCAGTGAGGTGTAGTACACTCGATGACAACAGTGTATCTGCGACGTGCCTAATGGAACTGTTAAATTTACAATGTGACGATTTATTGAAGGAAAGATATACACACCAGAAAGAGTTTTCTGAGTTTTACAAGAATGTCCCTCAAACCCGATTTCCGAGATTGTATTCACTTGTCGCACGGACACTGTGTATGTTTGGCACGACATATGTGTGCGAAACATTTTTTTTTCTCTGTTATGAAATTAGCTAAGTCCAAACCCCGAAGTATCTTGTTCGTTCACAATCTAACATGCACCTATGATTACGAATTTCCCAGATATTGATAAACTAGTTAAAGAAAAACGAAACAGAAAGTGTCGGAAAATGTCCACGTAATTTTTTTCTGAAGGGGTCTCCTCCAATTTTCAGAAAAAATTACTTTATGTTATATTTTATTTACTTTATAAAATCCCTAACCTTCAGATAAACTACTTGTTGAAGTTTTATATATTTTCTCACAGCACAGAGCCAAAATGTAATTGTTTATAAACCGTGACCAATTGTGTAATTAAAGCACTCAGCATTAATATTACAACACCCTGATGTAAGTTGTACATATTATTAATACCCGATACGTTTCCTGTCTTTCCTACGCTGTCGGAACCCGGACACATCAAAATACTTCCTTTCCATTGGGTAGCAGAAATAAATGCTGTGACGTCACACACTAACCTGTCTTTCGTTCGGGAGCATATTTGGCAGATAAAGCTAACGAACCTGACGTCACACCGCCATTACGTGTCTTCCCCTGCACTATAAGTATGAATTTACCCTCCCTCTTGTCCCCACTACTTTCACTAAGCAGGTAAGCATAGCCAAGTAAATCAGTTGATTCTGTTTATAGTTGCGTGGCAGTCTATCAGTGCAGTGGTAGTTTACATGTGCTAAAGCACAGTTTTGGTGAACCTAACTAACATTGGATACATTACGAACTTCACTCTAAGGAGGCATTTCAATGCGACTCGTGCTGGAGCTTATAAACCCTAAGTGAACTAATTTTGCGCAGTTCAGGAAAACATGGCTTTGATTTGTACACACATATCCCGAGCTGCACCATTTTGCAAGCAAATAGTTAGCTATGTTTAACACTACTTATCAGCGTGCACAACGTTACAGGTTATTAACATTGAACAAGAACGTGCTACCGAATAGCGCCTTCATATGTTTCTCTTATAGTTTGCTGCCGGACATTAAAACACTTAATAATGGAAATGAAACCAGCAGGGATATATCAGTCGTGTAAATTAAGGGAGTATCATTATGAATATGTCGTTATTTAATAATGCACAATGTTGACAATTCCAGTGCACTTTGTAGATTGCTACAATTACTTTTTAACATTATAGAAACTATTTAAATGTCTTTAGCGGATTAACAACTATTCTATAACAAAAAATTATATATACTACAACATTTAATTCTATATAACTGCTTTTGTCAACTTAAGGTTTGACTTAGGTCAGTTATGTCAACGATTACTCTCAATATGCCAATATGAGCCGTTTAACATTGTCGCTCCGTCCTTCACTCTATTCTCTAGTATCATTTATCCTCTTAGTGCTTTTCTAGCCAAAACATGAGTTCAGAACTATGCATTTGATTACGTACAAAACCCATAAGACCCCACTGCGGCACACGTCACCTTTTTGTTTGCGTACCAGATAAAAGGAAAAGGTCATGAGGTAACACTAGCATTCTGAACCCTTGTGCGTACAGTGAGTCAACAGTGTTGCAAGGATCTAATCGGAGTTGGTTGATGACAACCTTAAAACTCAACAGTGTACTTTCAAATATTACCGACAACAGTGCATCCTTCACTCTGTCACGCGACTTTACCCCACACTTGTTTCAGAATAAATAAGCATTCCCTCCCATCGCTAGCTACCTGCTTGGAAGGGCACCCCATCCCACTAGCTAAAACTTCAGTGACCGAACAGTAAATGCTAAAGCGTTTTCCAAGGATAGGATACAAAGATTTTTAGGAATATTCCCTCAGCTCAAATTATACTTTATATGGAACACTTTGCGGAAGTATTGATGCTATTAGAATCGGCTGTATATATTTTTTGTTAAAGTAACACTTAAGGTATTTTCATGACATATATGCCATGAATTTTATAAAAAATTGTTTCCAAATCTTCACCATTCTGATCACTTTTTATGACTAGTAAACCGTAAGAGATACAGAAAGTCTTACACCAGAGAAATGCAGATTTCATTTAAAAAATTCAGTTCATATCAAATCCCTGCTATCTGAACTTTTAAATAATTTTCTGCAATAAGAAGACTTCATTCGTCTTTTTTGTTAGTAATGCAAAAATAACGAAACTTGACCAGCTTTTAGAAGATTTGCTTTTGCTTAACTATTGTACCTACAAGAAGAGGTGCAAAAAAGGCACGTGTCTCGATTAAGGTAATCTATATAGAGGAGTAAGCTTTTCTATGAATACTTTATAGGAAAAATGAATGGAAAAATTAAAGTGAATATAGCAGAGATTTTTTACTACCGCTCACAGGTATTAAGTCGGAAGCTCGATTGTGTTGTTTTGAAATAAAGGGAAGTAACTGGAATTATTGTTTTCTATTCCATATCATATGGTCTTTTTGCTAACCGTGAAGTACTTCATCCGTATTTACACGGGTTTTTAATCTTCATATTATATTTTAGCTTTTAACAATTCATAAATGTTTACCTCCTTTTTAATTTCCATATCACTGAATGTTTGCTTTAATAAAAAAAGTGTTCTAAAAACGAACAATAGTAGTTTCACAGGAGATAACGAAATATATTTTGAAACCTCCATTACAATCATAGCCACTCAAACAACAGCTCTTTCCTTCGGATTTTCTTTTAGAATACGAAAAAGGAAACAAAATCTACTGCGCTCTTATTACCTGAACTCCCACAAAGCTATTTTTTTATCATTTAATACCAATATTGGTAAAAACTGAGGTATTGCTTTTCTTCGTATGTCCTGTAAGTGCATTGGCTCACCTTTTATGCAATATTTATTTTTTATTTTCTCTTGCTGAGGCAATTCGGAAGCATTTTGACCTTAAGGAATAATCAAAACTTCTCAGAGTGGCTGGTTATGTGTTAGATTCGAATTTTGTTTTTCTTTGAAGACCAGGGAAAAGAATAACGACTTCTTATTTCAGAAAAGTATAAGTTTTGGGAAATTAATGATAACAAGGAATATCTCGAAAATAGTTTACTCAAAAAGTGTGTGTGAAATGAATTATGTACTACGTTTTCGGTGCTGTAAGATTTTGTATATCTATTATGGTTTACCAGCTACAGAAAGTTTTTTCGGAATGAAGAGGACTTCAGAATCTTTTCTCAGGAAATTCAAGTACACGATTTATTTGTTCCAAAAATGTCTTAAATATGTGATAATATAATCACAATCAGCAGAACCATTTTAAGAAAATCAACATTTTAAATAAAGTTTCAATGTCAAGGGTGGTGTGTAGGAGAAAAATTTGAAAATTAAGGTTATCCTTAGAAGATTTTTGAGTTATGCTTTTCACACTCACATACACACATCAACCTTTATCTAGAATTCCAAGGGGTGTCCTACCTTCCTTCCTCCCTTCCTTCCTTCCTTCCTTCCTTCCTTCCTTCCTTCCTTCCTCCCTACCTCCCTTCCTTCCTCCCTCCCTTCCTCCCTTCCTCCCTTCTTCCCTTCATCCCTTCCTCCCTTCCTTCCTTTCTTTCTTTCTCTATTTCTCTCTTTCTTTCTTTCTTTCTTTCTTTCTTTCTTTCTTTCTTTCTTTCTTTCTTTCTTTCTTTCTTTCTTTCTTTCCTTCTTTCTTTCTTTCTTTCTTTCTCTCTTTCTCTCTTTCTCTCTCTCTTTCTTTCTTTCTTTCTTTCTTTCTTTCTTTCTTTCTTTCTTTCTCTCTCTCTCTTTGTCTCTTTCCTTCTTTCTTTCTTTGTTTCTTTCTCTCTTTCTCTCTTTCCTTCTTTCTTCTTTTCTCTTTCTTTCTCTCCTTTTTTCTTTATTTTTTTCTTTCTTTCTCTCTCTTTCCTTCTTTCTTTCTTTCTTTCTTTTTCTCTTTCTCTCTTTCTTTCTTTCTCTCTTTCTTTCTCTCTTTCTCTCCTTCCTTCTTTCTTTCTCTTTTTTCTCTCTCTTTCTTTCTCTCTTTTTTCTTTCTTTCTTTCTTTCTTTCTTTCTTTCTTTCTTTCTTTCTTTCTTTCTTTCTTTCTTTCTTTCTTTCTTTCTTTCTTTCTTTCTTTCTTTCTTTCTTTCTTTCTTTCTTTCTTTCTTTCTTTCTTTCTTTCTTTCTTTCTTTCTTTCCTTCCTTCCTTCCTTCCTTCCTTCCTTCCTTCCTTCCTTCCTTCCTTCCTTCCTTCCTTCCTTCCTTCCTTCCTTCCTTCCTTCCTTCCTTCCTTCCTTCCTTCCTTCCTTCCTTCCTTCCTTCCTTCCTTCCTTCCTTCCTTCCTTCCTTCCTTCCTTCCTTCCTTCCTTCCTTCCTTCTTTCTTTCTTTCTTTCTTTCTTTCTTTCTTTCTTTCTTTCTTTCTTTCTTTCTTTCTTTCTTTCTTTCTTTCTTTCTTTCTTTCTTTCTTTCCTTCCTTCTTTCCCTCTATCTTTCTCTCTTTCTTTCTCTTTCTTTCTTTCTTTCTCTCTGTTTTTTCTTTCTTTTTCCTTTCTTCTTCCTTCCTTCCCTCCCTCCTTCCTATACTCCTTCCATTTCTCCCTCCTTCTTTTCCTTCCTTTTTCTTTCTTTCTTTCTTTCTTTCTCTCCTTCTTACTTACTTTCTTTCTTTCTTTCGTTTTTCTTCCTTCCTTCCTTACCCCCTTCCCTACTTCCCGCCCTTCCTCCATCCCTCCCACCTTTCTTTCTTTCTTTCTTTCTTTCTTTCTTTCTTTCTTCCTTTCTTTCGTTCTCTCTCTCTTTCTTTCTTCCTTTCTTCCTTCCATCTTTCCATGCTTCCTTTCTTTCTTTCCTTATTTCTTTCTTCCTTTCATTCTTTCTTTCATTCATTCATTCATTCATTCATTCATTCATTCATTCTTTCTTTCTTTCTTTAATTTCTACTTTCCTTCTTTTTTCTTTCTTTCTTTGTTCCTTTCCTCCTTTCTTTCCTTCTTTCCTTCCTTCTTTCTTTCTATGCCTTTCTCTTTCTTTCACTCTTTCCTCCTTTCTTTCTTTATTCCCTTCCTTCCTTCTTTCTTTCTTTCTTTCTTTCTTTCTTTCTTTCTTTCTTTCTTTCTTTCTTTCTTTCTCTGTTCTGTTTTTTTTATTTGTTCAGGGAGTCTTAACACAGAAAACATTGAAATGGATTTTTGAGGTATCGTTTGGAAACCATTTTGGGTAGAATGCTACGACACTATAAGTAGGAAAGTGCTAAAATAATGGTCACTTGGTACTAGTACAATATCAGTTTGTTTATTTGGACATCTACTTTTCTGGCCAGTCAAATATCCGATATCAAATGGGTTTTATGGATATCTTCAGCCTGAAAAGTATCGGCAGGGTACCTGGGATATTTCAGTCTTATTCTACCTTTTCAACATTGCTTTAGACACGGTTAGTGTGAAAAAAAAAAGTTCCAAATGTCCTAATTTCCAAGTAATTCTTGACAGTTTTATGACGTAATTCCTAGCTATATTTATTACTAAGCCGCAATACAAATATTGCACTGCATTCAAAAAATTGAACCTCTAAACTTCACTGAAAATAAAATTTCAAAGCTCATGTATCCAAAAAGGCATGATCAGAAATTGTTACGCGCGCGAATATAAGTGTCGTATTTCTGTTAACGGCATTCATAAAATGTCAGTTAAACATAAACCTGGTATATATGAGTTCAGCGTCTCTCAAGTACGTTTTCAAGAAAATACCCCCTTCTCTCGAAAACAAAGATTTGCATGAAAAATGTGTCTTTTTCTAAAATGTTCTTTAACATGTGTATAAATATTTTAATTTAAAGACATAATAACAAATTTGAAATATTTTACCTATTCTGAGTGACATTAAATATTAACAGTGTGAGTTAGAAAAAGTCCTACCATAGAAGAAAAAATACATATAGACAACTCTAGAAAACATATACGCTAATTTTGCGTCGTTAACTACTTCCAAGACATTCTTTATTACAGTTTGAAATTTCAAGTACTTAAACATTTTCCACTGGGGAATCGTTACTTTTTTGTTGTTATCGAACGAGTGTGAAAATAAAAGTTTAGTGAAATTGGTTTTTGTCAAGACGAAATATCGCCTGCTCCTCTGTCATAGCTGGAGAGGTCCCAAGTACGAGAAAACGCCATGGTCAGCCATTGCTTGAGGTGTTTTTGGCGGGGATTTCCCTTATCCTGAAAAAAGAATGTCGGGTAACTCTAAGTTGTATGGACCTTGAGGGCATTTTAGCATCATTTCACCCATTTCATTTATCCTCCAATATGACCTATCCGGTTAAGAAAAAGAATGGTTTATAGAAGGGTGAGTCTAAAAAAAATTTTTTTTCTTCATTTATTTAGTTTCTTTGAAATGCAGGCAGATAGCTTGCAACTTTATTTTATATTTTGAACATTACATACTTTTAAAATAGTTGGATAAAGACTATTTTAGAAAACAGGGAGCGTTAAAATCGAAACTCTTTTAATGAGACACATAGGACAGACAATAATCGAAAGTGTACTTTCTTGGAATACTACTGCACAAATACCATATAACGTGTTCTACGTGATGTAAGATCTTCACCTACGTTACTAAGCCAGCCAGAACCGCTTCGAACTGGTCCAATAACCTTGTGTAACCGCTTAATCGTAAACAATTCTACAAGCCACAAATGACTTGAACAGTAGAAGTATCACTTCTGCGCAAGTTACAGGAAAGACTTACAGAAGAGCTCTTGATAAGTAACGTAGGCGTTTACTGATGAGTCGATGCAGAACTCGGTCGCTGTTCATGTTGTTAGCAGGACAGGTTTGTTTCCGTTCCACCTTGACCGGATGATGTCAACGACCCCATGCACTCTCTCCACTACCAACAAAAAGAAATTCCCGCGCGAACTGTAGCCGTGACGAAGGCCAATCTAGAAACGTGATTCCGGTGCATACCCTAGAATACGCGGAATTCTTAACAGAGTAGCGATTCTTTTATTTGAATCTTTGGAATTGGAGAATAGATCTGCAGAAACATGGATGAGATTGTCAATTTGGGATGTCAGTGGGTTTAGGCCATTAATCTTGCGATGAAAAGTATTTTATACTGATTATTGGAAATTCCAGCTGATAAGGGTACTGGGGTGTGATGTTCTCTCAACATCAATGACTGCTATTGTTTTATTTTTACGTCTTGCAATATTAAGTCGTATCGGACAATGGATGAAATGATGCTCAAATGAGCCGAGGGTCCATAGAGCTGTCACCCGACACTCATCTTTCAGGATAAAGGAAACCCACGGATAACGCCTACCCATATAACTGACTCTCTCCGAAATTCGAACTGGAAATCTGTTGTACGTGAAGCAGGCACGTATTTAGAAGTCAAATTCCGGGAGGGTGGGGGTGTCCAAAAATCTACGTTGAATTATTTGTTTTTAATAAATAATCAATCAGGGATGTCTTTTTATCATGTTAGTAAAAATAAAAAACACTAGTAATATATTATATTCACATGACTTTCTCCACACAAGCTTCTACAAATTATTCTTAGAAAAGTTTGTTTTTGTCTTGTTACTTTGGATAAAGTCTGTATAAAGTTCTTGCACATTGCACATTTTTTGTGCTTATACCTGGGATAAAGTGATATAAGTAGCAATCAGGTATTTAAAAAGCGAACCACTGATTGATGCATTTGTAGTATCAGTTCTCCACGAATGAAAAGGGAATAGGAACTTTGAAGTTAAAAATTACATACCTTCAAGTAAGTATCCGGGAATTCTAGTCAACAACTTATAATATATCGGAATTGGTTAACTTTGCATGAAATTATTGTAATTGGCATTATTTGTGCATTTCAACGAATTCTACAGCTGCTGTGCAATAACGTTTCGTTTATCTATTAAATAACTTCATGTCTGCCTGACAGTGAATTGAGACTTTACTTTAAGATCAGAAGCTTGAATAAACTTGTTCGATTTATTTTAAACTAAGTTTTATTTCAACTATTTATTAAAAGTTTGAAATTTTAATTTATTTGGGGGGGGTTCGGGACCTTCTGAACCACCCCCTTAAATACGTCCCTGACGTGAAGCAATCACGCTACAACCTATGTTGTGGTGGTTCTAGGTTAATTTTGCCCAAAACTTATTCAGGGCTTACTTCGCCCTTCAGCTTTTACATTTTGACACAAAATAAACACAATGCAAGTCTGTGTTATTATAAGCAAATGTTGCACATCCTGATGCACCTTTTTGTAGTTTACGTCCTCCAACGTTAAGTCATATCGGACGATGAATGAAATGGGTGAAATGATGCTAAATGTGCCCGGGGTCCATGGAGCTTAGAGTTACCTGGCATTCGTTTTCAGGATAAGGGAAAACCCCGGAAAAACCGTATCCAGGTAACTCATCCTGACCGAGATTCAAACTCGGGACCCCTTGAACGTGAGGCAGACATGCTACCATCTACGCTACCGAGACGGGCTCCTGATGCACTCATTATTAAGCAAACAGGCCCAAGCACTTTTGTGGATGTGGAAATGCTGCAGATTTAAAGTGGAATTTATCAGTTTTTTTTCTGCCATTTCTACAACAAAAGGATTAATTGGTTCTCAGCTTGTGTTCCTTTTTAGGCGAGTTGTGCTTCCATCTAACGGGACTTATACACACCCAAAACACACGCTGTTAGTACTCTAAAAATCCACTTTCTCTTAGAGTGAAAGTAAATATTAGCTTATTAATAACACTGTCAGTTTCCAGTATCACTTCCGGGCCGTCATTATGCCAAAATTTTGCTCCGCAAGAGCTGGTTACATAGCAATAAATCTACTTAGTGCCTTCGCTTTGAAGCAAACTTAAGCCGGCGCTCGTAGCCATGGTCGTTAGAGCGTGTGTCTCTAGCGTTCCGTCACGCAGAGGGTCGCTGGTTCGAGTCCCGCCTAGGGCTGGGTGTATACTGTTGTGTATGTGTACTGTGTGTATATGTGCCACTAGAGTAAATAGATACCCCCGCCCCGATGGCCAAATGGGTTCTTCCCGAAAGACAAACAGGTGTCTGTGTACCGCGTATATGTACGCCACTAGAGAAAACAGATTCCTCCCGATGGCCTAATGACAAAAAAAAAAAAAAAAAAAAAAAAAAAAAAAAAAAGACCAACACCTAATTAATTAAGCTACCCTGACCGATATAAAGCAGGGTCCATGGATACAATTATGGAAGTGCCTGCCTGCCTGCCTACCGACCTACAAATTACCTACACACACAAACACAATACATACATGCATATTTGTTAACTTCGCACAAACACTTCTCTAACTTAATTCTCAGAGGTTCTTGCCAGATACGTCGAGGTTTCTGGAACAGCTTAGTATAAAGTCATTGGCGCTTTACTACCCATGGGATCATGGCTTTGTGGTTAGCACAACAAATCGTTCCGTTATGTTATTCTTTATTGTCAATTTATCACTTGAGTTTTACTCCCGGTGGGTTTGTCATTCGTCAATGAAAAATCAACAACGGATCTAATTAATTATTACATTACATCACATGCATGCATAAAACTTTTAAATCCCGGCTATGGCATTGAATTTTTCAGTCTGTCTCTACCCTTTCATAGTGCGTCCTACACACAGCTAGTGTGAAAGAACAATTAATTTCCATTAATTGTACCTAATACCGGTCCGAACTATAAAGCCCGGGCCTTAAAGTACATACAGCATAGTAAGTCGTCATTAGGGTCGTTGTCTCATGTGTTTATGAGAACTCCTAGTGGTTTACCGGGGGAAAAACACGAGTCAGTTGGAGAATTCAATGTCATGTCGGCACGTCGGTCATAGTAGCTCAATGGTTTAGAGCGGCTGGAAGGAGACCAGTAGATCAGAGGTTCAAATCCCGGCTATGGCATTGAATTTTTCAGTCTGGCTCTACCCTTTCATAGTGCGTCCTACACATGGCTAGTGTGAAAGAACAATTAATTTCCATAAACTTTTCTTTCTTTTTGTTCTCTGTTTCTTCTTTAATAAATTACATTCCTGCATTACATTCGACATTCCAAATTACATTACATTCCACCTAATAAAGATACAAGAGATTTTTCTCAGAATTACTTTTTTATTGTTTTATTTTTAACATAGTCTTAACTCTACACACTTCCCCCAGCGATGCTCCCATCTCTGTAACCCGTCCAAATAGTACTCGGCGTTTTTCTCTGCAAAATAATTGTTCACGAAGGTGATTGACTACTCTTCATTTGACGAAAATCTCTGTCATCTGAGTGCAATTTTCAGATGAAGGAACAAAAAGAAGTCGCTTAGGGCTAGATCTGGTGAGCAAGGCTGATGGTCAAGCAGTTCCAGCCGTAATTCGTGGATTTTCGCCATTGCAACCGCTGAAGTGTGAGACGATGCGTTGTCTTGGTGAAATAGGATTTTATCTTTCTGCAAATGTGGCCGATTTTCCGCAAGTTCTGCATTCAGCTTGTCAAGTAATGATGCGTAGTAGGCTCCTGTAATGGTTTTTCATTTCTGAAGATAATCGATTAAAATAACTCCATGACTATCCAAAAAAAAAAAAAAAATACAGTCGCCATTACTCTCCCAGTCGAAAAAAAAACAGTTTTTTTGGGGGGGGGGCTGGTCACACCTTTGTAGTCCACTGTTTGGACTGTATTTTTGTTTCGGGCGTATAATGGTGTATCCAAATTGTATTTACAGTAATTAATCGGCACCAAAACTCGGATTTATTGCGCCTAAACTGCGCCAACAGAGCGTTGGAAATGTTCATTCAGACACGTTTTTGATCTAACGTGAGCAAACGCGGCACCCAAAGCGCGGATGGCTTTCTCATGTCTAAATGTTGATTTAATATGTGACAAACAGGTGGAGTAAATCACGTGACATGTTTATCTTTGTCAATTACAATATCTGAGCCGCTTGTGTGCCGGAATTTGGTCCCACGCCATTTCTTTTAGATGTCGTAATATATTAACATTTGACTAACGCTTTTGAGTACATTTAATTCATTGATTTGGTCCTAGTTTGAATCTACGACCTTGCGATCAGTAGATCAGCGTCTAATCAATTGAACCACCCAGACTGAATGGTTTCTTTCTAATGATCATGCAGAAGCAGAGTTTAGAAGCAATGACATAGCGACATGCCCTTAAAGATCAAGTTTTAGTGTTGTATTCTATAAGGAAGTGTTAAATATAAACTGAAAGTGTATCTAATGTAGCAGTAAAAAGACAAACAATGTTAAACACCATAATAGAATAATAACAATAAATTATAAGAATAACTTGTAGAAGAGTAAATGAAAAAGCATGTGAACATAGCTGATTATGTTTTTAATACTTCGTCGATATTTTTAAAATACTTGCGTCACACACGATCTATTTGTGGTTCGGTTACTTTATCACTTCGTTACGATGAAATTGCCACCATTCAGATGGGAGCACGGAGCATGTGGCAAACCCACCACAGAGTGTGAGAATGATCCCCTATAATAAGTAGGGGGAGAATTCTTTAACTTCATTTGTTCATGCAACAAAGAAATAATCTCCAAACTCATAAATAGGCCACATTGAGTTGGATATTGCATGAAATAATAACAGTAAGGCAAACAAATTCAAATATGAATGGTGCCTGTTACACAAGGAACGCACATGATTTCCCACGACGCCTTTGCGTACTTTGGGTACTGCCGTGTCCACTTCAACAGGAATTTTTGCTCGGAACCATATCAAATCTACTGAAATGTAAGCATATATAAAATTAAATTTACAAATATAACCAATGATAATTATTACACCAAAATTCAGTTAAAAGTACTTATAAAATGAATATGAATATCTTTTGATGGCAGTAAGACTCAAAACTGTGGAATCTTTAGATTTATTAAATTTAGAATAAATGAAAATAACCCTCCGCAAGATCGAGCACGCTCTCAGAGGAATCATAAAAGTCAATTTGAGTGGATGAAAACTGACAGCAGTAGAGAGTGTATGATTCCATACAGGAATCACAGCATCAGTTGATTTAGAGACAGTTCCTATCCAGTTAGGCTTAGAGCAAACGCCAAGCCCCTGGTGTCAAAAGATTGCACCAGCGAGAGCATCTGACACTAGCACAAGCGTCGATAAAAAAACTGACAGTCGGCTCCGATTTCGTTAGCAGTCTGATACCACAGAAGAAATTGGACATAATTTTCCTGAACAAATTTCTTTTTCTGTCGAAAGAAATGTGAAATGTGACATTGATGTGAATGTAAACCTTGCGAGGTAGGATCTGCGGTGGGCTACACATTCCGCTATGGGGTTGGGACAAGATGAGTTGAAGAGAGACCATAGGCCCGCATGATTATATATATAAGGGCGCTCAACTATGGCGGTCATCAGCGCCCTTTAAAAAACTAATCATGGCAAAAGCCAGATATAAAACTTTCTAAAAACTATACAAGTGTAACAAAACCTATTAAAATTCACGTACATAAAAAAGCATCAATCAAAACCAAATTCCAAACCCCAAACCAGAAAAGAATCTAAAATCCTTCTCCACGGGTCTCCACGCACGGCCTACACGTGGGTGGGCCTGTTGACTGTCTCCCTCAACCACGAAGAGGAGCCCACACGAGGGAGACTGTTGGCTCGGGATCCCGGGATCGCCAAACCCGTACCTACCGAAGTAGGCCCCTGGGGAGATATAGGCCCTCAGGGAGCGGATACAGAGCAAAGTCATACAGACGTGCGCACACCTGTACAGATATTCACCAGGGGCACCACCACAGCTTCTCATTACTACCCGGAAGGGGGTACGGTGTTATCTATCAGTCTATGCAACGGTATGCAGATGTTTCAAGGTTTTCATGGTGCAACCATATGGGTCATCTGCTCGCATATGTCCATATCCAAACCTGTGGGATAACAAGGGAATGAAATGAAAAAGAAGAGGGATCAATGAGTTTTTAAAATCCACCCCAACATTCACCTAGCAACAAGAAAAATCCAAGTCAGAATTTGGATATGTAGAGTCAGCCCGAAAAACTTACTGCCTAAACCGGGTTTTCACTCACGGATCTCCTGGTCGCATTCCGGTTCTTCTTAACCCCTGAGCTGCCATGCCAATGCGACGTTAAATTCTCCAAGTAACTCATATGTTTCCCGGTAAACCACTAGAAGGTTCCTCACATCACGTACCTTCTATGACGGCTTATAAGAGATGGGAGATTCGTGGATAAAATCGCGGCTACGGCATTGAATTTTTCGGTCTGACTACCTATATAAACACAACTATTGTGGAATAACAATTAAATTCCATCCAATTCTCCTAATAGTTGTTTAACTATGAAACCTGGGACTTAAGTTCTTACAGCATAGTAAATCGCTACATAAGTCGTGTATCTCATTGTGTATAAGAACTCTTAGTGGTATACCGCGAAAAATATGAGTCAGTTGGAGAATTCAATGTCGTGCTGACATGTTGCTATGGTACTTCAATGGACGGAAACCTGGGTTCCGTGATTCAAATGCCGGCTAAGACACTGATGCCCGATTTCACCAACAGTTGTTAAAATCGACGTTAACAAATGTAACATAACAATTGTCACAGCGCTAAAACTAATGCTAAATTTCTTGCATTTCACCAACCTGTTTTCTTAAAATGTTAAGAAACATGTGTTAACGCCAAGAAACTTGTAAATATCACAGCTATAGAAGGCTATGGATGATTTTATGAACGTACTCCGATGCACTTTTGTCTTCATTTTCGTCTGCAAAAATGGCGGATGAACAAAATCATAAATAAAGCCGTGAGACAAATTACTCATGAATTTTGAAATGGTGAAGAAGTGTAAGGATATCGTGGTAAATAACAGGACGGATGCAGTGAATGTAAAGGAGAAAGATGTCGCGGGGAAAATATTGGAAACGAATTTAATTCAAATGCATGTGTCACTACTACAGGCACCAAACAACTTGTCAGTATTACGTAAATTTAAAACGAGGTGCGAAGAACAAGTGCCTTTTAAACGTTTCAAGACGAGAGGTGAACAATGTATTATCCACATAATTCAGGGAATTATAAAATCGCAAAGTTATTAATTCTTGAAGCAAAGGACAGATCGGCATATTCCTTTCGATGTATATTCTAACTCATTATTACGTAAATTTAAAACGAGGTGCGAAGATGGACAAGTGATTTGAACGTTTCAAGACGGCAGGTGGACAGTGTATTATCCACATAATTCAGTGAATTATAAAATTGCAAGATTACTAATACTTGAAGCTTAGGCGAGATAGTAATATTCCTGTCGATGCATGTTCTAACTCAGTACTTATTACGTAAATTTAAAACGAGGAGCGAAGATGGGCAAGTGACTTGAACGTTTCAAGATGGGAGGTGGATAACGTATTATCCACATAGTTCAGTGAATTATAAAATCGCAAAGTTATTGATACTTGAAGCAAAGGCGAGATCGCCATGTTCCTTTCGATGCATGTTCTAACCTCTCTTGTACTTCCGCAGTAACCTTCATAGCAACATGTTTCGACAGTCTATACCTCCGTAAACCAATTTTCTTCGGATAGTTCATCAAAATCATTTCTCCTCATAGGTCGTACTCTATTATGAATGCCATTTAGACGGTCTCAAATATAGCAAATCGACATCAACAGCTGAGTTCATGCTCGCCATCTTGATTATTTACAATTGTTAAGGACTTAACATTAGAAATTCGGCTTGTCAGTTTAACATGAGTTTTAACACGAGTGCTAGGCTAACACTTGTTGGTGAAATGCAATTTTTGTTTTAACTATTGCTACACTTGTGTTAAGTCTTAGCATTTGTTGGTGAAATCAGGCATGAATGTTTCAGTCTTACTCTACCTATTCGAACTATGTGGAATTGCAATTAATTTCCATTCAAGTCAGAGATTTCAATAGAACGGAAGTAGAACCTACGACGCTATCGTCTCAGCCATCCTGCTGGTTTGCACTGGTGCATGATAAATTGCCGCCAGTTTCTATTCCAAACACTCGCTGTTTGATTGCAAATGAAATAAGATGTTTATGGCGAAAGTATTTAAACATTCGAGATAGCGAATGCAACCTGTAACCTCACCTTTTTATTCTTGGAATGCATGAGATATAGTTTTGTGCCAATTAATTAAGTAATGGTGGTAACGAAGTGGGAAAGGCACAAAACACAAAAAAAAAAATGAAGGAGCGAAAAACACGCCACCTCTATATATTTATGACCGTCAATGCCAAATGGCGCCTAGATGTGCCGGGTTAGAATCCTTTATGATTCGTCTGCATGTCATCCGGAGATAGCGTTACTGAAGATAGGGCAATGTTCTCCTAATGTCGAGGGTAAATGTCAAGTCGTAGCGGTATTTTAGTGTTCTATTATACCGTTAGCAGCGGAGTGCGAGTTTCATTTCATTCGCAGATGTCATGCCTTCCACTCCAGTAAATTTAATGCTCGCTAGATGTCAGTAACAATGATTTGGTTGTATAACGTTTTCTAAAAATCAGGTGCATTTAACATACATAACCTTCCGTATTCACGCACAATTATTCCAACAAACGCTTATTCCTCTATCTACGGCATATTATTGGAGATACAGATTTGTAGAAATTAGCATACTTACTTTTAATTTTCCTGTAGGTACAAAGAGAATATATGAACACAGTAGGCTTTAAGCGATAGCCGAATCCTCTAAGATGTCCCTCTTACGTGATGCCTTTGAAAGTCCATTCTCTTTACGTGACTCAAAGATTAAAGAATAGTGTGACTTCGTGAATTGCGTAGAATTAAAAGTGAAATTTCAAACACTTTTATTGCAGTAAACAGTAACTTTGCACAACCCTTGCAGCAGTAAAAAGGCGTGACACACAACTGCACAACACAACTTGACTGACTCTTCTCACACTTTGACCTCCCAGTCATTGTTGTGGAATGCAGAAGGCCTCCCGAGAAAGATCGCGGCGGCAAGAGGTAGATGGAAATATCCAGACACCTCTCTGTCTCCCTCGCCAAGCGTCCAGCTCTACGTGCCACTCTTTATCTCTTTCTTTCCTGCCCACGCGTGCTAGCATTGGCTTGTCGCAGCTCTAACGCAACAATGCAATCGGTGACAATAGTTATTTATGGAACTAGCGAGTATGTTTATTAGTGAGTGAAACAATTTGAATTTCAAGAGCATGATAAACATCAAAGCTCACTAGTCCCATACGTACTTTTATCTGCACCAAGAAAAAATCGAATTAAATTATAGATTATAAAAATATAAAAATATTCCTTTACAAATGATTTGGAATCGATGTTTTACTAAGTTTAAGATGATACTGCAGGCTTTGAGCGAAGAATCGTAACTACATTGATTTAAAAATAACGAATGTTAAACTGTATAACAAAGTGAGTGATTTAGGCAATGAAATTTCTAGTGAAATATTGATTTATAGAGAACACTCGATTTCTTGTTTGTTACAGAATATTCCAGAAATGTCTAGTGACATAAGTAGTGGTATGTATAAGAGGCGACACGCCAGCGGAGTAGTCGTAAACACAGTTGTAAACAGAGTAGGAACGAGAGTTGAAATTTAAACTGGTGTGTTTGGAAAGTGAGCTGTTTGTTGTGGTCAACGAACTTGGTAGATTGTAATTGTGTATGTGACGTAATGCTTCTACTGTAAGTGTATTTCTACGAAAATAAAGAACATTTGGAATTTCTGCAACTTGGACTTTTAATTCTAGGAACCCACAAAGTCACGTTAGACGTGAGCTTTCCTTAAGTGCGTCTGCAATTTTGTTAGTGCTTTTTCTCAGAAGCTTCAATCCAACACAATTGGTTTCTCATACCAACGAGTCTTAAATGTCCTGTTGTATTTTGAAGATGCTCTGCCGCAACGTTTTTCTAGACATAGCACTGGTGTTGGTCTACCGACCTTTACCACGAAGAGTTTTGTCATCACTTTTCCATAAAGGAAAGGATTTTGGAGACACACCAAGTCGTGCGTTAGATTCATTATAAATCCCTCAAATATGAAAAATTAAAGACCTCATATGTCAGACAAAAATCATTGATCACATAAAAATTGGTTTTTAATCAGGATGCAAACTGATAATAAACAGTAGCACATGACACGCGGGCTCGCTTCAAGCGGGTTACCACTTCTACCAACACATTTCTTTTGAAATAAACGAAAATGTAGAAAGACGGTTCTGCATTGTGTTGGCATTACGAGTTGGTGCGGAATATAGGGCTTCTATGAATCGAATCCGTAGCCATGGTAACCATGAATGCTTTCTGCCCCTCCAACCTCTCCTCATTCGCCGCAGGTGTTACAGTCACCTTGGTCTTTTAATAAGGAATCACTAGTGGGGAAGTAAGGTAACTACACTATCTTCACGCTAGCGCCAAGATAGCGAATCTATTACAAAATATAACTTGGAGAACCTTTATAAAGCAAAATTAAATGCTATAACATAAAACATAACCATGTAATGGAAATTAATTATTCTTTCACACTGGCCGTGTGTAGGCTAAGTTGTGGAAACGTAGAATCAGACTGAAAAATTCAATGCCATAGCCGGGATTTGAACCACGGATCTTCTGGTTTCCGTCCAGCCACTCTAACATTGAGCTACAATGGCCAACGTGCCGATATGACGTTAAATTCTCCATTTGACTCGTATTTTCCCAGTAAACCACTAGGAGTTCTCATAAACACATGAGACAACTACCTTAATGGCGACTTACAACATGTAAGTACTTCAAGGCCCGGGCTTTATAGTTAACTACTATTGGGGCAATTAATGGAAATTAATTCTTCTTTCACACTGGTCGTGTGTAGGCTAAATTGTGGAAACGTAGAGTCAGACTGAAAAATTCAATGCCATAGCCGGGATTTGAACCACGGATCTTCTGGTCTCCATCCAGCCGCTCTAACATTGAGCTACTATGGCCAACATTACCATGTAAGTTATTCAAAAACAGTAGGTGACTCGGCGATTCAAAAGAATAAAGGAATAATCGCCCCTAGCTTTAGGATTTATTTTCCTTTTTATGGTTGAAGGATTGTCTAAAAATATGGGAAACTTACCAATAAAGCTCATTTTGAGTGTTGCCTTGAGTCTAAAATAGCAGTTAAAAAGAAACAAAAGAGGAAAAAAATACAATGTACCGAGTGGTAGGCGGTAAATATCAAAATTGGTAGATAAGTATACAGATTATTTTAAGAACACGAAGATTTATAACAAAGTTCTCCTCAATTTAAGCTGCGCTTTAGATGTTAAAGTGTTCCAATATTTTTTATTTTATGAAAGTATAGTGAGTTTAATTAAAACACAATGTGTTTGATATATTTGTAAAACGATAAAGTGTTAATATTCGTTATTTTGAGAACAGTCTATAACCTTATTATTTTAGTTAATTGATGGAAATTAATCATTTCTTCATACCAGCCGTATATAGGCTAAGGTTTTGGATAGATACAGTGAAAATGCAAAATTCAATGCCACGGCAGGGATTTGAGCCACGGATCTTCTGCTTTCCGTCCAGTCGCTCTAACCCATTGAGCCACCATAGCCAACTTGCCGTCATGACATTCAATTCTCCATTTGGCTCGTATAGTTTCCCGGTAAACCACCAAGGTCTCTCGCTTTCGAGATACACCGTGGTTCAAATCTCGGCCGTGGCAGTGAATTTTTCATGTTGAATCTATCTATCAAAAACCCTTAGCCTAAATTTGACTAGTATGAAGAAATGATTAATTTCCATCAATTAACTAAGATAAAAGTTAAATGATGAAGCCTGGGACTCAAGTATTTACAATAGTAAGTCGCCACAAACGGTGTATCTCGAATGCGAGAGCCCCTAGTGGTTTACCGCGGAAATATACGAGTCAAATGGAGAATTTAATATCATGACGGTAAGTTGGTGAAGGTAGCTCAATGGGTTAGAGCGACTGGACGAAAGCCAGTCAAAAATTCAATGCCACTGCCGTGGTTCAAATCCCGGCCGTGACATTGAATTTTTCATGTTGACACTATCTAGCCTATAATCTTTTACTATAATTGGAAACTTTCTTGGTAGTATTAAATATTTCTGAAGTATTTCTGTTTTACTCATTTCAAAGTGCTAATTCGTCATTCGTTGGTTTCTCCCGATGTAATGCAAAGAGTGGCACTTTAAATTAATACAGGCACAAGATTTTTCAGCTTTTATAAGTAGGACGTAGCAGCACTCGTTCAGAACTGAAAATGATCACAAAATGTTTGGCAGTGGCTACCACTAACACCTCTACCTCTACCGCTACTATTGCCAGTACTACCACCACTTCCCTATCATTAGTAAACGCTATGTTACTACTACTCCAGTACTATTCTAACACTATTACTAATATTATCATCATCACCATTATTACCATCTAACAGTAGTCTTCTATCTACTATTGCTACTACTACTACCACCACCACCCCTTCCATTCTACTGCTTGTACTGCGGCAAGAAGCCCGAAATAACCCAAACGCTAGAGGACAACAGAGAAGATGCGTGAGGAATGGCATGTTTGTCCAAGCAATTATCTGATGTTCCCAAACTGTATATAGATCGCTGCAAGCGATGAGAAATGTTACGGGCCAATGACCTAGATGGTCTCTTTGATAGCTTTACGTGTTGTTACCGATGAGACAGAAATAGCGTCCATTGTACGTCGAGAATACGGCAGAAATTCGATGAAGTCACCAGCTCTCAGCACAGGTTAAGTCCTTAGTTGCTCCCAGTTTTGTGTACTGAAATCTAAGTGAATGGCAGTAAATATGGAACTAGTTGTAGGCAAATTGGTGAATAATGAAAAATAACAGAATAAAAGTAATGACGTGGAAATAATAGTATTAATAAACTGCACAACTACTTGCATAAAAAATAAAAAACGATCCGATACAGAAAAATAAACATCAACCTCCAACTTATGTTAAGGAGGATTTATAAAAGCTCATTAAATGGATATTAACAGGACCCATCCGAAACTAGGACAGACACTGTGAGGACAAGAACTTACGTGTAAGAGAAATGAAAATGCACAAAGGGACAATAGGAGTAGAGAAACTTGATAGACACAGAAACGAAAATAACTTTTGAGTCAATAACAGGACACAGTGTAACTTTTGGAGAATATAATACACAATTGAGAGATTAAATTACACTATTTATATCTCAGAGAACATGTTGGAAGTGTCCTCCACCAGCATCTATACATGTTTGCACTCGTCTCACCATATTCTTTGAAGTTTTACGGAGAGTATCCTCGACAATGTTACTTCGGTTCAAATGGATTCCTTCAGAACATCAATTGTCCATGGTCTATGATCTAGCTGTAGGCAGATGTTTAAGAAGCATAATATTTTAACTGTTCCATGAATATACATATATGAAAGCATTAAATATGTAATAGAAAGGAATACATGTAAAAAGAACTGTAATGTACACTCATATAATGTAAGGAATAAAGACGACTATTTTAGGACCACACTAAGGGGAACACTAAACAACAGATCATTAGAAAGTATCGGAAAAGACATGCAAAATAAAGAATACTAAACTATGTAATATTAAGAATATAAAAAGCTATTTGTCAGAACAAGCTTTTTATAGTGTGGAAGGGTACAAAGCAAAAAATGGAAAATAAACAATGTACATCTTAGTTTCTAAGCAGTGCATATAGTTGACTTTTGGGTGTATTTTTTGTTTTTCTTATAATGTAAAATGACGTATCCTGTCTATGAAATATAGGGGATTAATAAATTGAAATTCTGAACCAAAATGTTATTGTGTATTAAATTTTGTAATTGTATATAAATTGCTTAATTCTTATACATGCTAATTGTATATCTATTGGACAAAAGTTTAAAATTTGTAAGTGTAAAATTTACTGTTATCTTTTCTCTTGACGAAACTTGTAAAATGTTATTACAAAGGTGAATAAATATGAATATGAATTGTACACTCTACTTTGTAGATAGCCCCACAAGAAAAAAAATCCAGTGACGTTAGCTCAGGGGATCTGGGGGAACACAGGTCCTTTGAGATTGTTCGATTATCAAAGAAATTGGTTACAAGTTCCATGGTGTCATTAGATGTATGGCACGTTGCTCCATCCTGCTGGAAATTACCTTTTCTCAATTCGATATCACCCAGCTGCTCCACATATATCTTGAAGGTGCCCATATAAACTTCAGTGTCTACAGTCGGATCAAAGAAAATGGGACCAACGATCCATAATTGCTGGTAGAGGACACTTCCAACATTTTCCCTGAGATATAAATTGTGTAATGTAATATTCCAATTGTGTATTGTTTCCTTAAAGTTGCACGTGTGTCCTATGATTTGTTGAAAAGTTATGGCCTATTGAAGTGGTTCAGATTAATATGAATCGCACTGTATAATATTGACAGAATAGGAATTTAATTATTATACTCGAAGAATTCTTGATAAACTTGTGAAGAAATTTAGCGGTAATATTCCAAAAGGAGAGCGGTAGAAGTCCAGGAAGTTGAAGGAAAGGATGGAGGGATTTATACATGAGAAAAAAGAGCAGAAGGAAAATTCAAGATGAAGATGAAATTCATTACTATTTGAATTATTATTTTACTAATATTCAGTTGGGTGAATAGCATTTATATCCTTGGTTGGGAATTACTTTATTTGGCACCTATATAGAGAACGCCACCGAAAAATGCCCTGTCGAGATTTCACTTGAAAAGCATTTTCATGAATTATAAAGGAATCTCTTTAGAAAAAAGTGTTTGCAAAATTGAATCGTGCTATGAACAAACTTTTTTATCCACTTACATCACTATTGTTAAATTGAATCATCCAACTATACTGAAACTTACCTATTTTGAACAGAATATGTTATAAGTATCAAACTTGGATTCTCAAAGATGCCACATGAACATTTTAAATAAAACGCTTCCGCTCCAAATGAGTTTACATACTAAATATTTCGCTAATCTTGATTTCACCAAACTTCCCCTACAGATTTCCATTCAAAATCTATGTAGTGCGTAATGAAAATATTGGAAGAAATGGTTTCGTTAATCAGTTTGAAGTATGTGGAATAATTTCTTTGGAATAACTTTTAGAAGCTATATCAGAGTCGATAAAGAATATGACGTCAATGTAATATTAGATTACAATCTTGACATTAACAAATTCCGAGGTATTCATTGTTTCTGATTTGAATTTTTCATCACTTTATGAAGTGCTACTCTATCAGTTCTTATAGCATCTAGAGAAAGTATTGTGTTCCACTCAAAGATTTGAGGTACATTTCGAGGTCTCTGATTCATAAAAGATAAGTTCAAGGAACAGGTTCATAAACCTTAAAATATTTGACTAACGTTTAAGCCTACTGAATTGCCTTACTCCATTGTACCTGAAAGAGAATATGCTATAATAGTTATATCTCGATTAATAGTAGGAGATTAAAGAATAACTACTTATTTTCAAGAATAAGTTGAAAAATTGGCAGAGAAGGTAATGTAAATGTAACAGTTATTGTTAAGTGTAGAGAATCTACTCCCATTAGTTCTGGACCCGTAGGACCAAGGATCCGGGCCTCCTTCTACCCGGGAGCAATGGATACTCCGGGGTTCTTTCTATAGGGCAATACCTTGAGTCTAAAAAGTCCCCCCCCCCCGCTGAGCAAAACGTCAAGACGGGAGGGAAGTGAATACGCCACTTACGCGCGTCAACTCCACAGTGAAGACTACCGAAATCCTCGGTCGGACCGCCTGGTGATCTAGCACACCTTCTACTCTCTGCAGGCTAGTATCCGGGACTTATGGGGCAACCCTCTAACCTCTTCGGGCAGCCGTAGACTGGCCGGAGGTACCCAATTCCCCGTGGGTGTTGGGAACACACTGCCCCTTTGAGTCCAACCCAATCCGAACAACTCCTCCACGGGAGGGGCTCAGCAGTTCGGTCCGAGGTTCCTCTAGTAACGTCAGAGGTACCACGAGTGCTAGGGGTCCGCAGCGCCCGCACCTCGGCACCTGAAGGGGACGAATTTATCTAATCTGAAAATCTCTCTCTATTTCTCTTGGTTACCGCTAAGAAAACAAAACTTCAAAGCACTCACGCAGCGATCAACTCATAAAAAATTGCGCTAACACTAATGCCAATTATATGACTATTTTACGACTACACCTGCAGCAAAACAGTAATAGTTCGATTTCTATAAACTTTATCAAACGTGAAAGAAACAGAAGAATACCTTGCTTATGTTCCCCTTGAGTTTCTCAGGAATCCTTTTGAATTCAGCGTAAAACTACAATGTTTTATATGGAATTGACACACTTCTTTTGTTAATTGTTATTAAATGAATTGTGCTAGCAACAACTTATTATACCTAAAATGTAGAGAAATTTTAGGAGCTACCTCTATAGCATATGCTGAAAATGTCATCCATCATGCATAAGACACAACTCAGTACGTCGTTCCATGTTACTGGCCACTCTTTGGAGGTCTCTGTTGTTAATAACTTGAATCTCCTGTGTGATGTGCTTCAGATCTTTCAATGTCTGGGGACGTGTAGCACAAACCCTGTATTTAAAGTAACCCTATAGAAAGAAGTGCTGCGATGTGAAATTCGGAGATCTTGAGGGCCACAGGTTGCTGGAAATTATCCGGACGCCAAAGAAACTTGCGATTAGCTCCATGGATTCATTTGATGTATGGTATGTAGTGCCATCTTGCTGAAAATATTTTTGACTCAGCTCTACATCGTCCAGTTGCTCAACAAACTCCATGAAAATCAGTCGGCACTCTTCAATGTTCGCATTCTGTTTAAAAAAAAGGGGGGCCCTCACTATTCTCTGTGCGGCTATTAAGAACCAAACTCCGATTTTTACCGGGTGCATAGCTGCTTTATGGCCCAATGGCGTGAGTTCTGTGAGTTCACATAACCGGATAAATGGAACCATGCTTCATCTGTGAACCATGTGATGGACAGTATGGCAGGATATTGTTACGGCAACAGGCATAAACGTTTTGGCACGAATAAGAAAACAGTCGGCGGTTAAAGTTTCAGATAACGAGCTTGCACAAGCAGATATATATAGCGCTTGAGATAAAAGACTTACCGAAACTATCATACCGAGAAAAATGGAAATTTCTGGTAATTTCTTGATTATTTGGTTTGTTTATTCTTCCGGCAGAATCTCGAATCTAGAATTGGGTCTTCTTCTTCACTTCATGACATAGGCAATCAAGTGCCTGTTCCATCTTCGAAGTCCTCCAGCCATCGTTTACTGGGTCTGCCCATCGATCTCCTACCTTTAGGATGATACTGTAATACTTGTTTTGTAAGTATATTATATGGCATTCTTTCAGCATGTTCCTTCCATTTTTGTTTGAGATCTTTTAACCTATCATTGATACTAAAAATGTCCAGCTCTTCTCTTTTATTTTCATTTCTTATTAAGTCCCTCTTCGTACATCCTTTCACACTTCTCAAGAATTTCAGTTCTGAAGCCTGTATTTTACTCTGTTGCTTTTTAGTTAACGTCCAAGTCTCACTTCCGTATGTCAGTATAGGTACAGCCATAACTTTGTAGAACTTTAATTTTGTTTCTTTACGTATTTTGTTTCTAAATGTTCTATTTATTGTTCCACACACTCTTTGAAATTTGCATATTTTATTGTAGACATCATATTCCTTGTCATAACTAACAAAAGTTCCCAAGTAGTTAAATGGCTTACCTGTTCAACGCAACGATTATTTATAACTACTTATGCTCTAATTGGCTCTTTCCCTTTGATTTTATAAAAGAAATTTTCATATTATATTGCTTACAAAGTTCACTAAGTTTAAAATTAGACTTTTGAAGGGCAGACTCGCTATTATCTAGAATTGGGTATTTAAGCAAGTGACGGCTCGCAAATTAAGTCAGTAGTAAAACAGTGTTGTGAAATGAGTGTTATTGTAACGAGAGCTAATCTGCTGTCACTGTTTGTTATTGTGATTGACCTTGGTAGACTGATGGTGTATGTAACGTAATGCTGCTGTAATCTATAAGAGTATTTCTACGAAAATAAAGGATATTTTTAATTTCTGCAACTCGGCCTTTTAATTCTACGAACCCAAAAGTTCACAGTACTGTACAATGAACGTCTGAAACCAACGACAATAATTAAATATTTTATTCTTATCTGGTTCCTGTAGCTGATGAACAACCGTAACCCTATATGGCTTTTAGGCCTGCACTTTTCCCAGCTGTGTGACATATATTTTTATTATTTTTTATTATTATTATTATTCAGCGAACAGCACAGATGTTTGTTATTGAGACACTTAGTAGCAGTACACATAACAACTGAGGTAACCGTGAACGACTCATCTAGCTATATATGGCAGTATTACTATAACACAAGTTGAGGACTTTAAGTGTGATAGGTATCACTCGTCTGGGTCATTTGTACTGGAGAGGTCACTCAGCAGAAGATCTTGTGGCAGTCTGCGCCTGAGGCGAGGTGGTTGGCGAGTGTGAGCGCCGAGATTGTACGTAACAGCTCCAGGAACATCCTGGAGATGGTAAAAGAAATGTCGTGCCAGCCGTCGGATGTACTGGTGAACGGGTAGGAGACCAAACTCGTGATGAAGTTGTTGGTTTCTGACGAACCATGGAGCATTTGTAGCAACCTGTACGGGGCACCCTGTTTTGTAATAGGTGCAGTCGGCGGAGATTAGTCTTGCGGGTGCCAACCCAGACTGGAGCTGCATAGATAAAAATGGGACGGCCTAGAGATTTGTAAAGAAGAAGGGAGGATTCATAACCAGGTGAGGTGCGCCTGTTGAGTAAAGGGCACAGTTTTGGGAGCCTTGCACACGCAAGTGTAACAGACCGACATATGTAGGCGTTCCAAGTTAGTCAAGTGCCCAGTAGCACCCCAAGATACTTCACTGGCACACTGGTTGGTATCCATGAGAGTTGTTCCCCGAGCAGCTGTAGCGCAGGAGGATCTCCATAAGGACGTAAACAGAACATCTTAACCTGTGTCTTGTAAGTGTTAAGGGAAATGTACCAGTTATAGAACCAGTGAGCTAGTCGATCCAGGGCAGTTTGTAGTTCATGAATAGCATGACGGATATCGGAATGAGAATAAAAGAGAGGAGTGTCATCCGTATATAAAGCTGTGCAAATTGGAGCTATAGAAGGAAGATCATAAGTGTAGATAACAAAGAGGAGTGGTGCTAGTACTGAACCTTGAGGAACACCTGCTAAGATGGGCCGTCGGGTGGATGTGAAACCAGAAATGTGCACCACAAGAGTTCTATCTGTGAGAAAACTTGTAATGATTTGTAGAAGATAATAAGGGAGACCAATGCGATGTGCTTTAAGCAGGAGCTCAGTGTGCCACACATTATCGAATGCCCAGGCGATATCTGCGAATGCTGCTACAGTTCTATGACACATTGTCTGTCTCTTGCTACAAAAGTCTTAATGACGTCAACAACAACAATAGGAAGTCTAGATGAGCGATGCTTGCCTTTTACATTCACCAGAGATCCAGTTATTTCCAATTTGTTTACCGGTCCCAGTATTTTGTTTGTTTTCGTAGGCCCTTTGAATATCTGTAATTCAATTCGTAATCCAGTATTGCTTCACTAGGAAGAGACATTGTTTACTGCATTTTCACGTTTACCTGAACAAAATGTCAAAAACAGCTGCCAACAATAGCAACTAGGAATAAAACATAAATATCTGCGCAGCTAGTGACAAGGATTCGAAACTCTAGAACATTCTGCTTAATTTGGTGCTAAAATTGGGTTATTGAATGAATTTCCAATGAAATAATTAAAGAAGGAAATATGTCAGTTATATATATCACTCTGTAGTTAGGTATCCGTAAATAAACAGTACATTATCGTATATTTTGTTAATGTATCCTAACATTTTCTTGCTGTTTGTCCTCATTTGTTTTCTTACTCTTATATTTATGTTTACACTAACGTCTGTTACTGGGACATTTAACTACTAATAGCAGTTCCATTTATAAATACTGGCGCCTGTTTCTGTAAACATATCACGTGGCGTATTGCATAACGTCTACAAGGTCTATCGGTTATCGACGTATTTCTCATAGAAGTAGCGTTCTTCGTATCCTTTTATTACTGACGTCACCAATAAAATACAAGCGGATGGTAAACATGGAGCTTATTATAATGGAGCTTTCTGTCGAGTTTTTTTTAACTTTTTCGTACTCAGATGAATAAAAAAGAAATTTCAAGCTAACGGTTTGAGAGAGGGGATGGATACTGCACTCTCCTACATTTTGAGAGTATTGATTATTGCGTTAGCTTGCTATAGGTGCACTAATGGTTTACTTTCTTCCTGTCCCCAATTTTTTATAAACTTACATAAGTGTTGCGTCAAGGCATATGGCTCCACTGTAGATGTGAGTTTCCTATTAGGGAAGTCTTAATGTCGATTTTCGTGTGGCTGGATAATCTTACCATGTTTATTCTTTTATTTCCTTTGTGGTTTCCCTAAGCTTAGGTGAATGCTATATAGCTTCCTCTTCCATCACGAATTTCCTGTTTATTTCTTGTCCATCATCATTTCTTTTAATACACTTCAGGATTGTAGGAACGGACGGCGGTGAGTAGTGCATTGCGGCGGAATGGAAGACACCTACTTGGAAGTAGCTCTTTTCAATCCGGGATCCTCAACTTGAAGATGGCTAACACATTATCACAGAATTAGTGTCAATCTGGAATCATAAATCCCAACTTTGCTAGTGTGCATTTTCCGTTTATGTCCGCCTCTCGAAATCCTTTTCATTCCATCCCTGAGAAGTCACGCTAGAAGCACAAATGATGCATGATCTACGTGGGTGTTCAGTAATTAGAGACCCTAAGTTTGACTAATTCTAATTCTTAACGTTGACAACTTTAATTTTGTATCGAGGTCTATTTTCAAGTCCAGTGTAAGACACGGGTAGAGGAAGTGATGGACGCCTTCCCAAAGAGATGCCGTATATGCATGGAAAGCTATAGTGAGCAGTTTCAGCTTCTTCTTTAATAACATGGGTAATTAAAGCCTTAAAAATTAGTTATAAAATTTTGCATGGTTTCATCCGCGCCTTTACGCGATAGCCGTAGAAAGCAACGAGTGCCAAGGGCGCAGAAGACAAAATACCGCGCCGCCGGTTAGGATGTTTTTGGATCTCTCGGTATCCATCTAAAAATGAATAAAAATTTAACAAAGAGTGGCAAAATATTTAAATATGTAAAGTATATGTTGGAGTCAAAGTACCTTCCTTTCTGCAACAATTAAAAGGAACTGGATTTATTAATAATTTTAATTCTGCTCTGCAAAACGAACGTTGTCCAATATAAATTCATAATGCAATAATTCTACATTATATAGAACAATTTTGAGTGATTGAATTGTAATGTGAATAATTGTATACACATACCACTCAGGTAGATTAATTATTGTAAGTTTAGAAAAGTTATGTTTAGAAAACCTAGAAAAGATATACTGTCTGTAGGTATACAGATACCCCAAAATGTATTGGTCTAATCAGAGCACAGAATATGACAAACAAAATCAGAAAAATATAGATAAGGAAAGAACAATAATTATTTCCTTATATCGGTTGACATCTAGATTGAAAAATAAAACACAATTTGGGTTCATATATTGTTTAGTGTACAGTTCTACTTTATTTAAAATCATTTCCCATTTTATGTCAAAGAAGTATTCGTGTAGTAAACAAGATCCCAGGGATGGTGCCTCGCTGACACACGCCCCTTTGCTTTTCCTAAGGGGGGACGTACGAGAAAATGTTCAAAAATTCTAATTTTTTTATTGTTTTGTAAAATAGTATATAGTGTTAGCTGTCAAACACCAAAATATTATGACTGTGCATGATCTGTGTGTACCTTTAAACAATTAAATGCCCTAGTGTTAGATAGTAGCAACACATAGTCTTCCATCAGCTGTCTTGGAATCTACAAAGCCCACCTACGAATTCTTAGGACACCCAGACTTGCTAAGAAATGTCTCTATGGAGAGACACAAAACCCAAATGAAAGCCTCAACAGTATGATATGGAAAAGGTGTCTCAAAACATCATTTGTGTCTTCCATAGTGGTGAAAATTGCTACATTTGATGCTGCAATAGTGTTTTAATGGTGGGAATATTGGCAGAAAGAAAGTTATGCACCAGTTAGGGTATCAATCTGGTGTGTATATGGAAACAATTTTGCAGAGTAACGACAACATTCGCATCGCTATTGCAGAAAGAGCTATGAAATTAATGCAGAAAGAAGTAAGATAGAAGAGGAATTTAAAAAGAAAGGCTGAAGAAGACCAGAATGAGGATACAGACTATGGATATGGGAATTTCTGACTGAAAAGGCAAACTGAATAATACTTATTGTATTTTTAATTGCCTTTCCCTGTAACTTGCATTTTCTACTACTTCAACCCATTTTCCTCTCAAACTACTTCGCCTACAGTGATGCAATTTAGCACACAGCTTTCCTATGCCACAATGAACATTTTGTTGGTTCTAGCATTTAAGATTAAGCTCCAGGTGGAAGGTGATGATACACAATAAATGAAATTATTTTAATTTTTAAATGATGCATATGATTAATATATTTTTTTTATAAATTCTATACAGCTTCAATAAGAAATCCAAATCCAGCAAATTCATTTTAATATGTTTTAAAATAACATACCAAAATTCAGAAGGATAGCGTTAGTGAATTTTGAAAAAAAAATGGGCTTAAGTTTGTTAACATCTCTGCACAAAGAAAAAATACGTAGCATTAGTTATAAACAGTGGAAAATTATGAAAACAATTTTACATATTAACTGTATTATCTTAAATGAGTATACTCAGTTTCAGTTCTCTAACTTGAAAACCTTGGATGTTATGGCTATTTATGTAAGACCCTGAATATTTACATACGTCCCCCCTTAAACAGTTGTGTTTCATCCACTGTCGTTGACAGTTCCATCTCTTTTCAATGCCTTTGGCTGCTATTTAAGTAATATGGGTCGAAAACGTCGTGAAACCTCAAAAAAAGAGATAGACATTTTCAGCAGCCTATTTAAAAACGGAAAAATTATTCAAGAAATTAGAGAAATCATTGGAAGTCCTATCAGTACAGTGAAGACTATTATACATATGTTTGATCAAAACAAAACCTACGAAAACCAATCACGAAACGGTCGTCGTGCAGTTCTATCCGAAATGGAGAAACGACAGTTACTTAGAGAGGTCTAGAAAAATCCTAAACTAAGTGCTCCAAAACTTGCTATTGCAGTTCAAACACACACACACACACACACTATAAGAAACGTGCTTTAGGAAGCTGAGTATGGAGGCCGAACAGTCCGTAGAATACCATACATTTGTAAAATCAACAGAAAGAAGCGAGATGCTTTTGCAAAAGAATCCAAATACGACGGGTTTGATTTCTGGAAGAAGGTTGTATTTAGTGACTAGTCAATTTGAGCTCTTTAAGTAAAAAGGGCGAGTAATAGTGTGGAGAAAAAAGAATTGTCAGCTTGAGGGGAAACATATAACAGCTTCAGTTAAACTTGGATGCGGTTCAATACTTGTCTGGGGCTGCACGAGTGCAAATGATGTGGGGGAGTTTTGTTTTATTGATGGATTTATGAACCATAAGGTTTAAATAAACACCCTAAAACACATCTGTCCAAAAGTGTGAATAATATGGGTATTCCTGAGGATCATATTTTCACAAAAGATAATGATCCGAAACACACAGCTCTAGATGCAGGGCAATGGTTGTTGTATAATACTCCACGATGGATGCCGACACAATTGCAATCCCCAGACATGAATCCAATACAGAATTTGTGGAGTATACAGGAAAAAAGTATTAGGAATCATCGGATATGTAATATAAAGGATCTAAAGAATACTATACCAGGGGAATAGCGTAAAATTACAGTGGGAACAACACAATCTTTGTTGAAATCCATGCCAAGGAGAATTCAAGAGATTATAAAGAGGAATAGAGGGCCTACTAAGTACTGTCACCTAATTATCGGAAGGCACGGCCAGCTAGCAGCAGCAGGGTAGCAGCAGCAGCAGCAGCTGGGAAGCATTCGACCCCGCCTACCCATTTGTCTTGTAGCGGGAACGAGGGGGATGGTTGGAAAAACATCGTTTGCTATCTCTTTCCCCCTCCTTGACGTCTAGAACTTGCAGGAATCGCGAGACTTCGAGAAACAGCGATATTCCTATAAAAGGGGCTGCAGTTGGCGAGTGAGTTCAGTTCTTGGCCAGCAGCCGTGAGGAGCGCCTAGTGAGCGGACGGACTGCGTACGTGCATCGGAGGATGTACGTAATTGCGAGTGCAAGTGGAACTGTAACGGACGAACTGGTGAATTGTAATTGTGTGCGCTACGTAATTTCATGTAACCGGCAAGTGTTCCAACTGTAATTCGGTGGAAATAAAGAAGATTTTAGATTTGTGCAATTGGACTTTTAATTTCACGAACCCACAAGGTTACAGTGCTAACCGTAACACTACCATTTTCAGAATGCAGATGAATACTTATTTTGCATCTTTTCTTTTAAACGTTTAACCGAGTTTATGTGTATGGATACTATATGTGTGTGTTTTTTTTTTTTTTTTTTTTTTTTTTTTTTGTAACTTACGTCCTCTTAACTTTTTAAGTGATATCGGACGATGAATGGAATGGGTGAAATGATGCTCAAATAGGTTCAGGGTCCATGGAGATTACAGATACCCGACATTCGTCTTTTACGATAAGGGAAAGCCCCGGAAAAATCTTATCCAGGTAACTCCCCTGACCGAGATTCCAACTCGGGACCTCTTGAACGTGAGGCAGACATGCTACCATCTACGCTACCGCGGCGGACTTTATTGTATTTTCTTTTCACTAATCAGTAACTAACACAGTCTACCTGTTGTACTTAATTCTGATCATTTTCCACTATTCACACATCCTTAAACATAACCTCATGCATTAGATGAAAACT
Organism: Mantis religiosa; assembly: GCA_030765055.1. Lineage (NCBI taxonomy): Eukaryota > Metazoa > Arthropoda > Insecta > Mantodea > Mantidae > Mantis > Mantis religiosa. The sequence continues at coordinate 51,421,225 of CM060958.1, read as the reverse complement.
TTTGGAGTAGCTCTATATTGTCTGTAATCTTTTCTTGGTTTCTGCCTCTTTTATGTTTCTGTACGTTTACTGAAGGAGAAGCTGTTATTTCTGCGTCCAGGAATGATGGGCTCAAATTACACTCTTGGATAGCTACGGTGTTAGTTGCAGTGCTGCTGAAAATCTATTTTGGGGTCAAATGGACATGCTACAGCAAACGAGCATCTGCGACACACACACGCACGAACAATGCGATACTTCTAGACGGCCATCATAAATTTCTCAAGCCCAGAGCTTGTCACGGATGAGATGGAACGTAATATTTGATTTATGGTTGCCTTTCTTGCTCTCCCTGTATCAAACCAAGGCGGACTGTTCTTTTATTTAGCTCTTGGTGGTTAGAATGCATGAGACAGTGCTTTTTTGTTTTTCTTCACTTATATTATTTTACTATCTTTATCAAATACAGAATAGATAAAAAGGATACTGCAAACGGCAGTATCATTTGAAACTGAAATTTTATATTTTGAGACACCTGAATAAATATACGGTATGTTGTACTTGCATTACTCTTTTTTCTGTATTAGAAATTTGAAAAAAAATATAGTAAGTGTTGTGATGACTGTTTGTTTTTACGAGTATTATAATTTTAATTAATTTTGGAATGATTGTAAATCTTTAATTTTGAGTAATGTTTTACCTAAGGGGGATTTTTGGGTTTTTAATTTATTAAGCTTTTTGTTTTCTTTACTTGAGAAGATAGGAGTTTGGTTTTCCAATGTATGTTTTTAGTGTAAATGACATTTTTGGGTTTTAAACTTTTATTTTTGCTTCATTTTGGGTTTTGATGTTTCATATTTTCCAATACGACGGTCGGCTTAAAAGTCTCAAGCTTACATAGAGATGGCGCCACAGGGACAATTTAACGGATGGCATCATATAGTTTATCTCTGGACTAGCTTGTATCAATTTTTACAGGTCAATGGCTTTTGAATGACAGCATTTTAAAGGAGGCAAGTGTAGAATCTCACGAAAATGGAGGATTTGAAGAAATGAGCAGTGATTAAGTGCCTCCATTTGAAAGGGTTAACGCCTAAAGAAATCAGGGAGGAAATGGACAGTACATTGAAATACTTTGCACCTTCATATATCTACAACGATAAGCTCTGACTCAAACAAGGGCACTGGGAGGTTATTTTTACCCAGACAGGGCTAGTTTATAACGATATTTAAATATAAATATATAAAAAACTAAACATTGCTAGAAATTGAAATTTGGTGTGATTATAGTATAAGGATTTTCGCATTTATCTACGGTATATTTGCATTAAGTTCATACAGCTCCTTGCATAAGGGGCATAAGGCACTCTGTGTATCCTGAAAAAATCACTACACCCTATACTTCAGATCTAGGTTCCTTGTAGGAGTTTAAAGATATAGGCACCAATATTTTTCCTAAATAATATAAGTCACAATTTTATAATCTAAACTAAATAAAAAACATACATAACTTATATTATGCACAAGAAAAATTATTTAGGTGTGTTAACAAAAAATACAATATTTTAATGACTGAATTATATTTTCTCTCCATTTTATAAATTATATGAATATAAAAGTTAGTTTAATGGCTTCAGGGATCATTAACAAATAAGCACTAAAAATGTTGTATCAATATCTTTTATAATTTTTGAGAAACATGCACCTAAAGTATGAAAAATCAAGTTTCGGGGAAATCATGATCAAAGATTAAGCACCATTCTTTTTTAATTATACATACTCTCAGAACAAATCTGCTCCATATTCCTTTTTAGTTAGGTTTTCCTCGTCTTTTCTTTTCCTTTTCTTACTTCTAGCTCTACTTTCAAGCAACTGAGCTGTTCTTTTTGCCTCTGAGAGTCGACGTAGATTTTTTTAAGACATGCTGCCCTCAATATTTTCACCAACCTTTATACCCATTTTTGTCATTACTTCATGCCTACCACTGCACCCATCATTATAACAAATAACACTATCATATACACCAATTTTTTAAATTTTTGGCCCAACATGCACAGTTTTTGGAATTCTTTTCCATAATATATGATGAAAACTTTCATTTGGTTATTGGGTTCGACTTTCTCAGTAATTATTCTTGAGAAAGTTCCCTAAATACTGGTTTAATTGCCAAAAGAATCTCTTCTGGAAGATAGTGTTTATATTTCTAAGTAGGTTAGTTCAGACATTTCAAGCTTTGTAACTATGCTGAGTGAAATGTGTATGCAGAAGATCAGAACGTGGGCGTGTCATTGTGCCGCCATCTTTAATTTGATGGATTAAAGGGCTTTAATACCAGCTTATGCCCTATGTTATATGTATTATTTAAAAGCTGAAGAATTATATAATTTTTTAACACTAAAAACAAAAAATCGATTTTTTGGAGCCCATCGAACTCTCAGTGCCATTAAACTGACTGACTCGTCCAATGCTTTAACACCGTTTATACATGGAACTTTCCCGGCTATTAACGAAATATCACAATCCTCCAAGGCGGCAGGAGAAGGGGGTCCAGCAATTTCTGGTATCTTCTCCCCACCCTGTGCCTCCTTGGCACGTCATTAACGCTGCGCGTTGGCGTAAGCGTGGTTCCTACGCCATCCATCTCTCTCACTCCCACAGCAAGAGCCATTCGGTCACACGAGTAGGCGTGATCTCGTTCCCATATGTTCCCCTCTATTGGCCATCTCTTTCTGCCAGCTGCTCGTATGTTCGACGATTGGGTAACAATATAAAAAGTTCGTGCAGGTAATATTTTAAGTAATGTTTTGGGCTTTCACAAGGTCTGTGCAGTATTTTTGGCACCTGATAAAAAGTTGCAAATAAACACTTTCTATTAATAATTTAGAGCTCTACCGTAAAAATCCTAGGGAATTTTTGGGAAGCCTTATTGCCATGGATGAATCTACATCACTACATTCGAGAAAGTAAAGCACAGTCAAAACAGTGGATTGCGTAAGGTGAACAAACAAGGTTATGGCAAGTGTTTTCTAGGATCAACAGGAAATTCTTTTTATTGATTACTTTGAAAAGGGTAGAAGTATCACTGGTGACTACTACGCAGGCTTACTGTAACGTATGAGTGATGAGGCGAAAAGCAAAAGACCTCATTTAGCAAACAAAAGAACCTTGTTTCTTCACGACAATGCTCCGTCCGATCAGTGGGAAAAACGTGGGAATTGATGTTCGAATTGTTTGAACAACCACGCTATTGGCAAGATCCATTACTACCTGTTCCCAAACCTCAAAAAATTCTTGGAGGACGAAGATTTCACATAAACGAGGAGGTCATTGATGCGGTAAACGACTCTTTTGAGAACCATGATAACTCGCACTACAGAAATGGTTTAATTAAAACATCGATATGACATGTGTGAGGGCCTGGAGTTATCTGCCGACCCTGGTAGCGTAACTAATCCTTGTTTCACATAAGCTTGCCCCGTATCTCTTAAAGGTCACGTGACCTTATCACCTCTCATTGGCTGCTATTGTAGTGTAGATTGTTGTGCGGTAAAAAAAATATTTCGTTATTTAACATGGGGATATATCTTTATATGTTGGAAGAGAATTGTCAATTTTATATTTTCGTAACGGATTGAATTAAATATATTACGCAACAGAGTTGATTTATCTGAAATGCATGTTAATTCTTAAACGAAGTGAGGAGGCTCCTTTGCTCTCAATCACATGGCACGATAGCACGTGATTTAGCGGTAATGATGACATATTTGTTTATATGACTTTTATCACTGACCTTGTTAGGAACTGGGTTAGTCATATATTACCATTCGAAGGTGTGTTGTGTCGAGTGCAGGAGCTAAATTAATTTATTGATCGTTTATTGCGCGTGTACTTATTATATGTATAATGGCAGAGTCTAGTGTCAGTTTTTCGCTGAAGCATCGCAAGGGAAAACGTTTACAAAGCGGCAAAAAAAGAATTGTGTTGCATGTGTTTAATGCACTCACAGAGAAGAATCCGTCTTTGTGAGTGAGAGAAGTCGAACAGCTGTGCTCTTAACTTACAGGTGTGTTAGATGCGTAGTAACATCGCGACATGAAATTGAGACTACAGGAAAACTTACCACTTCAGGGGTGATATTGCTGTGTGGCGAAGACGTTATTTAAGGACAATCAGACTGTACCGGGATACAAGTTGCAGAGTATACTACCTAGAGGAGACCTGGGTGAATAAAGAACACACAAGTATGCGTGACACAACATTTAAGACTGAAAGACGGGCATTTTTGCAAGGTATTTGTGCTGGTGTTAACAAAATTGCAGTGGAAAAGGCCGAAGGCCTTTCATTATAAACTTGTTTCAATTTCAACTTGCTTAGTTTTATTATAAACTTCATTATTTTTGCATGCCTTCATATCCTTATTTGTATGACTTTACCTATCTTCCTGGCAACTATTATGACGTTTTTTGCAG
>CM060958.1:51306777-51411777 GCA_030765055.1 Mantis religiosa | reverse complement strand
AACTTGGTACAACAATCACCGTTACAACCGCTGAAAATAAAGTGCTAATCGCCCAGATGTTTGTCCAAAGCCCACAAAAACCAAAGGAAAGAGCTGTCACGGAACTGAACAGCTCAGGAAAATCTTTGAGTCTATAATGTTTTATTTAAAATTTAAAATATAGTACCAAGTATTGATACATGTTTACTTGTAGACGGTCCAGGTCGTCGTTTACAGTTCTGTGACGCTATCTTGAATGAAGAGTATAAAGGTGGAGGAATTGTTCCAAGAAATGTGTGGTCCGATTAAGAACACTTTAATCTGTCGGGTGCTGTAAATAGACATAACTGTGTCTACTAAACTACAGAAAATACCCACTTAACAGTCCAGGAACAGATGAAACATCCCGGTGCTACATTGTGGGCAGGTGAATCATGTAAAGCAGTCAATGAACCCATCATTTTAGGAACAAGTGTCAACAGAAAATGTACTCAGAATATTAAAAACTGACATAAAACACGTTCAAATACAACAGGCTGTAATTCCAACAAGATGGAGCTCCTGCTCACTATGCGCTCACTGTGCGAAGGGTTAATTGACTGACCACCAAGATCTCCATATCTTACTACTACAAACTTCTTTTTAGGATTATGTTAAAGATAAGATATTCGAAAGGGTACCCTACACTGTTAATGAATTGATTCACTACATAAGACAGGCATGCCAAAAAATTGATGAAGATAAAGAATTGTGAACATGAGTATGTTTAAGTGTGACATGTAGACTACAAGAGCGTGTAAATGCTGAAGGAAATCAGTTTGAACGTTTACATTGGTAATAATAATGGTGATAGTAAAACTTCAATGTTAGCATTTTTGTTGTTATGTTTGTATATCAATGATGTTCTTTACATATACTTGATATACAAGTGGATACCGTCTACCTGTGTGTGTATGTATGTATGTATGTATATGCTTGTGTGTGTGCGTGCGTGTATGTGTGTGTGAATGTGTGTTGGTAGGGCTAGGGGCAGTGATATGAACACAGTTGATAAAAGAGGATATATTCATAGAATTCCAGTCTTTCTTCTCTTATTTTGCAGTCGGTAAATTACTTTAATATGATTGATCATCGGCAGTCGTAGTGCTTAAAGACCGTGCTTGGATTATACATAGCGGTTAAAGCGTGAGTACTTTTGACACTTATGACAAGTTATACTTTGCATTATTATTATTACGGAAACAGCTATTTCTTAAACCGTTAAGTTTTGATACTTCAGAAGCTATCAAATATAAATCAATAGTTACAACGTCGACTATAAAATTCAGAAAATGTTTAAGCTTTCAACAATCAGCTTATCTTCACACACATCTATGTATACCCAGAGATAAAGATTTCAAAGTTCACCACTGGAGCAACTCATAGCAGACACCAGGAGATGGTGGTAAAGGTGACATACACAAGGAGACAATATCGGAATAAACAAGAATCAGATATAAGAATAACCTTTGTGTGAATGGTTTTGTGGAAGAGTAAGGTTAAGAAGTCAAGTGAATGCAATACGTACTATTTTTCTGCAATTTAATGCTGTGTTTCCTGTGGTTATCAGTGTAGCTTAGCTCTGAACGTTCATGTTATGTAAAGGATTTAACGCACAGAATTATTTTGACCGTAAAGTGCCTGCGATTGACATATCGCTCAGCTTTGTATAAAATCTAACTTCATTGATATCTTTTGTTTCACAGCGCAAGTTGCACAACGCGTTTGGATGTGAATGTTACTGTAGTCATGACAAATACAGTTTATGCATTGTCATGGTGCGGAACAAGAGAATTTTCAAGTTTATTCAGTTGTAGCTCGGCATTGTTATGGACACCTGCAATAAAGCTTTTCAGCTCACATTGGTGACAATTTAATCCAACAAATGACAATAACAGGACAATATCTCTTACATAATAAAATATACGTAAACAATAACATTTAAATGACAAAAAGAAGGCGATTATATTGTGGTGACAGTCAGCTGTCGTGCTTCGTATGCTAGCCTCTGGTTCTCGAGGTACAGGTTCTAACTGGCGGAGGGCGATGGACTTTATGGTTCGTAAAAACTATGAGCGTGGCTTCCTTTGGAAGGGAAGAAAAGCCGGTAGTTCTCTGTCGTAGATTTGTGGCATCTGAAACTACCTATGAGCCTATGAGTAAAATTAACCCCAGCATAGAATGAGACTCTAAGAAAGAGAACAGCTAATGAGTTTCTATAAATATTTTTTTTTATATTTTATGGACTGCTAATCGCTAATCACATTTTTTACGGGTTTTGATGTTTGCAACAGCTCGACGAGATGAATAACAGATGCTTTTGGCATTCGGAAGTATCAGGTTTGTTTTCCGTCATGCCAAACACACTCCTCTTGTTTTTTTATTGATTTCAAAGAATTTACTATTGATTTTCAAAGAATTAGCTAAACAATTATAACAATTATAAGACGAAAAGTTGCAAGCGCAGGAACGATTCTTAGATAACGTTTTTAGCGGGACAAATAATTGTTGGAGATCATTTTACAATTATGTAAAAAGACGCAGGGGAAATAAAGAGAGCATACCAAATTTTAACGTTAATGGGATAGATGTATTAAGTGATAGGGACAAAGCTAATATATTAAATTCGCATTTTGTATCGGTTTTTCTTAAATCCGACGATAGTTCCGAACAGGAAATTGGGGAGAGTGGAGAAACGATTTTTCAAATAATGGCGCCCAAATTACGCAAAAGGATTAAGATGCTGCAAAACCGAAAATCAAGGGGACCAGACAATATACCTACTGAAATATTAAAGCTTGGGGGTGAAGTAATATTTCCCTATCTTATGCTCTTGTTCAACATGTCAATTAACAACTGTGCATAACCGGAAGACTGGAAAACAGCTATAATAGTTCCGATTTATAAAGGGGCAATAAAAGAGAAATAAGTAATTATCGGCCAGTTAGTCTAACTTCAGTAGTATGTAAATTAATGGAGAATTTAATTGCAGAATATATACGAGAGGAGTTAGAAAATAAAAAGTGGTTTAATGAAGCGCAACATGGATTTAGACCTGGGTATTCGTGCGAAAGTCAAATTACTTCATTATTTCAAGTTTTGGCAGATAAGGTAGATGCAGGGGGAAGAACTGATGCAGTGGTAATTGACTTTTCTAAAGCTTTTGATGTAATGCCACATAGTTTACTTATTTGTAAGCTAGCTAATACAGGAATTAACAAACGCGAAGTATTAAGGGTTAAATAATTTTTGAAAGGAAGAACGCAAAAAGTTAAAGTAGGTAAAGAGCTGTCCGATAGGGGAACCGTAAGTTCGGGTGTGCCGCAAGGCTCAGTACTAGAACCTTTACTGTTTCTCGTTTTTGTTAATGACATTGCTGTTAATATTAACTGCCAGATAAGGTTGTTTGCAGACGATTGTATCATTTATAATAAAATTCGGGATACAGTGCATGAAACCGCTCTTCAGGATGATTTAAATGAAATCTCTAATTGGGCTGCGGCTAACAAAATGTCAATTAATGCCAAGAAAAGTAAGTCCATTGTTTTTAGTAGAACTAAGGGCAAAATTATTGTTAACTATCACATGGCAGGGATGCAAATTCCACAGGTGGACAGCTGCAAATACTTGGGAATGTACTTGGCTAATAATGCTGGATGGGACGAACAAGTAAATTCCACATCTAAGAATGCGTGGAAGGCATTACATTTTGCAATGAGAATATTGAAAAAGGGGAGCGCTAGGTCCAGGGAAATTGCCTACAAGGCCTTAGTGCGGCCGGTTATGGAATATGGAGTAGCAAGTAAATTCCACATCTAGGAATGCGTGGAAGGCATTACATTTCGTAATGAGAATATTGAAAAAGGGGAGCGCTAGGTCCAGGGAAATTGCCTACAAGTCCTTAGTGCGGCCGGTTATGGAATATGGAGTAGCAAGTAAATTGCACATCTAGGAATGCGTGGAAGGCATTACATTTCGTAATGAGAATATTGAAAAAGGGGAGCGCTAGGTCCAGGGAAATTGCCTACAAGTCCTTAGTGCGGCCGGTTATGGAATATGGAGTAGCATAGAGCTAACTAAATCGATCCATTAGAAAAAATACAGAAGAGGGCAATAAAGGAATATGGAGTAGCATAGAGCTAACCAAATCGATCCATTAGAAAAAATGCAGAAGAGGGCAATAAAATTCATAAAAAGAGGCAAGTATTTTGGGCCTATAAAAGGAAATGAGACTAAATGGGAGGAATCAAGAATTAGGCGTATAAAACATAGGTTGTTAGCATTATTCAAAGCTAATGCTGGTGTAAAGTCATGGGTGGACGTTAGTGTAAGGTTAGATAATACGGATTATTATGGACGAAACGATCATAGGTATAAAATTAAGGGTAGAAGATACAGAACCGACGTAGGAAAATTTTCTTTTTTTAATAAAACCATTGAAGAATGGAATGAATTGCCTGTAGCAGTCTTTCGGGGCTGTCCCCTGTCGCTGAAGAAATTTAGAAAAAATCTAGATGGTTTATAGTTTAACATTTAAATTATAATGGTATATAATATGTAAATAGAGAAGTAATTAGATATGTTTTAAGTGACTAAAGTCAAAATAATATCATGCTTGTATTGTTTATTGTGCTATTGTTTACAATCTAGTATTTGTAATTTGATCTGTATTCTTAACTCTGCCACCGGGTAGTACCCAATTGCAGTGAATAAATACATACATTTTACCAAATCAGTAAGCGAATACTGCGTCGATTTCCTTTCTGTCACAAATATTCTGCCCATTTGCTGTCATATGTTTCCTTCGTGTCTTTCAGGCTTGTAGCACTAAGCAACGGCGTGTGGTACGTTGCGGAGAGACGGTGAAGTTTGTGACATGTGCGATAAATATTTCTCACAGATCTACCAGATCTACCTGTCTGGCAGTAGTTGTAATGAAACTAGAGCTACGCATTGCAAACCAGGCTATCCCTGCGTGATGTACCCGGGACTGACGTCAGCAGTTATATACTCTGAGACTCGTAAACCTCATATCCCTTTAAAATGTATGGGATCCGATGCCTGGTGATAAAACTTTGGAGGTACATAGAACATAGTTGTATGGTGATTATCATTATATGATTTGTTCATTAACCATATCAGGAGTTTCCTTTTCTTATTTCACATACTTAATGATTTGTCTCAACTGCTTAATTACTGTTTATTTTTACCTTTTCTCCTGTGCACTTACAGTAATCACAGGAAGTAGTTGTATTACATCTAAAAATTATATTTCGAGATTTCACGAAATATACATGCTTAATGCCTCATAGAATCCAAAAGAATATTTTTATAACATTCATGAGTATGTGTGTACCTGTAAAAGCTTAACTTACGAGGTCTGTTCAATAAAGAATGATTTTATTTTTTACGGTCATAATTTTTCACGCTAAATTTCAGACTTATTATAATCTGTTAGCTTAATGTGAAACAAACACGCCGTAGTAGTTTCATTGTTGGTACTCCTGGTTCCCGCCTGTGAGAATCAGGCAAATTCAGGCATGTTCAGTATCGTCTACCGCTGCAATGTAGGTAACATGCAGTTAAAGTTGATGTTAGAGGAAGATACGGAATTTCTATCAAACGTAATCACTTCTGATGAAACTTGGCTACATCATTTTGATCCTGAGGGCAAACAGCAAAGCTCAGGAAATCTTCTTCTTCGCCAACTCCCAAAAAAGCAAAAGTGGTTGCTTCTGCTGGGAAAGGTATGGTCATCTCATTCTTTGATATTCATGGAATGGTTTATCAACATGTTGTACATGCACACACATCAGTAACTGGACAATACTACAGGGATGTCCTGAAAACATTACAAGTCCATATCAGGCGCAAAAGACCACATTTCCGTGAAGCAGGCTGGATGCTGCACTACGATAATGCGCGGCCGCATATTGCCAATGTTGTTGCTGAATATCCTGCAAAAATCAACGTGAAGTGCATCCCTCACCCTCCATATAGTCCAGATTTAGCTCCATGTGACTTTTTTCTATTCACTAACTTGAATAAACACCTTCGTGGGAGGCATTATCCATCATCAGAAGCAGTGGTGAAGACTGCGGAGGCAATTATGAAGGATCTCTCAAAAAGTGGTTTCCAGCATGTCTTTGAAGGTTGGCAGAAACGCTGTGACAAGTGAATCGCATTCATGGGAGACTATTTTGAGAAGGGCCATCAAAATTATGAGGATGACTAAAGGCACGTTGTCAAAAAAAAAAAAAAAAAAAAGATCATTCTTTGTTGAACAGCCCTCGTATATTTCATATGTCCTACAAAGCCAAACTAAGTAATATGCGACAGTTCAGTTTTTCAACACAATCCCCCACCACTAACTACCACTTCCATCTTTCGATGTAATTTATTACTGAAATATCATTTCTTGTATATAAAATATAATATTTTGTATTGGGCGCGGAGTAGCGCAGTGGTTTTGTTCGCGGCTCCAGTGCAGAAGGTCCCAATTTCGATTCCCTGCTCTGGGGTTGGGGATTTTAAATTGGTCCTATGCACGCCGTTACCTCCGTCCAGCACATGTGAAGTGTCCTTTATGCCCAGCGTGGTTTGGAGTCCACGGTATAAGCTGTAGGTCCTCTCGCCTCACCGTCATCCTCACCATCACCCTATGAGTGGAGGTAATGGACACCGCCCTCTGGGTGCCTCCACCTGAAAAATAGGTCCGGTCATCACGTGTGAGGCGAGGTTACCCCCAAAGACCAAGGTTGTCATATCTTCTATTTTACTTGAAAAGAATTGGATTTCCTGAAAAGTTATCCTCAGAGCTTCTCGTAAGAGCTAAAAATATTTACTACACAAAAAGGTGTGTAATTTTTTAATAATGTTAATAGACAGTTATGGTTAAGGGAACTGGGAGGGATACATGATCAAAGTGACATTTTGAGGTTGTATTACCTATATCTAATGGAAAAGCAAGATCATATAGTACACTAAAAGTACTGTTTAATTGATTGAGAGTAAAATAAACTTATATCATAATAGTTAATTTGTTACGTATAAGAATAAAATTCCACAATACACTGATACTTCAACTACTGACTAACCTAGAAAAATAAATGCCAGGAACTACAACGACGCCTTCTGTGATACAGTTTAAGATACGGTTCTGTAACAACAATATCAGAGAGTTGAAGAAAAAGTGTACGAGTAGTACACGTACTTGAAGTGCCATTTACATGCTCTTTGTTGTACCTAAGATTTTGTTCTCTGGAAGTGGAAGGCGATGGAGACTGTCACAGATCTCTTATCAAAGAAAAGAACGCTTCGAAGAAGAAACTCATTTCCTGGAAGCGGGTAAACTAGAACTGTCAAAAAATAAAAGCTTTTCCCTATATGTTGTTCCAAACCTGAGCATCCTTGTAAAATTCCTCCATATAAGAAGTGTTTCTAGCTCTTTTTAATGGGCTACATTTGTGAATATTAAATGGAGCAATTAATGACGAATCGTTGTGTAATGATTTCTTAGAAAATCATTTAAACAGGTCATTAATAATGTGAAATAATCTATAATATAGTTATATATAATGTACTTATACATATGTTTCTTTTAGGCTTTTCAAAAGTATTTCAGATATTTTATTTGCATTTCTTGTCCTCTATAGAAAAAGAGAATGGATGCACTTTAACCATTTTATGAAATTCAGGTTGAGATAATACCTGTATTGGTTAAGCAAAAGTTTCTTCCTGTGGGATTTTAAATACATACTGCTATGACTTTTCTATTACACTTGTATCTTCAGCAATTAAAGTCACCAGCAAGTAGTTTTATCCTGACTATGTAGCACAGGTGGTAGCATTTAAGCCTCACATTCAAGAGATTCCAAGTTCAAATCTCGGTCAGGGTGAGTTATCTGGCTAAGGTACGAGGCGTGTCCGTAAAATAAGTTATCGAGGGCGCTGGAGCCGTGAGGAACGCTATTATACGAGATCCGGCAACACTGGCATGTAGCTTGGTTTCACCCCTTCAAATCCCCACGACAAAGAAATCACTGCAACCAATAACCTTGGCTGTGGGCAGCCGTTTGCGATGGAGCTTCCTATCACTTCCGCCACCAAGTGCGACTTGCGTGCAGTGATCCGTTTTTTGAGTGTCAAGGGCACTACCCCACTGAAATTCATGGTCAGTTAAGCGAAGTCTATGGGCCACGGTGTTTGGACTTCAAAAAAAGTGGGAATGTGGGTCAGAGAGTTCAAAGAGGGACGTATAGACGTCCATGACGAACAGCGTTCTCATCGGCCTTAGGTTTCAGCCGAAACAATTACAAAAGTGGAGCAAGAAATGCTTAAAGATTGGCGTGTCACAGTTCGCGAGCTGCGCGAAGTTATCCCTGCAGTCAGTAAGACTACGTTTGACAAGATTTTGACCGAACATTTGCATTATCGCAAGACTGAACTCCTGGCCCAGTTCGGATGGGACATCCTCACCCATCCACCCTACAGTCCAGACTTAGCAGCTGGTGATTATCATATGTTTTCTGAGTTGAAGTCACACTTGGGTGGAACACATTTCCAGACCGACGATGATTTGAAAAACGACGTTGAGCGCTACCTGCTCAACTTGGCGGGAGAGTGCTATGACAAGGGTGTATAAAAACTGCCACAGCGCATGCAAAAGTGCATCGAGCGCAATGGTGATTACGTTGAAAAATTATCTGTATTTATTGACAGTCAATATGTTTTCTATATTAAATAAAATTGGAGGCCTTATTTTACGGACAGGCCTCTTATATTTTTCCCGAAGTTGTATCTCTGAAGCATCCGTAGCTCTGAAACTATGATTCATTATTTAAATTCTTAGAAAAACTGAAATCAAGCCTAATTAGACCTACATGGATGATTTATTTCATTGAAATATTCCATGTTTTTGTAATGTTGCGCAGAATTCAATATATGTGTACTTAATGCCTCCTAAAATCTATTATTCCTCCTCAGTTTTCAATTTTGGAACCATCTATTTATAGGTGCATTTTGTAAACGTTTTATTTTTAGATATTGGACAACAGTCTGCTTATTTTTGACGTCAAGACGGAATGATTCCTAACACATGGTCTAAAAAACGTGTCATCTTTCACTGGTTTCTCAACATCGATTCGACTCTCCCCTGGACATTTTTGGAGATGGTGTATCTTTTCGTATGACAATTCAAGTTACACGAAGAGATGGCATGATCCCAAAAGAGAATCACGTTTCTTTCCTACGTCATTTCCGGCAGACAGTAGAAAAAACAGAATAATTTGTTGGCTGATCAGGTGATACTAAATTGATGTCCTACATTATTTTTAGGATAGTCTATCGTCCTGATTTTAAATGTAGGTTCTCTGATGTGATAACGCAGTCTCACATTTCGTAAATGACTGGGCATTAACAAGGGAAGGGGTGAGTGAGGTGCCAGCGCTGTAATATGAGACTTGCCACCGGAAGGTCATGAATTCTACTCCTCGGGTCAGCAGTTATGACCTTGTATGTTCTTTCGTGGTATCTCTGGATGCGATTGCTCAGATGATACCTCTTCTATTATTTCCTTTACCAATTATTTCCTTTCATCTGTTTCAGATTTTTGTTGCTTTGAAAATATTTGAAATGCTACATAGAAACCCCTCCAAAACGCTAATATAACATTACGTTTTAAAAATTGTCTTCAGAATATCATATGTGTGAACATATCCGCTTTCTTTCACTGTGCAAGTCATTCATTTTTTCTTGGAACGTGAAAAGGATTTAGGATACTTTCCATTTAAATTCAGCACATAGAGACCATTTTTTCCCTTTAATCCTGCTGAGTTCTCAATGTTTTGTCTTTCTTAGTAGTATTTTCCTTATATTTACATTTTCCATTGCCACCTTCTTCATCTAGATGCCCTTTATATTAATATTTTCTCTCTGCTGGTGTTTCAGCCATTATACATTACTGCAATGCGCCGGGGTAGCGCGGTGGTTTCGTTCGCGGCTCCCGTTCTAAGGGTCCCGAGTTCGATTCCCGGCTCTGGGGTTGGCGATTTTAAGTCGGCCCTATCCACGCCTTCACCTCTGTCTAGCACACGTGAAGTATCCCCTATGCCCAACGTGGTTCGGAGTCCACGGTAAAAACTGTAGGTCCTCTCACCTCACCGCCATCTTCACTATCACCCTATCATCGGAGGTAATGGACACCGCCCTCTGGGTGCCTCCACCTGAGAAATGGGTCCGGTCATCACTTGGTGGGGTGAGGTTACCCCGAAGGCCAAGGTTGCCATGTGGGGAGTGTTAGTAACTAACTAACTAACATTACTGCAATCGGAATTCACGTCATTCATGGAGTACCAAAATGGCACATTTAGCGTTTCCTATATTCCCATCAAAACATTTCCTCATAATTGTGGCATATAATATAAGGAGCACACCTCTTAAAATGCTCATTGAAATTAGAACCACTTTCTTTCTTTTATAGTGTATGCCCATGACAAGAAGGCTAGAGGGGTAGGGCAGAGGAGCTTGAACTGTTTATCTGCTCCGGTAACAGATCTGTTTGCTATGAAATAAGTGAATGAGAGTGCACATGAGGCACCCATGTTGCAAGATCTAATGCTTGTTGCAACGATAGGGTCTGTTTAGTTAACTCATGTGCAACTCGGCCATTTCCTTTGATGGACCCTTATAATCGTTTTACAACACTTCCTTCTCCCAGACCTTTCTGCAAGGTTGCCACCTTTCTCGATACGTCATGGGTATCGTAAGAGGTTTCGTCTAAATAAATTATCTTATGTGCATTACTGAGAAACTTCCTTAGTTTTGACATACACACACACACACACACACACACACACACACACACACACACACACACACACACACACACAGAGGATGTTACAAAAAGGTACGGCCAAACTTTCAGGAAACATTCCTCACACACAAATAAAGAAAATATGTTATGTAGACATGTGACCGGAAACGCTAAATTTCCATGTTAGAGCTCATTTTAGTATTTCTCTTAAAATGTAAATTGAAATCATTCGTGCAGACCATTGTCAAGATACCCCATTGTGGTTCATGCATGATGGAGCTCCTGCACATTTCAGTCGAAGTGTTCGTACGCTTCTCAACAACAGATTCGGTGACCAATAGATTGGTAGAGGCGGACCAATTCCATGGCTTCCACGCTCTCCTGACCTCAACCCTCTTGACTTTCATTTATGGGGGCATTTGAAAGCTCTTGTCTACACAACCCAGGTACCAAATGTAGAGACTCTTCGTGCTCGTATTGTGGACGGCTGTGATACAATACGCCATTCTCCAGGGCTGCATCAGCGCATTAGGGATTCCATGCGACGGAGGATGGATGCATGTAACCTCGCTAACGGAGGACATTTTGAACATTTCCTGTAATAAAGTGTTTGAAGTCACGCTGGTACGTCCTGTTGTCGTGTGTTTCCATTCCATGATTAATGTGATTTGAAGAGAAGTAATAAAATGAGCTCTAACATGGAAATTAAACGTTTCCGGACACATGTCCGCATAACATATTTTCTTTCTTTGTGTGTGTGAGGAATGTTTCCTGAAAGTTTGGCCGTACCTTTTTGTAATATCCTGTACATATGTATATATATATATATATCGCCAAGCTACAATTGTACTGGATTCCATAATAACCCTTAACTTATTCAAATTGCGGTATTTGAAACCCTGCTCCTTTAGGAGACCGCGCAAAATGCAGTGCCCATAAGGAAAATCACAAATTTCTTGCAAATATGCAACAATTTCGTCTAAGGTGGGCACTCTCCATTTTGCATAGAATCTATAAATTTCTCGAAGAATTAAATCGCATGTGAAATTATCTACTTTAGAGAAACGTTTCCTTTTGTTTTCACACTTGATCGGCGCCTTTCGTATTCCTTTTGTCACAATATTTCTTACTGTATTTCTGAGAATACCCAGCATTTATCATCAGGTTCATTGCATGACCCCTTACCAAGGTTATTTGTCAGCATATATTTATATGTGTTCAAAACAACCGCTTGAATTTGCTTAGAAACAGTTCCCGTTATAACTTTGTTTTTGAGGCTTTTCCAGCAATATAACTCGGCCCAGTTATTCACACTATTGTCATCACTTAGATTATTTTCACTTGACTGAATGTTATCTACTACTTCATTTGCATTTACCACTGCATTTCCCTCGCACGTTCTCCACATCGTGACACACAACGAATTTCTGCACCTAATGAAACAGATCAACTGGAAGTTGGAACTTTGGCAACTGAGACTCCACGTGGGGTAAACACGTCACTTCGAGAAAGTCAGGGTTGCTATTGGTCCTCAATGACAGTGTTCCATTTCTGAAGTGTGGAGATAGATTTATGACGGTCATTAGTGGGGGGGAGGTTGAGTTTCCTTTGAGGTGCAAACTGCACTCGCGTTCACTAGACAGACTATTATGTATAGGTGAAATATGTGTCAACACTGGTGTTTTTTAAATGAACCATCCATCCTTGTCATACTAGGAGACACCCAGAGGAGACAGCAAAAGTGATTACGTTGCACATTCCTCTAACTTGCCTTCTTTTCCTGGGCAATCAGTATGCTTCTTTGTTTTTACCTTCCCCATGTTATTTCTTTCTTTCTTCCTTCCCTCCTTCCTTCCTTCTGTTTCTTCCTTCCTTTGTTTTTCATTCTTTTACTTTCCTTTTTTTCTACCATATTGGAGGAAAACCCAATTAAGAGTTATCAGAGGCCCCTTTATCTCGCTTGAGTTTATTTTGCTAATCGTAAATCTATGACACAGGACCACGGCTTTACCTCACTTCCTGAAGAAGCCATACTAAGGATGTTTAAGCCCAAAAAATATCCATTGACTTCCAAAACTTAGGGTTCCAAGCGATGCTCCACTCTACACTATATGCTTGCTTTACCGAAACATGTTATTTTCCCCCCTCCTGACCAAGGCAACTAGACAGAGGGCTGGTAGTCAGAGGTGGATAAAAGTGCACACCTTGATTTGCAGTACTTAGGAATGACACCTGAGTCATCACTGGAACTCAGTAACTGCGCATAGGTGGGTCATTCTGTTGCAGTGTGTGGAATGAAGTGAGTTAACTGTCTCTTTCTTGCTTGCACTTGAGCAACTCTGCCCTAGAGTATTGAGAATGCCACTAAGAAGGGAAGGATTCCAGTTGTAGCAACGAGATTCTGCAGCTTGTATGCTGATAAATACAGTCTTCTGTACCTTTCAATGTGTAAAAGTCATATACCAACAAATGAACAATTACATTGAAAGAGTACACTGTCAAGGAGTAACACAGGGTTGCAGTTTGTTTCCTATTTTATTCATAATTTATATAGATGATCTGATTAGAGGGTGGATGTTTAAGATTAACGGAGGCATTCATCTTGCACCAAATTTTACTCTTAAGACGATGCTATTTGCGGATGACCAAATAATTATAAGTAAAGCTGAACACGAGCTGCAAAGAGCAGTATATATTTTACAGAGGTTATGTAAGAATTATAATTTCAAAATTTCCGTAAATAAAACAAAGCAATGGCGTTTCGAGGTAAAGACACTGTTAGAACCAAAATAGTAATTGATGATATTATCTTAGAGCAAGTTACGGGTTTTAAATATTTGGGAACATATGTCAGTTATAAATATGAAAATGATTTTAAAAATAAATTACCAATGTTTCAACAAATATGTGGCATATTAAATAGAAGCCAAAACACTAAAACCAGAAAAGAAACACGGAGGAAATTTTATAAAGTAATGGCTGTGCTTTCCTTTCTTTTTGGTTCTGAAACATGGACATTAACAAAAGCAGACAACAACAAGCTACAGGCAGCCGAAATGAGATTTTTAAGAGAAGTAAAGGGATGTACTCTTTTGCATAAAGTTCCAAATGAAAAAATAAGAGAAGATTTAGAAATAAGTTCTTTAGAAGAAAAAATAATAAATTATAGAAATGAATGGAGAGAGCATATTGAGAGTATGCCGAGAGATAGGATCCCAAGAAGAGTTATAAACTATAAACCTAGAGGAAAGAGACATCCAGGAAGACCATGAAAACGATGGTCAGAAATGTTTTAAGCCGGAACAGGCAGCATTGCCTAGACCTTGGAGTGAAGAAGAAGAAGAAGAGTATAGTAGGAACAATATGAGACTAACCTCAAACTCCTTTCATGATGTTCCTCCGTGGAAAATTACCCTACCAACAATCAACTGTGAAATGAATAAAATTGTCAAAAGCCAAGTTGACAGATCACAGCATCGTCAATTGTTCCTTGAAATTGCCAATAGATAACCAACCCACAATGCAATATATACTGATGGTTCAAAATATGAGGAAAGAACCGGTTTTGAATATTATATCCTGATCATACCATGCTGTTTCGACTACCTGACTTTTACACCGTCTTTTCTAATGAGCTCTTTGTACTTAAGCAGGTGATGATATATCTCTTGAATACTGTCACCTGCAGAAACTTATTTATTGCTTTCTCTGATACACAAAATGCTCTAAAGGCAACTGAGAGGCTATCTTTGACCAACATTCTTGTACAACAAATTCAGGTGTTCTTTAATAAAATAATAGGAAAAGGTAAACTAGTAATACTTGTGTGGACACCTTCACATAGAGACATTCATGGCAATGAATCTGGTAATCAAGCAGCTAAAGAAGCTACACAGCCCTTTGTGTAGTCCAGCATCAGCTATATCCCATACTGTCATCATTACATTCACAAAAGAAGAAGTACATCAACAGTGTAAGATCAATTGTCTTAAATCTTTCAAAAGTAAACTGCATGAAAAAATATCAGAAGCCATAGTACATAATTACCTCCATACACTGTCCAGGCATGATCAAGTTCTGATGGCCCGGTTATGAGTAGGTCTTCTTGAAAAGAAACAACCTCCCTATTGCACAATTGTAACAGTAGGGTAACTGTGAAGCACATAATTTTTTACTGTGTGCGCTATAACCATTGGCGCCGGCAGCATGGCATACTCATCAAGATAAGTAAGGCGTTCTCTTCCACATCTCAGTGCATATAAATCATCAAGTTTATCAGAGAGATTGGTTTATACTTCAAAATTTGATCTGTAATTCCTTGTATTCATTCTTAAGGTTTGCAGTGCACTCAGTTTAATATAATGTAACCTCGCTAGCTTAATGTCCACTCTTTTTCATGGATGTATTTTGTATTAATGCAATGTAAGGCAATTTATATTAAGTTGCGATAAGGCCCTCTAAGTTAAAGCGACTATAAGTTGTCATAATAAAATGAATATGAGACATCAGCTACCATAGGCGGAAGTTATTTTCAAACTGAATTTGCTAAAATATAAGAATTAGTTTATCTATCGGTATCTAGACCACCAAATAAGATACGTTCGGATGTCCTCTGAATAAAAAGAGTAGTTGTGGAAATACCTACGTGTATATGAGTGTATTTGAACAACAGAACTCACAAACTAAACATAATATATCAGTTTTGTATATCCCACCATAAACTATGCTTCACATGGAAAATGTTGCAAAATTCTAATTTATAAAAGCAAACATTGTCTCAATTAAAACACCAAATACATTTAAGATGTTCACACACATAAAATTACATATGGAATTTTTTTGGCGAAATCGTAAGATGCTCTTCACTCGAAAAGAAGAAACAAAATAAACGAAAGTTGCTATAAAGAAAATGAAGATTTATGAAAAAAGAAACAGGTTTCAGTTACTTTTCTGTTGATTTTGTGGATATTGAAAAAAAACCATGAAATTTAAGGCCAGAAAACGTGACCCACTTTTAAGTTGTCACTGACAATTCAGTTTGCTGTATCCCACGCTTATGTACAACGAAATTAAAACTGTCACTGTCACTGTCACTGACACTGCCAGAGTCACTGCCACTGCCACTGTCATGGTCACTGCCACTGTCACTGTCACTGTCACTGCCACTGCCACTGCCACTGTCGCTGTCACTGACACTGCCACAGTAACTGCCACTGCCACTGTCACTGCCACTGTCACTGCCACTGCCACTGCCACTGCCACTGTCACTCTCACTATCACTATCACTATCACTACGGCCACGCCGTGGCTCAGTGGTTAGGCCGCTTGGCTCTCACCAAGGCGGCCCGGGTTCGATCCCAGGCGACCGCAAAGTGAGATTTGTGGTGGACAACACGGTGTTGGAGCGGATTTTCTCCGGGACCTCCGGTTTCCCCCGCCATCTCATTCCACCGGTGCTCCATCTTCATCTCATGCATCATCAGTGTCACCACCTGCGGTGCCGTATGTAGTAAAAGCGGGCGTTAAACACTACACATTTCACTATCACTATCATCATCATTATTATTATTATTATTATTATTATTATCATCATCATCATCTCATAAAATTTTTGGGTGGAATGCAGTTTCCTACACGTAATATAGGTAAGACTGAGCAAGCTTCTGCGCAGATATGTAAACCTTACATTTCAAAGATTCCGGGTTCGAATCCTATCAGTTCCGATCTTGCTGTTGGCCTTATTGTAGCTTTCCCTGATTATTAGACAAACAACGGCGTGATTTGTTATCTTCCGGACCTCCATTTCACAATTTCCTTTTCCTTCTGTTACCTCATATTTCATATGTGCTTCAAGATTTGTAGAGTTTGACGGTTTCGGACAAATGGCGTGAACGCTTGCACAAAACTACTGTTCCGTGAATATTAAAGGGCTGCGTGGTCGTTCTCTTTAATCATTGCCAGCAATGAGACGGAATTTCGAACCGGTCTTCCGCGCGTTTTTGTGGCCTCTCTACCTGCGGCTTCTTCACTTTCTAGGTCATGCTGATCATTATAGAATTATATAGGTCACAGGAGGTCACATATCTCCCTTTTTATAGCTAGGTACACTACACTGGTAAGGGGAATCGTGAAGGATGTCAAAATATATGTACATATAGTTTATAGTTTGGTCTCACACTATTTTAAATCTAATTTTTGTTTTTCTTGAGAAGATGTTTTGTACCGTCTTCATTTACGGTTGACGAGCCGCCACTGCTGCTTTCGAAGAAGCCAGATTTGATTCTACTTGTTAGCTTCAGCTCGTACACAAGTTATGAAGGTCTTGAAATTTCTGGAACTTTTCTTCTCCCCTCCCTTAATGGTTACTATAGCATTTGCTAAGTTGCCTTGGTTCTTTTATGGCCCCTCGGCATCTGGAATATAAAATACGCCAATAATAAACCACTTTTGGAAGAAAACTAGGAAAGGGGAATCTACCCAGAGCTCAAGAGAAAAATATCACAAGTTGGGATAATGTTATCGGGGCCACAAATTCAATGTAAAATTATGCTAAACTAAACTGAAAGAAACAACCTGGCTCCCTAAGAATCATAATGACACACCATTCTATTTTATTAGAACAAATACTTTTACTTTTTCCTCAGTTAGACTGCAAAGGATATTTTTATACTTAAAAATAATTTGGTTAAACCTTCATTTTTATACAAATCTTCACACGAATATTTTGCAATTTTTACGAATTTTTTGTTAAGTTGTGTTAGCTTAGAACCGGATTTTCTAAATACTACGACGAATCGGCTATTTTGCAAGGTTTGAGCCGGCAACAGAATTCTAAACAGGATAAGACGCGCGCTTGCGTGGAATAAACGATAAACATTATCGCCAGAGAACTACAACCTTCTGGAAGTGAGGAAGCCGCGAAAGTTCCGCAAAATTCTTGTGAAGCACCTTAGTTATTGCATTCTAAGAAGTGAGACAGATTGGTGAAGTCAGTCTTCAGGTGTTGTGAAATTTTTCAGTGTGATTCTACATTTTTATCTCTAGCCCATACTAAAATATATTGGCAGAGATTCCCAGAATTTCTTTTAACCCACTGAAAGAAAACAAAGCGCTAGATTTGAGAGAAGGTGCGTTGTATTTCTAACACAGGAAATATAAATCAAGTTCTTCCTGCTGTAAAGCTTCCCACAATCCTACGGCTAATTTGCAGCAGCACTTCTTTCATTTGATTTCGACAGGGAACAAAAAGAAGGCAGGACAAGCCCCTCTCGACCTTTATTGTGATGTGGCGAAGTTTAATTGCTTCTCGGGTCGAGAGGGAGACAACCACTTTGCATACGTTTCATTCAGAAGATGGGAGTTAATTGAAACAATTAGGTCACGAGGAGACCAAACGTCTGATATTGCGTTGGTGAAAAATACGTCGCTCATAGCGAGACAAGGGAACGATGCTAAATTGACTGTGGAAAAACGTTTTCAGAAATCCATTCTTCAGATACTTTCTCTACTAGCTACCTTAGGTAAAGCAAGTACTCTATTCTACCCTAAAAATTGGATATTGACTGCTTTGAAGGCCCCTGAATGAGAAAAGGATACTCTAATTTTGGTTTCTGCTAAGTACTTACCTATATTCCATGCATTATTCGTAGAAGTTCATATTATGTAATTTATAAGTATCTCAAATTTACGGTAGGTACTGCAATAAAAATTAGTCACTTCTTATAAACAAAATATTTCAAAATGAAGGGAAATTTAGGAAGTAATATGTTCTTGTAAGCCCTTAATTTATATCCATGGAAGCTGCTATATAAATATCAAGTTTGGTACCGATCTGACATTTTGTTTTTGAGTTATCTATCCACAGACACACATAGAAACTGATAATTTAAAAACAAATGTCCAATATGGAATATATCGGTGGATTATGTATTTATTTATTTATTTAATTATTACCCAATTTTAATTCCTATTTTACCCAAAGGTATATTAGGAATATAGTTTACAAATTTATGAATATAATACATTTACAAAAACCACAACAAATTCAATATCAAGCTGACAAAACAGTAAAAATCAAGATGAATCATTGAGCTTAAGAAATATTTTGTTTAAGAAAGCCATGAAATATTGATAAGTTTTGTAATTCATCAGAATATGTGTAAGTGGTTTTGAGAAAGTGTAACCTAAGGATTGAAGCACTAATTCAAGTTCGTATCTTTCAAAACAGAAGAACTGACAATCAAATAAAATGTGAGGGACTACTTGAAGAGGATTTCCACAAATACAATCACCTGTGGATTTGATTTTGAATCGAAATAAGTAAGCTAAAAATTTGCCATGTCCAGTTAAGAATTGAGTGAGAACGTAGTTAGGATTAACGAATTTACATTTATGTCTGTCAGAAACTATTGGGAAATATAAATCTTTAGTCAAAGCACCACAATCACTTTTTAACCAGTATTCATTCCAGTCGTTGATGATAATCTCCTTTAATGTTTGCCTCACATATGAAATGGGGCATAGAGTGTATGTCTCTGGAAGATCTGAAGTCGCAGCTCTCTTTGCAAGCTCATCTGCACGTTCATTTCCGGCAATCCCTACATGTCCTCTGACCCATTTAATACACAGATGAGAACTACATAATAATTGACTTCTTATTTCAGCTGCAATAGAACTGCTGTTTTTGGTATCTTTCAAAGCTGCAATTGCTGTTTGCGGTGGATTATGTATTCGACTCTCATAGGTACAAACCTATATATACAAAATGTATCTTTATTGGTGTTATATATTCGCAGAACGTGTTACTGACATCAAAATAGTAAAAAGAGTTCATATGTAACTGGGTTTGTATGTCAATTATTTTAGAGTTACAACACAAAATCGAAGGTTACAAAAATTGTTCGAAGTAATTTCCTCTTGCTTCGGTGTATGGATTTCTTCGTATAGGAACATTTCTAGTCCTTGGTTTATGTGACTCTATACCTGATGTTGACATTTTGGGGGAACTTATCCAAACTGGAATAGACAAAATACGAAACACACCAAGCAACAGAACACGCCAGAGCATGGAATGCTCGCTTAACGTATGCATCCAAGCAAGAGGAAGCCACTTCGAGCAAATTTTCTAGCTTTAGAATTTGTAACATTGATATTTCAGTCTGGTTCTACTCATTCAAACCTTAGCCTACACACAGCTTGTGTGGAAGAAATGATTATTTCCACCAATTAACCTGAATAAAATAGTGGTTTAACTATGAAGCCTGGGACTTAAGTACTTATAGCGTAGTAAGTCGCCACAAAAGGTGCAAGTCTCACAGCATAAGAGAACCTCTAGTGGTCTATCAGGAAACATATGAATCATTTGGAGAATTGCAAGTCATATCGGCACGTTGGCCATTGTAGCTAAGTTGGTTAGAGCAACCACACAGCAAGTGGGAGATCTGTGGTTCAAATCCCGGCTATGGCATTGAATTTTTCAGTCGGACTCTACTCATTCAAAACTTTAGAGTTTGTGTTGTAATACTGAAATAATTGACTATCAAACACATGTACATGTAAATGTTTTTACTGCTTTGATGACAAAAACACTTTCTCCAAATGTATGACACCAATAAAGTTACACCCTGTATATACGAGAGGTTTCATAGATGCTGTTACATAAGTAGTGTCTTTTTTAAGAAAAGTATTATCTAAAATGTGTTCTGATAAAGCAGTTAACTAATTTTCAAAGTATAGACATTAAATTCTATGGTCTTGAGTCGTTCAGCAAGGTTTACTGTCCCACGATGGTCCAGTCTCTGGTTTTTGATTTGAAGATTTCGTTGACACCTACTTACATTGCTTCAAAGCCGTCAACATTTCTTCCACGTAGAAAATGGCCAGGGATTGAAAAAGATGATAATCTGATGTACAACATCAGGGCTGTATGCTGGGTGTGGCAGCAGCTCGCTTCCTTCCAATTCCTTAATTTTCTCCATGGTTTTTCGTGTAGTATGGGGTGTTGCATTGTCCTGTTGGAATGGGACTCTACTTCGGTTAAATAACTGATTTCATGAACTCGTTCCAGGTATTAAGAATAAAAATCCACATAAATTGTCTGCCCGTTTGGAACAAACTCCCGGCGACCTAAACCTTGAAAATTCCACTATTACTATGGGACCGAACTGAATTTTCCTAACGATGACTTTGGTAGGTTGACTGAAATCAAGCCACTGTTTCGAGGTTTCAGGGTTTTGGTGTCACCCTTTTTTCATAACAAGTGACAATTCTCCTGACAAATCTGTCATCCACGGAAAACATCATCAATGCTGTCAGCAGGATAAAACTCCTACAAGAGGAAACGTTTTACAACTGTAGCATTAATTCTAATAGTTCTAAGATTTTACAACGTTCATTGCGATTTTGAGGACCTCACAACCTATTCCACATATTTATAAGTTTATCTGACTGTATGCCCTTGTTAACGCAAGAAAGAGACAGTTGCATCTCATTCGTAATTTGGGACAAAATTTGCAACTGTAATTGTATCCAGTAGTTAATGTATATATTGAATGCAAACGCAAGAAATGATAAATTAATTATGTTAATTAAAAAGAAACATTAGAACTAAAATATAAAATGGCACAAAATGACAAAAGATGGCACAATAAACATTCATTTTCATAACCTCGGAACCATGATAAGGATTTCTAGATTAGCCAGGTTCCAAATTTGACCGAATCAAAAATGCATTTTATGAGATCTTAAATTACTTAAGAATATTATAGACGTATGTTAAATAACAGATGAAACACTTAGTCCTTTGACACGTAACTGGATCTTTTATGTACACCCAGGGAAAACGGGAAGGAAGCGAGGAAATGCATGGGGTGTAGGAAAGGACGACGCAAGTGGCAGATACGTGCTGATTTCCCAACAGATACTGGTTTGACCACCCGCCTCTTGTAGTGAGTGTAGTTCAAAGGTCTCCTTGATCAAGAACCGGGGTAAGATTGACTAGGTAGTGGAGGCTCTAACGACCACTTTCTGACGGAGTCAAGAAGCTTTAAAACTCAAGCCTCTGTGCCACCTATAGTCCAGCAACGCACAGAGGGTCCCTGTAAGGAATGTGCGTGTTACACAGTGGGACAAGGACAGTGAATATGTGTGACAGAGAACGCATGCTACAGAGGCAGTAGAACCGTTAAAAAATCATGCGCCCTATTCACTCTGTACACTAAAACCGAGAAGATTCATTCACAAAAGTAGAGGCTGTCAGAATATTTTTGAATGGTCTGTAACTGTACCGACATGGGGTGTCATAAACCTGTCCAGTGAGGGTGTGGGAATATTCGCCAACTCCCCTGCGTCTCGTCCTTCGGAGACCTCTCCTGTGGAGGAGTATACCCGTCTTTGTCTGACACAGCCATGGAGTATGCTGTAACACAAAGTAGGCCTGGCCGTGGTCGAGTGGTTAGACCATTCGACTCTTACCAAGGCGGCCCGGGTTCGATCCCAGGTGGACAGCATGGCGCAGGGGTAGGTTTCCTGCGGAATCTCCGGTTTCCCTGCCATTTCATTCCATCTGTTCTCCATCTTCATCTCATGTGTCATGAGTGTTACCACCTGCGGTGCCGGATGTAGTAAAAGCGGGCTTTAAAGACGACATCTTTGCAACACAAAGTGTGAGGAAGAGGGAGGGAAGAAGAATACACTAGACAATCCCTTCTTCATCTAGTTAATGTGAGAATTGCATGAAATTTAGTTACCAATACGAACTAAAACGACTCACTTCGTGGAGATGGAAATCGAATGCTTTCAAAATAAATAAACAGAAACAAATTTGTCTTTGTCTAGAACATACTAAAATACAATAGCATTACTATGGCAACCCAGGTTTTGCGAAGCTATTTCCAGCAAATGTGCTTTTGCCTGTTACCACTGAATGTAAACTAGTGCTTCAAATGTCTCCATTTGCTCTCATTGTATAACTGGAAGCACGAAGACAAACAATGGGATAACAGACTGTATTGATCACTCATTGTGTTCAACTTCGCTATTAGCTCAGTAACTCTAGATGGAAGGGATTGGTCCTCCTTGCGGAAAAATTGAGGCGGAAGATAATGGAAACATGAGACGTTGATGGAAGCTATAGAAAGATAGACCTGACCCCAATTTACAATGATGGACAGGACGCGTGCAGGACATCTTCTCAAATTGTGTTTCATATGAAGTCGAGGGGAACACTTTACCTTTGTTTACTCATTGTTTACACCGCATTTTCAAAAGAAAATTTCTTGAATATTCACAAAAATTCTGGTTATATTTTATTTTGTACACTTTCTATTGCTTTTGAGAAAACGTTGCATTCAAACCAACTATTTTATGCAGAAGTAAATAATGATGTTAATGAAAGAGTGTTTAAAAATATAACAGGAAGGTGTATATGGAATGCAAAGGTTGTCGGTGTCATTGATTAAAGCACAGATACACTCGATGAGTATAATGAAAATGTTTACGAACAACTTTGTTTAACTTTAATGAAATAAGCCATTTGATTTCTGTAGTGCCAGAGGCCTCATATTGTATAACAGTGGCGCTTTATATTTAATAAATTAGTTTAAAAAACATGTTGAAGTGCAGAAATTTGTAAACAATATGAATATGAAAAATCACGCCACTGTAAAAAGGAAATATGGAATTTCTATTTGAGAGACGTGACAATTTTATTACGTAAAATTTTTTAATCAAGTGTCGCGCTTGTTTCAGATATATTGATGTTGAAATTCGAGATTTAATGAATATGTTAATCAAAATGTTCCATGTTCCAAATAATTTTTTACATATTACTAAGGATTATATGTTTCCTTCTACAGATCATTACAAAGAATCCCATTTTGAATCATTTTAAAGTACCGAAAAACAAAGATAAGAAATATATAAATATATCATTTAAAATGACTGAGTATCCTGATCATTTGGAACTATTGTTGAAAATTAGAACTTAATCTCTCAAATATTTTGACAGTGGGACATTTTAGGTAAATGAAAATACTGAACAAGGTTTTGAAAAAAAAAATAAAGCTTTTGAATGGGAATGTGAATTACAGAAGTGTTTCAAAGGTTGATAAGGTGATAAATTTTGCTGATAATAGTAAAAAGGAGTGTCAATGAAAGTGTGGAGTATAAATGCATTAAAAATAGAAATACATTGGTGTTGATTTTTTCCACACTTTACTTCAATTTCACCGGTACATTGAAGGCAAGGTTCAGGTTCACCGTAGAGTGAAAATTGTATCTTTTTCTGGCTCCGCTGCAAATGTATTTCTATTACGGAATGAAGTTACTCTTGGGTTCTGATTTTCAATGAAGGACTTCAGATATTTTTCACAAAAATTTTATAACTTTTAATGAAAGATATCAACTCCTATATTCACCTAAATTTACCTATAATCACTTGATTTAAACGTTCACTTTATAAAACCCAAATAGGTAGAATAGTTTTCAACTATTAGGCATTTATGAAGTCACTCAGTGGGAAGAAATAGCAACACAATAAAATAAAGTAAGATGTTATAATATCCAGTAAAAGGGCATAAAATATTGATAACCTGAATGTCAAATATAATATGAACTCCTGATGGTCAGCGGGTAAGTTATAAATACAATCTTGTGAGCATGCGTGTGATATTCATCTGCTCTCGCGACCTTGAATCTTAAGAAATTTCAATCTGTAAAAGAAGTTCTCTACGATGGAGAAGGAAGATATATAAGAAAGAAAGTAAAAATAATGAACACTGTAAATTTGTTACTGCATCATACACGAGGTCATTTCAAAAAGTTCCGGAACAATTGTAATTTCGCGCCAACGGAATATTGGAGCGAAATGTGGTTGGCATTCCTGCAAGCGCCTGTTTGACATATAAATGCCGAAAGTTTCATTGTATGTCTGTCATCGCTCACTACTGTATTGAGTAGAACGTTGTGTCGTACAGTTTGCAAATTATAGATGGCAAAGTTGGAGGAGTAACGCGTCCGCAAAAAAGTTTGTGTGAAACTTAAACTCAGGAAAACCTTTACTAAGGCATACTAAATGATGCAGGAAGCTTATAGTGATGAATGCTTAAGCCGTACTCGGCGTTACGAGTGGTTCACGCGGTTTAAAAATGTCCGGGCGGAAGTTAAAGTTGACCCTCGTCCAGGACATCCTTGGACGTCTACCAACAACGCTCAGGTCAGAAACGTCAACGAAATTGTGCGTGGCAATCGGAGATTCACGTCCGAGTAATCGAATAATAATGCAACATTTCAGTTAGATAATGTCATGAAATCCTGACACAGCTTTCTGGAATGCATCTTGTTGCCGCCAAATTCATCCCACGTCAACACAATCGCCTCCCAATCTGTGAAGACCTTTAGATCACGCATATGAGGACGAGATGTTTCCTTGCGGACTTTCTTTTTATTTCCAAAGTTGAAAACCCGGTTGAAAGTACGAAGATTTGCAACGATAGACGAGATAAAAGAAAGTTTGCAAACAGCGCTCTACGCGATCCAGAAAGTGGTGTCCCAAGAAAGCTTCCGGAAGTGGAAATGGCGTTGGAAGTGGTGTATCAATTGTGGAGGATATTATTTCGAATGAGACCATGAACAAAAAGTAAAAGGTAACCATAGAAACATTTTTTGGACACACTTTCGCAGCTTTATGAACAGACCTCGAATGTACCTTAACACTAGTTACTTTACCTCTTTAATACAAATGGTAATGTCACACATTCTGAGAAAAGTACTTTGTGTTTCTACTAAAACAAGCATTCAAAATAGTATATTTTGCAACGATACTCTAATGGTAGTAATTAAAATACGAGTATTATTATAAACCGAGAGAGCTAAGTGGGGCGAAGTTAATAATTATGACACGAGCGTTTTAATTACTATTATATTCAAGTTTCATACGACTGTTTATGCTCGATCATGTATCTAAATTAAAGGTTTCATTTTAGAGTATTCATTTCTGGTTTGAGTGATGTGTTACAATGGTAAAATGAGACATAGTACGTAATACGCAGGTGGAGAAATATTGATTAGTTCCTTATAAACGGCTGTTAACGTGCGACACAGTTTAACGTAAAAGAAAGTATAGACAAACTGGAACAAATTGAATTTATTGAAGCATTATTTGCAACTAATGATAATGATAATATGAATATAACTGACTTTTTTCAAATGTAGGTTATTTGGTGACTAATGTTGAGTGTTGATTTCGAAATAGAATAGGGAGTACATAAGGTCGATGAATTCATGTTTTGATTATATATAAGGGCGCTCAACTACAGCGGTCATCAGCTACCTATAAAAAACTAATCATGTCAAAAGCCAGATATAAAACTTTCTAAAAACTATACAAGTATAACAAAACCTATTAAAAATACACGTACATAAAAAAAATCAATCAAACCCTACTAAAAATTCGTTCACTAAATCCTAAACTCTAAACTAGAAAAGAATCTAAAAAGAATCTAATCGTCTCCACGCACGGCCTACACTTGGGTGGGCCTGTTGACCGTCTCCCTGAGCCACGATGAGGAGCCCACACGAGGGAGACTGTTGGCTCGGGACCCCGGGTGCGCCAAACCCGTACCTACCGAAGTAGGCCCCTGGGGGGTTCATGTTTTGAGATGGTTGTTCGAAATACACTAGAAATACATTTTCCGAGAATTTATTTATATCTTTTGATATTCTGTAGTTCATGAATAGTGAATAGAATTTGTCGTATATATTTCTTGACTTTTGTGGCAACAAGTTATTGGAACCATTGGCTGTTTTTGCGGTAATTTCTTGGAGTGTAAGTTCTATGTCGCTGTTACTAGTGTCAGACATTTTGACTTTTGTTTAAACTGGTGCTTCATAAAGTTATTCCTTGTCCTGTTTAGGCACTTGGGAGCCTTGTTATTTTCAAATACTACCTTTATCATGTTTAAACCTTTATGCAAAATATAGGTCGTTTAACGTAATGCACGAAATTTTCTGAAATCACCAATAAATAAAGGAAAAGAGCAAAACTTTACGTTTCGCTACACAATATAAGGCCTCAAAGGAATTTGTGAACACGCTTCACCTGCCTTAAATGTCGGCAAAATACACTGGTTGAAACACCAGTTTTTGCAGGTGCCATATATATATATATATATATATATATATATATATATATATATATATATAAGGGCGCTCAACTACAGCAGTCATCAGTGCCCTTTAAAAACTAGTCATGGCAAAAGCCAGATATAAAACTTTCTAAAAACTACACAAGTGTAACAAAACCTATTAAAACTACACGTACATAAAAAACATCAATCAAAACCTACTAAAAATTTCGTTCACTAAATCCTAAACTCTAAACTAGAAAAGAATCTAAAACGAATCTAATCGTCTCCACGCACGGCCTACACGTGGGTGGGCCTGTTGACCGTCTCCCTCATCCACGAAGAGGAGCCCACACGAGGAAGACTGTTGGCTCGGGACCCCGGGTGTGCCAAACCCGTACCTACCGAAGTAGGTCCCTGGGGGTTTTCAGGTGCCCGGATAAAACATGATGGACCTAGCTAATTTGGACTTGTTGATTCTAAACATGCACTTAGATTTTCGACATCACCGTCCAATGTTTTGTTATGTAGGTTTTAAATTCCTATATCTAAAACAGAGACTAGGGTGGTCTACACTATATTTATACAATGTATAACATAATTCATTTCATAAAAGTTACTGTAGTGTCCTGGGCCTAATATACAATTTTGCATGACAAATTGCAACAGTCTTCTGCTCGACGATGATTTTGATAGCGGAGGCTTGACTCTTTTTGATGAAAACTTAGTTCTGTGAGACATCTATCCTTCACGCTTCAAAAGACAACAACAATCACTTAACATTGAAGGTTTCCATCTACCTTTATAGCGGCTTTCCACTCCCAAATGTCCTGATGGAACCTTTCTCCGTGCTTGTCACTAACCTCTCCCAAATTGGTAGGGAAGAAATCTAGTGCAGTTTTAGTGGCATTGTGCATACAAGATTTTTATAGTTCTCTAACATATCACTGTTTTCTCCTCTTATATTCATTGGGAAACCATCAATGACATCCATAAAGGAACGCCAGGCTGCAAGTTCTGACTTAATTTTTCTTCGAAGTCCTTATCATTCATTAACTTCCTAATTTGTGGCTCAATAAAAATTCCCTCTTACATCTAAAAGTAGTTCAAATTGAAACTAAGAATAAAAGAGGTCACTGCACTAACTTCCATCGCACTCCTTTCAAGCAAAAAGCACTTAAAAATTGTACAGTAAATTCAACTATATTATATAACTTGCAGGTCATAACCTTTAATCCTGGCATGATGTACACTTTCTGATTTCACATTTTGTCACATTACAATATAGAAGTATGTTTTATGTGTATTTTGTCTGTACCAAAATCACTGTTGACTAGTGATATTAGATGAAGTGTTGGAGATAAGTTAGCAAATCAAAGCTGTTTCCATACTTGACTGAAATCTAGTGCAAAATTAGGGTAATCAACATGAAGAGATTGCCAAGTATTTCTATTACTCACTTTATATTCTCCACAAAACGAGCGCTAATGTAATTTAACCCTATGTGCACATTTACAATGGGGTTTTTCATCCGCACACATGCATTCTCTCCTACCATTTACAGCAATCCAATCAGGTGAAATGTTTGGGCATTCAATCGTATAGTCTAGATAAATGACTCCAAATTTGCATAAACTTCTTATGTCGGCTTTCACCGAATTTTTATTGCTTTTATCTCTAATGTTGCCACGGAAGCCTACAGGGGAAAGAAGCATAAAGCCAGTTTTGAACCACAGCTCAACTGCTATAGTGCGTTGGCTACCATAAAATAGCTTGGATGTGAAAGATTTTCAGCAGAGAGTATATATCACGGAGGGATTCTTAAATCCTGAGCAGAGTAACTCATAGGAGCCAAAAGAGGGGGTGATAAGAAAGAGATCCAGGGGCCCGTATGCAGAAAGCGTTGAGTACTTTCAATCTGAAACTTAATTTAACCTACACTCACTAATTTGTATAACTGAATATTCTGAGAATGCGTTTGAGATTTTTGCTTTCCCTACTAAGTGCCTATAATGATGATGATGATCATCATGGAAATAATAATAATAATAATAATAATAATAATAATAATAATAATAATAATAATAATAATAATAATAATAATAATAATAATAATAATAATAATAATAATAATAATAATAATAATAATAATAATAATAATAATAATAATAATAATAATAATAATAATAATAATAATAATAATAATAATAATAATAATAATAATAATAATAATAATAATAATAATAATAATAATAATAATAATAATAATAATAATAATAATAATAATAATAATAATAATAATAATAATAATAATAATAATAATAATAATAATAATAATAATAATAATAATAATAATAATAATAATAATAATAATAATAATAATAATAATAATAATAATAATAATAATAATAATAATAATAATAATAATAATAATAATAATAATAATAATAATAATAATAATAATAATAATAATAATAATAATAATAATAATAATAATAATAATAATAATAATAATAATAATAATAATAATAATAATAGTAATAATAATAATAGTAATAATAATAATAATAATAGTAATAATAATAATAGTAATAATAATAATAGTAATAATAATAATAATAATAATAATAATAATAATAATAATAATAATAATAATAATAATAATAATAATAATAATAATAATAATAATAATAATAATAATAATAATAATAATAATAATAATAATAATAATAATAATAATAATAATAATAATAATAATAATAATAATAATAATAATAATAATAATAATAATAATAATAATAATAATCATAATAATAATAATAATCATAATAATAATAATAATCATAATAAATAATAATAATCATAATAATCATAATAATCATAATAGTAATCATAATAATCATAATAGTAATAGTAATAATAATAGTAATAGTAATAATAATAGTAATAGTAATAATAATAGTAATAGTAATAATAATAATAATAGTAATAATAATAATAATAATAATAATAATAATAATAATAATAATAATAATAATAATAATAATAATAATAATAATAATAATAATAATAATAATAATAATAATAATAATAATAATAATAATAATAATAATAATAATAATAATAATAATAATAATAATAATAATAATAATAATAATAATAATAATAATAATAATAATAATAATAATAATAATAATAATAATAATAATAATAATAATAATAATAATAATAATAATAATAATAATAATAATAATAATAATAATAATAATAATAATAATAATAATAATAATAATAATAATAATAATAATAATAATAATAATAATAATAATAATAATAATAATAATAATAATAATAATAATAATAATAATAATAATAATAATAATAATAATAATAATAATAATAATAATAATAATAATAATAATAATAATAATAATAATAATAATAATAATAATAATAATAATAATAATAAGAATAATAATAATAATAATAATAATAATAATAATAATAATAATAATAATAATAATAATAATAATAATAATAATAATAAGAATAATAATAATAATAATAATAATAATAATAATAATAATAATAATAATAATAATAATAATAATAATAATAATAATAATAATAATAATAATAATAATAATAATAATAATAATAATAATAATAATAATAATAATAATAATAATAATAATAATAATAATAATAATAATAATAATAATAATAATAATAATAATAATAATAATAATAATAATAATAATAATAATAATAATAATAATAATAATAATAATAATAATAATAATAATAATAATAATAATAATAATAATAATAATAATAATAATAATAGTAAAACTATTGCATTCAATCCAATATTTCAATATTCTGATATTTCACTGGAAATACCAATTCTACAGCTTCATGAATCAATAATTATTATAGAAAAACGGATATTTGTGGACTTCTAAGAATAGCAAAACTCCTAAAACTGGGTTCAATATTAAATTTGACATTTGGTTTGGGGGACTTTCAAAGATGCGGCACAAGTTTCCAAGAAAATCCTTTGCCACAATCTACATTCTAAAAGATCCATTTGAGCAATCTTCCCTTTGCATTATAGTGGTTTCATGGGATTTTGGTATTTTCTTCGATTTTCAAGGAATATTTAATGAGATCATATTCCTTTTGAATATCTCAATCATAAATGATATACAGAAGCTTATGAAATAACAAATATAAAAATATAGGTTCTCATTATAACACAGAGTTTACATCAAATAGAATTTTTATTGAATTTGAGGATTAAAAATATTCTTTCTTTTCTGCTTGAATGACTAAATACTTATTTGAACATGTTTGATTTAAAAAACTAAGGGAACTATTACAGCTGCTGCAAAAATAGGGTAATACAAAATAGGGTAATGCAAATCCACCTCAAACTCATTGAACTAATTAACTAATTAAAGAAGTTAGGAATTGAACTAATTCAATTCCTAATTTCTTTAATTTCCTAAGCTGTAATTCTTTTTTCTTGTAGTCAAGCAGAGGTATCAATATTTCAAAGCTATTATAGAACGATATATTTAACAATCGTTTTAAAAAATGCATTATGGGTATTTGCAAGGGTATTTAATATTAATTTTTGTAATAATAATTCATTGTTCTAATAAACTTCTCCACGTGGTGGATTTTAACAAATATACACATAACCCATTCAGGTTGTATAATAAATTAAGTTAAAACAGATGCATCACATCAGAGGTTTTACATAAATCTTTGCATAATTTATAATTACTTTTTATGGTGTTCAATTTATTGATTTTCAAAAGTTCGTAACCAATTTCATAAAATAGTACTGCTACTTTAAAAAGTTATGTTCCCATTTTATTCCGTGTATTTTAAAGGCAGTGCAAAGTTTTGAGAGAAATTGGCGGAAACATGATTTATGCATTCATTTGTATGGAAAATGTTGCATAGGTATGGAAATAAATTGAATAAAATATTTCCAGAAAAGTTTATTTAATTTGGGCATCCCTATTAATATGCAGGTAATGTGTATTTATTAATTCAGAAAACCAACAATTTAATTATGCTTAATCCTCAAAATTTTCAGGTAATATTACGTTATTATAAGACATTTTCATAGTTTTTTCGTTGTAAATTTTCACAGATAATTTGTTTAAGCAATTAACAAAATATCTTTCAGCATGTTTGGTCATTGGTAGTACGTTTGAATTATTGTACATAGAGACATTATTTCAAAATATATCTGGTACATTTTTCAAAATTTAATTTCTAAATGCGTGGTTAGATTTATTTGGACTTACTATTTTATCTATATTTGTTTTGCTTTAATTAGTATATATAGGGCAAAAATGCGCAATTATTAATTCCATTGTGTTATTTTTACGCGAAACATGAAAACTAATCCCTACTTTCCTAGAAATAACGCACGTGTAAACTTCCATACGGAGCAATGTATTTAAGACAAGCAAGATAATATAAACTAAAACTTGCATTAGTTTACTTCACACTCACTTCTAAGGAACTAAAGGTGAAAGACAAACCATGCGTACTATAAAACGCAGCATACTATTAATATTACATATATTTGTAAATGTATATACATTGTGACTTGTGTACGGGAGGGGTCAGGATACCAGTGGTAGTTGCCCCTTTTGTTATGTTTGATCATATACTTTACCATTTATGTTTCTTTTTCTTTTGGTTTGTACTATTTCGCTTTTAGCGAATATAATAATATAATAATATTTACTGTTGCTTATTTTGATGATCTATTAGCTATTTCATTTACTAATACACATCATGAACTTTCATTCACTTGAAATAAGTTTTCCAGTGCTGAACAAAATGAATGGTAAGTATTTATTTAATATTTTCAACTTTCCATCCATATGTGTAGTTATTCTTCAATGTGCGTGTTGTAATTTTGTTGTCCATCGATAACCTACTGCCTGTCTCACAAGTGGCATCCATCATTTCACTTTTTGTCCTTACATATTTTAGTAATATCATATTCTCCGGTTGATTATTGTAATATTTATGGTATAGTTTAAGTTTTGCTTTTGAACGGCTATTTAAATATAGAAAAAATACCCATTGCAAATTAATAAATTGTTGAGAATTTATGATTAACAAATGACAGGAGTACTTTATGGGTGCTTACAGCCAATGCGCAGTTTCCAAAATGTTTAAACCGATACTCCGAGTGTATTTCGTTGAATAGTGTTTTTAGTTTTCTGCATTTTGGGAAAACTCCGGTGATTTTATCTGAAATAAATTCACTAGAAGTTTAGTCCTTTAAACCTTTGAATTTGTCCAATAATTTAAAATTTTGAGGGTAGTGTTCTATTAGTCCACGATTGGAAGATGTACACGGACAAAAGCTAAATGTAGTAACATATTAAATTACTGAGATACCAAATTATCTTGTAAACATATCATTGTGCCCGCTCATAATAATAGATAATGCACTAGATGAAAATATTAGGTTATGATCAATTTTTCCGTTGTCAGTTGTGCCAACTATAGTTTTTCGTGAAGGTAATTGTACGATTACTTTTCAAGAAGTCTTTGTTGAGTCAGCTTTCTCTTTATTAAAGCAATGCAATTCAGCAGATAAAAATTAGGAGATAAGCTGCCTAACTGGTTAAAATACATTATTATGTATCCTATTAGGCATCAAAAGTTCTATGGTGCCTGAGGGTGAAATGATTGATTAAATAACTCTAGGTTTAAAGTTAAGCCTTTCAACGTTTAAGATTACGTCTTTTCTAATTATCTAAAAATAATCGGCTACACCGATCACTCTTTCACTGCTTAAAGATTAAAATCGAGGGCGCCGAGGTAGCACAGTGGTTTCGTTCGCGGCTCCCGTGCTAAGGGTTCCGAGTTCCATTCCCGGCTCTGAGGTTCACGATTTTAAGTCATCCCTATCCGCGCCTTCACCTCTGTCTACCCTGTATCTAACGTGGTTCAGAGTCCACGTTATAAGCTGCAGGTCCTTTCGCCTCACCGTCATTTTGACTATCACCCTATCATTGGAGATAATGGACACCACTCTCTGGCCCGCCTCGGTAGTGAAGATGGTAGCGTAGGTATTTCACGTTCAAGAGGTCCCGAGTTTGAATCTCGGTCAGTGCGAGTTATCTGGATAAGAATTTTTCCAGGATTTTACCTTATCATTAAAAGACATATGTTGGGATCCTGGATTCATTTGAGCACCATTTGAACCATTTCATTCACCATTCCAATCTAACTTCATGTTGGAGGACGTAAATTACCAAAAAGCCCTCTGGGGGTTCTACCGAGGTTAAGCGAGGTTACCCCGAGGGCTAACGTTGCCACATGGGGAGTGTTAGTATACATACAGATTAAGATAATTTAACAATTGCATTATATCTGTGACTAAGGAGAGAGTTAAGGAAAAATAACAACACAATATCCGCAAAGATTTAAACTCCATTTCCACGAATGCGCTATTAGGTTATTACGGGGACCTTACAACATAACGTTTTAAAGGCACAAAAAGAAGGATTTATGTGTAGTAATCAAACAGTCAGGCTATGCGTTGCCTGGATAAACTGAAAAATCTCGTGGGATTTAGAATCTTTCACGATTATAAAAACTACAACGTCTAGAACAAATATTAACAGTACAACATTCATATTAGAATACTAAATGACATTCTGAGAGATCATCTAAGCGAGAAACAAATGACGATAGTGAGTACTCTTTTAAAGGATATGTGGGCATAGAAAAAATTGCTAGGGGGTGATGAAGACAATAGCTAGAAGGTGAAAAAAATACTTCGTATTCTTCTTCTTCCTCACGGCTTTGGTTTGTTTAACCCGTTCCGGCTCCAAATTGGTCTGTCCATCTTTTCTTCGGTCTTCCCTGGTTTCTTCTTCCTATAGGTTTATAGTTTAAGGCTATTTTTGGTATTATGTTATTATTAATCCTCTGAACATGTTATTTCCATTTATTTATATTTCTTTCAATAGTATGGTTTATTTATTCTACTTTTAATTCTGTCCTTATATCCTGACTACGTTTTTTTATCAATTTTGGTATATCCAGCTATTGCTCTTATGAATTTCATTTCTGATGACTGTATTCTCGTAATATTTCTTTTTGTTAGTGTCCATGTTTCTGATCCACAGATCAGAGTTGGTATTACCATTGTTTTGTATAGTTTTATTATAGAGTCCTTTCTTGCTTTATTTCTTAATGATCTTTTTATTGTGCCTGTTATATAGTTAAATTATTTGTTTTCTCTATTATATCAGCTTCCCCTTGGTACGAGACATTACATCCTAAATACTTAAAGTGTGATTTGTGCTCAATTATTACGTTATCTAACACTATTTTTGATCTTACTGGATTAATTCCTTTAAGTTCCATGGTTTTGGATTTATTTGCTGATATCTTCATTCCGTATTCTTTAGTAATTTTATCTAGACTATACAGCATTTTCTGCACGTCATCTTCATTTGTGACCATTATTATTTGATCATATGCATACAACATAGTTTTCAATTTAGCTCCTGATACGTTAATGCCTCCATTGACTTTATTCGACCAAATCCTTACTATTTAGTCAACATACAAATTAAAAAGTGCGGTTGATAAAGGACAACCTTGTCTTACGCCACCATTAACTATTACTGGCTATCATTTATTTATTTTTATTTTTGTGTCAATGTACATACTTTTTATAACTTCAATTAGTTGTAAGGGTATGCCTCTATTATTTAAATTTTCCCACAGTATCATTCGTGATGCTTTGTCAAAATCTTTATAATAGTCAATAAATAGTAAGTGCGCCTCCAAATTTTGTTCTCGTCGTTTTTGTTATTACTTGTTTAAGAGTAAAAACATCATCAATGGTGCTTCTTCCTTTTCTAAAACCAGTTTGAACTTCTAGGAGTATTGCATCTGTTATTTTTTTTAACCGAGTGCTTATTATTTTGGCATATATTTTGTACACAATAAACTAATGCCTCTATAATTTTCAGATCTTGTTCTTTCCCTTTTCTTAAATATTGATATCACTTTAGCTATATTCCATTCTTGCGGTATTTTTTGTTTTGTTTCGCAAAACTTGTTATATAGATACAGTAATCTGTCATGTAATTCATTAGGAGCATATTTAATTAATTCTAAATTAATATTATCTGTTACGCAGGCTTTCCTATTTCTACTTTTAGCTATACTTTCCATTAATTCTTCTACTTCTAACCGGTCAACTTCTGCTCTGTATAATTTATCTATTTCCCAATTTTTTTATCTCCTGTGTTCCATAGATTTTTATAATATTCCTCTAATTCTTCATCTTTAATGATTTTTATATTTGCTTTGCCTTTTTCCATTGAATTTAGGTTTCTAATAAATTTATAAACTTTATGTTGGTGGGCATGTAGGTTATGTTCTAGATCTGCTATGTATTTGTCCCAGTGTTCTCTATTTAATTTCCTTGTATATATTTTAACTTCTGCTCTTGCCTTATTATAATTCATTCTATTTTGTTCTGATCTGACATTCAAGTACTATACATACATTTTTAATAATTGTATTTCAGCATTCCATATTCTTAGTCTCTTATTCTGCTTGCCTGTTTTCTTAGGAAGATAATTAAGCAGTTGGAATAAACAATAATAATTATTGATTGAAGCCCCCATGTCAATTTTTATGTTCAAAAGTAGTGTGATGTAACAATAAACTGGTCATTAGAATTGGTCATAAAGTCACCCACGCAATGCTGAGTAGGAGAGGTATTGCTTTATATATGTTTTAATAATTTCTCTTCCCTTTATAGCTTAACGTTGTAGCAAATGTAAAGCAACGATCTGGCTTTTCTAAGTATGTGAGGTTATGAATCTCTGCCAGTCGGACGAACCCCTTTGTTAACACTACATTCAGTACGGCACCGTAGGAGAAGTCATATAACTGCCAGGGGCTCACCACAACATTATAGATACCAGTAATTGCATGGAAAGCGCCTTAGTTTAACAATATAGACACACGCAACAGGGCTGCGCTAAAGAAGCTGCCTAATATTCCCGGGGTACTCTGTTAGATGCCATTCTGATCATGATCAATATATTCACAACCGAAATATCTTTAAGGTTTGTACTCAAAAGCGCGATAAGAAGTGTACTATGTGTTACTCTCACATGAGCTATTTTATTCATTCTTCTAAAAACTATAGTGTGATCCATATAAACCTGAACCATTTCAATAGGATATAACTTTTGAAACAATAATAGGACACACGTGCAACTTTGGGAGAATGTAATACACAATTGGG
Source organism: Mantis religiosa (assembly GCA_030765055.1). Taxonomy (NCBI): domain Eukaryota; kingdom Metazoa; phylum Arthropoda; class Insecta; order Mantodea; family Mantidae; genus Mantis; species Mantis religiosa. The sequence continues at coordinate 51,374,498 of CM060958.1, read as the reverse complement.
AGATTACATTATACTTTTTACATCTCAGAGAAAATGTTGGAAGTGTCCTCCACCAGCATCTATACATGTTTGCATTCGTCTCACCATATTCTCTTAAGTTTTACGGAGATTATGCTCGCCAATGTTACTTATTTCGGTTCGAATGGATTCCTTGAGTGGCCTATTCTTGCACACTACATTTTTAGATACCCCCGCAAGAAAAACTCCGGTGAGGTTAGGTCAGTGGTTCTGGAGGGGGGGACAGATCTTTTGAGATAATTCGATTATCAAAGAAACTGGTTACAAGTTCCATGGTGTCATTAGATTTACGGCACGTTGCTCCATCTTGCTGGAAATAACTTTCTCTAGATTCGATATCATCTCCGTAAAACTTCAGAGAATATGGTGAGACGAATGCAAACATGTATAGATGCTGGTGGAGGACACTTCCAACATTTTCTCTGAGAAGTAAATAATACAATGTAATCTCTCAATTATTTATTATATTCTCCTAAAGTTGCAGATGTGTCCTATTATTGGTTCAAAAGTTTTAGGTTTTTGAAATGGTTCAGGTTTATATGGATCGCAATGTATATCAATCTACTGTGAGCTTTTTAGTAAAAAAGCATTGGGTTTCAGTGAAACGCCCTGTATATCCACCAGTTTAAAATGTACTAGATGCAAGTAATGTCAGACACATACTTCCCAAGGGCCTGGGATTCGTAGCTCGTTACTATAAGCCACCACATAATACGGATGATCTCTAGCCCACATTTGACAAGACTAGGGTTACTATGTCACGAGCTGGGCGCGATGGGCCTTGACCCGCCGTTTGCACATCTTTCGGCTTCTCTGGGGAAATTTTCCGAGTAGATTCGAAACATCCAAAAAGAGAAAATATCAACAGCAACTCTTGATGAGGAAACAACGTCCAGAAGCTCTCTCAGTGCTATGGTGCTTATTCTAGAAGCGAGAGGCTTAGAAAATATAGGAGAGTTTGGAGATTCCACAGGGAGAAGTGTCTGGAGCAAAAGGAACAGGATCTGATGTACATACTATTTACGACTGAGATAAAGAAATAGTATATGGCTCCGCCAATGCCCTCGGAAAGTCCGTCGTATATCGCTGGATGAAAATGTTTAATGCAGCATTAAAATACGGGCGTATTTCACACAGATCCAGAATAATACGGGTTTAGACTATCCAGCCGGAGTGATACAGAAAAATAACCCTATGGGGTCAAACTGTTTCTATTTTAATATGAACTATTATAAAAAAGCATGGGTATCAGTTTAGCGAAAATTGCCAGAGGCCACTAAAGAAGTTTAACTTTCTTTGCAAAATTATAAATTGGAGTTTCTTCTACTTTTATTCAAAACACTTCCTTCGTTTAGAAACTGCCATGTAGATAAAGCATAATTATAAAATTTAATCTCCTTCAATTTATATAATAAAAATAAATTGTAGCACCAAGTATAGAAAACCTAATAATTAACAAAACCTATTTCAAAGAAATACAAATATCATATATTAGTCTTGTCATAGTAAAACTGTAGATCATTAGCTAAATAAATATATTGTGTTGCTTTATTCGCAGCAGTGATTATTCCTCTACTTTCTTCAAGTATATCAAGTAAAACATTTTAAAGAATAGTATTTGTTAATATTTCCTTATAGATACAAGGGGAATAAGGGAATACAATAGCGATAATCAAATTATTTAAGGGTAGATTGCTATGTGATATAATTTAAATTCGGTTTTATTTCGTGGTCAGTGTATAAATAAGCGATTAACATGCACCCAAAACATTAAGTGTTCTTTAGTTTAATATTAGTTTAAACTTAATATTTTATTCACTATAAAGTGTTAGAGCCAAAAACTAACGTGTAATATCTCTGAAATATCTCCATAAAAATGTCTTTTATATAAATTGTGTATTTTAAGGAGATTTGCGGTTTTGTGTGGTAATATTTTGTCTACTTATTACTGTCTACCAGTTACATAAATGTCATACAGAATGAACAAGTCCTAAGATTTGCAGCTTTTCCCCAGTCGCTTGTTAATTTGGCGACAAGCTTAGGAACTTTGCATTTTCTTTTGTGGTTGATTCATTAGTGCTAGGATTCCTTTTAGGTCGTGTCCACGGATGCTCATCTGCTCTGGCTTAAGTAGAGCATGTTGGGTATGGAGATCTCAGGGTAGTGTGACGAGAGACACATTTAAGATATACACTTCATTTGTCACAAAAATATTCTAAGCATAGGATATTTTAATTTTGATATCACTACTACAAATACTAGTCAATTTACGGGGGAGTGGAAGGTTGGATATAGATGAATTTGTGACAGAGATAACAAAAAATAATTCACTCTCGATTCGTGTCTGCGGTAGTTTTGCCATTATTTTTATTACGCCACATTTTTAAATGACGCTACCCAGTACTTGGATCATATCAGCGGTGCCAATGTGCCCCGCAGGAGTTCTTTTACATTCTCTAAATCCACTGATATGGGACTTTCGATTTTAAGCACATTTAAAAACCATCATTCTGGATTTAAAACTGCGGCTACGGGATCAGTAGTTGACTGTCTGACCAATGAGGCACTCAGACCGAACGATAAACCAATATCTAACCCTTATCATAAATGGCGAAAGGCCCTCATTTTCAGCATCAAATTTGCCTTCAGCTCTTTGCAGGTTTTTCTCTCCAAAAGTAAAAGTGTGTCACTTAAATCTATTACAATTTTTTTCATTTTAACGAAAACAGTTGAATGACTAAATGAAACGCCTACCATATCCATACTTGCTTACGAATTAGTATTAAATTTTTTAGCTGACGTGTAAGAAATAACTGGATACTTTACAGTAAAAAGCTTCGAAGCAACAAATTTATGAAGAGAAGTTATAAAAAATACCAAACTGTCCGTAGTGCAGTGTTTAAATTATTTATTCCTCAAACTTTTCAAAGTTATAAATGAGCGTTTCTTATCATACATTATTGACAGCTTCATGACGCAGATGCAACCGTTTGGTGCTGAAAACAATTCACAAATAGACTTTTATGAGAGGTGCAAAGTCCGGTCAAGGTATTCTAGAAGTTACTTCCTCAGTCATTCACCGCAGATCTGCATATGGCGTGCTCACTCGTTCCAGGTAAAGGATCGTGTCATTTGAATCCTTGTAACAACTTAGAAACTTAATGTTACCACTTAAATCTTACTACGCTGTCGCGAGGCATTGTTGCGAATGGCGCGGCCGGCGTGCGCAAAGTGACAGACAGTACAGCGCGGAGACAAAAGCTTGCCGAAATAGAGAAAGAAACAGACAGAGAGTTGACTGGAAGGTTCGCTTTCTTGATTGTTACAGAACATTCCACTAAATTTTATTACTATGAGTGGAGGTATAAAAGGAACCGCGGTTAGTTGTCAGGGGACAGAACTGAACTCGATAATGTGTGCGTGCAGCGTTGATTTGAAAGTGAGCTCTTTTGTTTATTTACGTGTGCAGAAGGCAGGAGAGATTATGTTGATATATGTTACGTCATTCTGCTGGCAAGGGTGTACAGAATGTATTTCTACGGAAATAAAGAACACTTTTTTAATTTCTACAACCTAGTCTTTTAATTTTTGCGAACCCACAAAGTCACAGTATTTAAATCCATAATTGAGTTTATTCAGGAAAGAGATTTCAAGATAGCAGATTCAATGTTTCTTGTGTTTCCCTTTTTCGAGGACTTTCACCTTATGAACTTTTTCTATCTTCGTGTAACACTTTCACTGAAACACTTCCTATATATTATGAATCGTATGAGATGCTGACAGCTTTAGAAATGTTTAGATTTTTTGTGGTATGATTATCTCATACGTCACAGCTTGAATGTTAAAAACTATATTCATGGAAATTGCTTTGAAAGGTTTAATAACCTTAACTTCCTTGACAATTTTGCATAGGCCACTGCCTACAAATGCCTTCGACTGTCTTACTTCTCTCTATCAAGGCAAACTCAGAGTCACAGTGAAGGAAGCTGTGCCCTCTGTGTTAACTAGTCTTGCTTATATATTTTAGAAAACAACTCAGGCATAAGTTCACAGCACCTTAGTCCACATTTGCATTGTACGTAAAAGAAATAACAATAAAACACAATTTTTCTGTAGAGGATATTGAAGATATGTACAAATTCAATAGCGATCACATATTATTTAGATTTCACCAGCGGTGAGAGAGGGTTATTAGTTGGCATAGGCTTTTTTGTGTGTGTTTGATAGGCTAAACCTTCAACCCACAAATACTATTAAAAATTATGAATAAGGAGGTATTCCACTCCAGCTAATAGAAACTATTAAAATATATATAAGAGCACAATACCACAAAATGGAGAAAATAAATCTAGGCTTAAGACAAGGATGCAGTATGTACCCACTGATGGACGAAATTATGAGACAGTTTATTGGTAGGATAAGAATATATACCACAAATCTTAACGTAAAGAACTTTTTAATATCCCTTACTTTCGCAGATGACCAGGTTGTTATCTCTCACTCAGGAAACAATCTTCAGAAGGCAATACACGAGCTAAATAAAATTTTACAGCAGTTTAATACGACATATCTCCAAATAAAGGTAAGGTGATGGCTTTTAAAGGCAAAGAGAGAATTGGATTCAAAATTGTAATAGAAAATAATAATATAGAACAAGTAGACTAGTTAAAATACTTGAGCTATTAAATGTCGTATAAAACAGAAACAAACATAATTAAAAGTAGAAATATTAAAATATATAAATGGAACAATAAAAAGAAGTCTAAAAAATAAAGCAAAATAAGATATCATTCTAAAATTTTACAAAGTAATATCAGTAACTAAAATACTATATGGCTGCAAAGTATGGGTCATAACTGAAAAAGATAAAAGAAAACTTTAGGCAAATGAAATGAAATTTCTAAAAAGCATTGCGGGATATAGAAAAATCGACCACAAACGAACTGAAGATATGGAAATTAATTGTTCTTTCACACTAGCCGTGTGTAGCACGCACTATGAAACTGTAGAGCCAGACTGAAAAATTCAATGCCATAGCCGGGATTTGAACCACGGATCTTCTGGTTCTGATGGTTCGGATCCATCTTAAGATATACTGAACTGAAGATATAGAACTGAAGATATACCTGAAGAGCTAGAGGTATTCGACCTGAATGACACAGTACAAGAATATAGAAATAAATGGGTAACCCATGCACAGAGAAATAGAGAAAGAATGATTACCACGCTACTTTTATAAACTATAGACCAGTAGGAAAGAGCAGCATGGGAAGACTAGAAAACGGTGTATCCAATAAAATAAATTATGTAGACTGCAACAGGAAGTAATGCCTAAAACATCAAGGAAGATGATGGTGATGATAATGATGCTGCTGCTGCTACTGCTGCTGCTGCTGCTGCTGCTGCTGCTGATGATGATGATGTTATATGATTGTATATGTGTCATGCCGTGCCGAGAATTGGCAGCTGACTCAGGGTCAGCACGTTGTGTTTTGTAACAGTAGTTTCGAGTTATATTTAGAAAAGTTATGAAAGGTTTATAAATCTATAGAAAAATGATTATGTAAATCTATTTAGTAATTTAAATACGTAAAAATATATGTAATTTTGTGATTGGCCGTAGTAATAATTGTATGAAGTAATGTTGTGTCGTGGAATTAAATCGGCCAATCACAAAATTAAGATAGGAGTAACGATAGTTACAAAAAAAAAATCAATAATCTTGATAGAGATGTTTTATAATCGTGAGTGTGGTGAATAGTGGAGCAGGATCAAGAACTTTTAAGTAATATTTGGAACTGTTTAAATATAACAAAGTAAGAAGTATCGATATGTTGGAAGTAACCTGCAAGTGACTGGGAAAGGAAGTTCAAGTAAAATGTAATCCAAATAATACAGTTAAATAGTTACAAAATTTGACTTCTCCGAAACTTTATTCCGAACCACGCCTGAAACTTAGATTCTCATGACTCTTATTTAATCAAACACAATCATCAAGAAACAACTCAAAATACAACGAATTAACCCTGTTATATCTGGCTTCTCGACGTGGGTCTTCGAAAAGTCAACGTGTATGCCATCTCCGTCAACGTGCATATCCATTCTACGGATAACGAATTACTGCCCCATGTGTCATTCGTGTGCCTGTCCTAGACGGACTTAACCACTTAATGACAGGATATGCGGGAGTTCTGTAGGATGGTGGGTTTATTTTAGGCGGATGAAAGAAGGGAGGTAGCCGTAGCTCCTCAATGGTTGCCGACTCGGGTGCAACGCCTGTAAGCACCGCTGATGTGAGCAAAATTAAGGAAGAGTTGAATTTAGAAGAATTACCAGTCTAATGTTTCAAGTAGGTATAATTTTGAAGTTGTAATATCAACTTTATTGTTACCGGATGTGCCCGCATGCCATGCAGGGAAGCCGGTAAAGCTTGAAGCGTCGTTCTGATGTTCGGTATGTCCCTAGACACCTAACCAGGGCGCTCTGACGTTGAGGCAAACTCACGGAGAATTTTGTGGCCCGGCGCCTAATGACATCTTCCACTTAGTGGAGAGTTGAGGCTTCATGGAAGTATCTCACGGGAAACCACCAGCCTACATAATAGATGGCTCTAAGGCATCTATTCCGTACACTCTGGAGTTGTTGCAGATTGGTTCCTGCCGCCATGCCCCAGACTTCACACGCATAAAGCATTATAGGATGAATCAAAGCCTGAAAACGACGCCACTTAAGGGGTGTCGGCAACCCTAACTGCATCATGATGTCATAATATTATGCAATATTTATACACATGCCTTGTAATTTGAAGGGCAATAATTCACAAAAGAGAAGATAATGACAATCTGTTTCGACACTTATCACGGCATTAAAGAGAATCACAAACAATTGCAAACACAAACAATGGCACATTGCACCATTCTTATGAAAGCATAAATGAAGTGAGCACCATTGCCATCTGGTAGTGAACTTCCTAACCACTTGAAAATCTTAATGGACTTATCCGTACCAGATCCCCACCACCTGGTTCAAACGTTGGCGCCTACGCGTCCACCCACAGAAGAGCCAGGCCATCACCTTCTCTCGAACACGAATAGCGGACCTTCCACCAATTCGCCTAGCTGGTGAGGACGTTCATTGGAAAACTTACGTGAAGTATCTTGGTGTTCTACTCGACATCAAATTGATGCGGAGAGACCACATTACATATGTGACTAATAAAGTTAGCAAAAGGATGGGCAAGCTCTACCCTCTCTATATCCGAAGATCGGTGATGTGTCTGCCTACAAAACTGCTTCTGTATAAGTACTCCGACCAGCCATCACATACGCCAGTGAAATATGGGGAGTAGCAGCCAAGTCTCACCTACATCGCCTTGAAATTCTACAATCCCAATTCCTCCGCATTGCCACAGATTTCCCATGTTATATCCCCAAGTTAGGTATCCGACGAGACCTACGTATCCCCATAATGACAGATTACATCCATACTCTTTCACGTTCTTTTTATCAAAACCTCTCTCATAACTTCAACTCCCTCATCCGTGGTTTAGGTGAGTACGACATCGATCCTGGAGAGCGCTACAAACGCCCGAGGCTGCTTCTAGGCACATAAAATAACACATCAGATGGCTTATATATAACTCCAAACTCATCTTCTGCCACATGTTATCCTTCCTTACAAAACACTTCACTGCCAGTAGAGGGTCCAGCCCTGATCTGGCTTGAGACCGAAGCTCTGACATTCAGATTTTCAATGTCCTGTCGCGATGATGATCCATACCAGACCCGTATCCTGCACCTGTCAAAGTTCTTCTTCTTCACTTCATGGCATAGACAAACAAGTGCCTGTTCCACCTTCGAAGTCCTCCAGCCATCGTTTCCTGGGTCTGCCTACCGATCTCCTACCTTTAGGATGATACTGTAATATTTGTTTTGTAAGTCTATTATCTGGCATTCTTTCAACATGTTCCTTCTTTTAACCTATCATTCATACTAAAAACGTCCAGCTCTTCTCTTATATTTTCATTTCTTATTAAGTCCCTCTTCGTGCATCCTTTCACACTTCTCAAGAATTTCATTTCTGAAGTCTGTATTTTACTCTGTTGCTTTTTAGTTAACGTCCAAGTCTCACTTCCGTATGTCAGCCATAACTTTGTAGAAATTTAATTTTGTTTCTTAGCGTATTTTGTTTCTAAATGTTCGATTTATTGTTCCACACACTCTTTGAAATTTTCATATTTTATTGTAGACATCACATTCCTTGTCATAACTAACATCAGTTCCCCAGTACTTAAAATGGCTTACCTGTTCAACGCAACGATTATTTTTAACTATTTTTGTTCTAATTGACTTTACCAATGAATCCCCCCATGGGCCTACTTCGGTAGGTACGGGTTTGGCGCACCCGGGGTCCCGAGCCAACTGTCTCCCTCGTGTGGGCTCCTCTTCGTGGTTGAGGGAGACGGTCAACAGGCCCACCCACGTGTAGGCCGTGCGTGGAGACCCGTGGAGAAGGTTTTTTAGATTCTTGTCTAGTTTAGAGTTTAGGATTTGGTGAACGAAATTTTTAGTAGGATTTGATTGATGATTTTTATGTACGTGTATTTTTAATAGGTTTTGTTACACTTGCATAGTTTTTAGAAAGTTTTATATCTGGCTTTTGCCATGACTAGTTTTTTAAAGGGCGCTGATGACCGCTGTAGTTGAGCGCCCTTATATATATACCAATGAATGCCATTACCTTTGATTTTATAAAAGAAATTTTCATTTTATATTGCTTACAAAGTTCACTAAGTTTAAAAATAGATTTTTGTATGGTAGGCTCGCTATTTTGTATAATAACTAAGTCGTCAGCAAACAATAAAATATTTAAAAAGGTTTTATATGAAATTTTAAAACCTACATTCACTAGCTGCTTCCATTTGCAAACTAGGTCGTCAATATAGATACTAAAAAGTGTAGGTGATAAAGTACACCCTTGTCTGACACCCTGATTAGTAAGAAGTTTTTTAGAAATTTTACCATTGTGCCTCACATTTATTTTTGTTTGGAAGTAGAAGCATTGTATCATTTTAACTAATTGTTGTAGGTATCCTCGTTCTTACAATATTTGTCACATTTTGCATCGGTTTACCCTATCGAAGGCTTTTTCAAAGTCAATAAACGCCATATGCGTTTCTTTATTAGCGTCCCTATGTTTTTTCAATTAGTCAAAGTACTTATCACTTTTTAACAAGAATTTTGACTCAGCACCTTTCTACTGTTAAGTATCCAATTGCATGTAATGGTATCACCAATATCCTTAGATACGCCACCTATTTTAATGAACCAACCTCATGGCTTTTATGATTCATGGATGTTATAAAAGTGTTCCAACTCTGTAATTGATATTTCTTATGTACTATTTTGCTATATATTTCTAAAAAAACTAAAAGTGTATCCAGTGTGCATATTGTGACTTTGTGGGTTCGTGGAATAAAAAGTCCAATTACACCACTCAACAATGTTCTTTATTTCTACCGAGTTACAGTTTAACACTTGCCAATTACACCAAATTACTTGCTGCATACAATTACAATTTACCAGTTCGTCCGTTACAACTTCACTGTACTCGCGATTACATAAACTCCGATACTCATATACAGTTCGTACAGTCCCGTTGCACAATCCTTTCGTTCATTAACACGTCACTGACTAACTCTTACACCAAGAACTGCGACTGTCTTCTCGCTCACACTCACTAACCGACTGATTGACCAACACAACCAACAACTGACTGACTAACTAGCTGCAGCCCTTTTTATAAGCATCTCGCCGTCTTCTAGACGTTTCCAGATGATGAAAGTTCCCGTAATTTCTGGAACCAGGTGGAAGGGAAATAGACCTCCCAGTTATGTTTCTTTCCCCGGTCGCCCCTGTCACCACTACAAGACAAACGAGGGGAGGGCGTAGCTAACATTGACCTCCCCCGTCTTCCGCTCGCAGCTGCTTTACAGGGTGTTCCAAACGGTCGCGTTACACTGCTCCCTCCTCAAAGCTGTTCGCCCTCGAACAGCCCCATCGTAGCGTGCGAGGCGGTCCAGGTGTACCACCAGCATCTGCTCGGAGTCTCAGCCAGAAGTAGCGCTGCCGTAGTTTGTGAATCATTCGGTTCGCTCCCAGGTGTCCTCCTGAAGTACCGGCGTGCACTTCCTCCAAGATTTCCGGGACCTTGCTCCGGGGAAGTACTAACTGTCCTCTCTGCGCCTTCCCATCGGGTGACTCCCATACCCGGAACAGCACGCCCTCTCTGGTCTTCAACGAGTCCCATTGGGCCCAGTACGACTTGTAGGTGGCGCTCCTCGGTGCGATGTCCTCCCAGGTTGGTCTCGTCCCTGCGTCCACTTCCCTCAAGAGTGGCCCCAAGTCTGCGTCCGCCAGTTGCTCCCTCCTCAGGCCTGCGCTATCCCAGCCTTCAGCAGGCACTGCCACAACTACTCGGACTGCTGCGGCGCGCTCCTTCTCTTCCACTCTTGTGCGCTCATGGCCGTCCTGGATCTGCGATAGGACACCTCCAATGTAATGGTCGCTAGCGTCGGTGTCCACAATGAAGGCGCCACCCGGTTGTGGGAAACCCAAAATTGGAGCACTGCACAGGGTCCCCTTCGGGTGCTGGAAAGCGTCTTCGGCGTCCTCCGTCCACACATAAGGCCGGTTTTCCTCCGTCAGGCGGGTGAGGGGTTTTGCGATGTTGTCGGCCTTTTCCTCTAAATCATTAAGGCGGTCGTCTACTTGACCCTTCCGCTTGCTCAGGTTCGTGACGTCATCCCTCACGCCGGCCAACCGTTCCTCAAACTTTGCGGCGAGAGCCTCGTTCGCCGCCTTCATTTCTTCCGTCTTCTCCGTGAGGTTATCGTTAGCCGTATTCATTTCTTCCAGCTTTGCGGCCAGGTTGTTTTTTGCCGCTTCTATTTTCGTTGTTAATTCGGCCTTCATTTCTTCCATCTTCCGGGTGATGTTGTCGTTGGCCGTCTTCACTTGTTTCAATTCTGCGGTGATGATGTTACTTGCCGCTTCTGTTTTTGTTATTAACTCGTTCATCTTCGCCAAAAGCATTTCCACTGCGGATTCCATGGCTGTAATGTTCGGTGCTGTTGTCTTCCCGCTTCCTGACACCAGTGTGACTTTGAGTTATATCCCACTTCTGACGCCAGTGTGACTTTGTGGGTTCGTGGAATAAAAAGTCCAATTACACCACTCAACAATGTTCTTTATTTCTACCGAGTTACAGTTTAACACTTGCCAATTACACCAAATTACTTGCTGCATACAATTACAATTTACCAGTTCGTCCGTTACAACTTCACTGTACTCGCGATTACATAAACTCCGATACTCATATACAGTTCGTACAGTCCCGTTGCACAATCCTTTCGTTCATTAACACGTCACTGACTAACTCTTACACCAAGAACTGCGACTGTCTTCTCGCTCACACTCACTAACCGACTGATTGACCAACACAACCAACAACTGACTGACTAACTAGCTGCAGCCCTTTTTATAAGCATCTCGCCGTCTTCTAGACGTTTCCAGATGATGAAAGTTCCCGTAATTTCTGGAACCAGGTGGAAGGGAAATAGACCTCCCAGTTATGTTTCTTTCCCCGGTCGCCCCTGTCACCACTACAAGACAAACGAGGGGAGGGCGTAGCTAACATTGACCTCCCCCGTCTTCCGCTCGCAGCTGCTTTACAGGGTGTTCCAAACGGTCGCGTTACAATATATTTAATAACAGAGAGGTTAAAGCATGGTTCTTTGCCAACAAATGGCAGCTTCGCAGCGCTCAGCGTAAATGCTAGAGGTAATCAAATAGCAATCAGCGGGCTCCATTTCATTACATACCGGCACGAGACACGGACTTATCGGCCTGAGTGTACTCCCTGGCTGATGAGCAAATTTAGAGCTCAATTTCACGGTGCACGCAAAATAATAATTACATCACTGAGTCGAAATATTGATGCCTAACCGAAGAGTCAGTATAAACTTGCGGTGTTTTGCCGACAAATAATCCACATTCAGTATATTAATAGTTTCACATAAATTGCTGCAATTTATTGAAGGCCGACCGTCAGATATCCCCTTTCAGAGGATATCTAAAGCTTATGTGTTATGGCAGACATATTGCAATTAACAACCTTTGATCTAGGGCAGGAGTTACCAACAGGGGCATATTAACCATGAGATAATGTTTACGGTTAAAGCCACACAGGTTTAAAATGGAAACAAGAAAATCACAGTCATGAGGTGCACTAAACAGTTTAGTTTTATGTTTTACTGAATTAAAGTCTACAATTAAGAGCATAAGTAAAGTATTTAAGTACTTAAATGAACAGTTTGTCATGCCTAGTCTAACGAGCAACTCATAGGCAGTACCTGTTACGTAGAGAATATTATGTTAATGGTAATTCATGCATGAAAATAACAATGAAATTAAACTGCAAACATTTGAGGTTGTACAACTTAGGCTTCCAGAAAGACATTCCAACAAGTACCTAATCATTGTTTCACATAAGCTTGCCCCGTATCTCTTAACGGTCACGTGACTTTATAACCTCTCATTGGCTGCTATTGTAGTATAGACTGTTATGCAGTAAAATTAGTTCGTTATTTAACATGGTGATACATCGTTATATGTTGGAAGAGAATTATCAGATTTATATATTCTAACTATTTTAATTAAATATATTACGCAACAGAGTTGATTTATCTCAAATGCATGTTAATTCTTAAACGAAGTAAAGAGGAGGTTCCTTTGCTCTCAAGCACATGGCTCGATAGCACGTGATTTAGCGGTAGTGATGACATATTTGTTTATATAAATTTTATCACTGACCTTGTTTTGAACTGGATTAGTCATATATCGCCATTAGAAAGTGTGTTGTGCCGAGTGCGAGAGCTAAATTATTTTATTGATCGTTTATTGCACATGTACTTATTATATGTATAATGGCAGAGTCTACCGCCAGTTTTTTCGCTGAAGCATCGCAAGGGAAAACCTTTACAAATCGGCGAAAAAATAATTGTGATGCGTGTATTTAGTGTACTCACAGAAAAGAGTCCGTCTTTCTCAGTGAGGGAAGTCGAACAGCTGTGCCCTGAACTTACAGGTGTGTTAGATGCGTAGGAACATCGCGACATGAAACTGAGACAACAGGAAAACTTACCACTCCAGGGGCGATATTGCTGTGTGGCGAAGACGTTATTTAAGGACAATTAGACTGTCGGGATACCTTGAAGAGACTTGGGTGAATGAAGGACACACGACAAGTATGGCGTGACACGACTTTTAAGACTGAAAGACAATCATTTTTGCAAGGTATGTGTGCTGGTTTTAAAAAATCCCAGTGGATAGGGCCGAAGGCTTTTCATTATAAACTTGTTTCAGTTTAGTTGCTCATTCATTCAGTTTCAACTTGCTCAATTTCATTATGAACTTGTATTTTTGCATGCCTTCATATTCTTATTTATATGATTTTATCTATCTTCCTGGCAATTATTATGACCTTTACTGCAGGTATAAATGTGACTGGAAGGCACCGCCTATGGCCTATGGCCCGAAAGCATTAGCCAATTAGGATGAGGGGGAAGGTGTTTGCACGTGGAGTGATACAAATGAAATGTGTAGTGTTTAACGCCCAATTTTACTACATATGGCACCGCAGGTGATGACACTGATGATACATGAGATGAAGATGGAGCAACGGTGGAATGAGATGGCGGGGAAACCGGAGATCCCGGAGAAAACCCGCCCCAGCGCCATGTTGTCCTCCAAAAATCTCACTTTGCGGTCGCCTGAGATCGAACCCGGGTCGCCTTTGTGAGAGCCAAGCTGTCTAACCACTGAGCCACGGCGCGGCCACAACGGAGTGATACATGTCAGCGGGGCAAGGTTATATGAAACAGAATCATCCTCTGAACATGCTCGTCGTTGACATGAGCAAAACGACAGGAGAATTTTCATCCTTCGGATCTTGGCCCACAATCCCAGGAAATTGAGGTTGTATTTTTGTGGCACCTATCACCAGACGAACTCTAAATGTCTAGATTCATAGCAGACCTACGTATATTTTAATTTCACAGTTATAGAAATCAGTTTCTCCTCTCAGTATATGTCGAGTAAGTTATCTACATATTATATGAGTCAACAATGTGAGCGCTTAATTTATTTAATCATTAGAAACTCGTGAGTAATTAATCTGATAAAGACCTACCGTTTATTTTATATATTTTTTTAAATTTCAAGTTGACTACACAAAGGCAGCTATAACGCTTAAGTATATTCAAGTAAAAAGTAAATTAAACAAATTTAATACAAAATAGTATGTTATTAACCTTAGGAAAATATTGTTTCCAACCTTCAGTTGAAAAGCTAACGATGCTTACCTTTGCACAGTTGAATGTTTTACCGTATTAGGGCGAAGAAGTTTAGGGATGTCGTCTTCATAAAAGCTCAAATAAGGGTTTCGGCCTGTAGGTACTTTGGAGGACCCTGACCTAGAAGAATGATCTATCCCAAGCTGGGGATTTATAATTTAGAGTAACACGCCTTTATAATCCTATTATGAATCATTACTGAGGGGTATTTTAATAAAACGTTCTAAATAAATGTGGATGTCAACAGGCACTCCAAACTAATTTTTTAATATTATGTATTAGGGAGTTGAGACCAGCCCAAGTCGCGAGATTTATTTATATTGTTTTTTACACCCGATCATGTTTGGTTCCTTATCTGTTAAGATTAGTGCGAAATAAAAGCGCCTAAAGTAAATTACGTAATTTTGAGTTAATATAAATGGTTACTGATAAACTCTAAAGTATCAGCTGTACTAAGAGAGGGTGATGATGATGATGATAATGATATATATATATATATAAGGGCGCTCATCTACGGCGGTCATCAGTGCCCTTTAAAAAACTAGTCATGGCAAAAGCCAGATATAGAACTTTCTAAAAGCTATACAAGTGTAACAAAACCTATTAAAAATACACGTACATAAAAAACATCAATCAAAACCTACTAAAAAGTTCGTTCACTAAATCCTAAACTCTAAACTAGACAAGAATCTAAAAACCTTCTTCACGGATCTCCACGCACGGCCTACAGGTGGGTGGGCCTGTTGACCGTCTCCCTCAACCACGAAGAGGAGCCCACAGGAGGGAGGCTGTTGTCTCGGGACCCCGGGTACGCCAAACCCGTACCTACCGAAGTAGGCCCCTGGGGGAAAAAAGAGAGGGTACCAAATTAGTAACAGCACTGAATGTAGTCCTAGAAAATACTTCAAATTTCTGTTAATTCTATTCTCCTGTGATCTCAAATGCCTAACTGTGCATATGCATATATTTTGATCCAGCATTTATGACATAGGTAGCGTCATAAATACGACGGGTAACCCAAAAGAAACCGGATTGTTGTCATAAAAGCTTTATTGACTAACCTTTTTACAAAATTACTTCAGTCACCTACAAAATACTCTCCATTACATGCGATGCACTTGTCAAGTCTCTTTTCCCACTGTTGGAAGCATGTTTGGAACTCTTCAAGTTTGATATTGTCCAGTGCTATTAGCGAAGCTGTTTTTACCGCCTCCACATCGTCATAACGCTCCCCTTTTAACGTTTGCTTTGATTCGTGTAAATAGGAAAAAGTCGCACGGGGCTAGGTCCGGCCAATACGGAGCGTGGGGAACAACAGACCACCTCTGAGATGCCAAATAGTGGGTCACTCGTAAGGCCGTGTGTGCTGGAGCGTTGTCGTGATGCAGAAACCAGTCACGTGATCGCCAAATTTCCGGCGTTTCCTCCTCACATCCTCTCGCAGACGCCTTAAAACATCCAAGTAAAAGTGCTGGTTAACAGTCTGGCCAGGAAGTACGAAATCCCGATGCACAATTCCACGAACATCAAAAAAGACAATGATCATCGTCTTCACAATTGTCCTCACATGCCTTGCTTGTTTTTTGGTCTGGGAGAGTTTGGAGTCCTCCACTGGCTTGACGCTTGCTTGGTTTCTGGGTTATACCCGTAACACCCACTCTCATCCCCTGTAATGACTTTGTCCAAGAAGTTTGGATCACGTACAATCTCTGTTTTCAAGTCCTGACACACATTCATGCGGATGGTTTTGTGCTCCTGTGTGAGAAGGCGCGGAACAAATTTAGCAGCAACACGTCTCATGTGCAAATCTTCCCTCAAAATCCGCTGGCACGAGCTTCAAATGATTCCTGTCGCTACTGAAATTTGGGCGATCGTTTGGCGACGATCCTCGTTGTTCTTTTGGAGGACCTTTTCAATGTTCTCATTTCGCGATGTTGAAGGGCGTCCAGAACGAGTTTGGTCTTCAACACACATTTCACCACGTTTAAAGCGCCCAAACCACTCGAAAACCTGTGTGCGGATCACAGCGTCCTTCTGGAAAGCTTTCTGAGGCATTTGGTGTGTCCCCATTGCATTTTTTTAAGCAGGAATCAAAATTTCACACACATTTTTCTCTTAAAGTTGCCATAACGACTTCGCAGAAGTAACCCGCCAACAGTCAGAGAAACACTATACCACACTTGCACGTTCAGCTCTACACTGACGCCGTCTGCACAGCTGTTTTATGAAGGTCTCTACTAACACCATCTAGCGTGAGAACCCTGCACTACGTCTATGAGTGGCAGCGCCCTCGGATGCCGGTTTCTTTTTTGTCCCTCCTCGTACATTGTAGAAGTGCTTAAGTGAGTTTTGGGTATTTAGTCTTAACATCAAGATCATTTGCAGACAGCCTATATACATCTATTCTCTTGTACATGTTCTATTACCAGTTGGGAGTGATTTGATATACTCCCAAAAAGCTTTAGTCATATTATTATTGAAAACACAAATTGGAACATTTCTCTTACTTCGTAAATTTTAAATTCTATTAACACTCAGTCAGTGGTGATAGGATTAAATTTTTTACTAAACTCTTGGGAGAATAAAAAATCTTTCCCGCATTTTCTTCCATGCGACTGCTCAAGACTTCCTGGCACTTGAGGACACATTCCATAAAAGTATTTTTATTCAGCCTTTTACATTTTTATTTCAAATAAAATTCGTAAAGGAATTTCATATTTCTCATTTTACTATAATTTTAGTCAAGTTTTAGTTTAATATATCTTTAAACCACGTTAAACAGTGGTTTACAGATCGTGAAGAATGAATATAAAATAGTAGAAACCTTTATAAACATTTCGTGCAGTAACATTAATCAACACTTAATAAAAGGCTAAATTATCGAACCACTATATGCACTCCTCACCTTCTATGATAAGCGGAAAATATCACCTATAGATGTGGGCATGACGCGCAATGCGAAATCTTACATGGCTCCCAGTAGTATCCGTACTTGTTTTTTAGAATTTTTATCTGGTTTTACTGATCGATTTTTAATCTATACTGATGGCTCAGAGTTCGAGTGGGGTTGGGTGTGCTGTTTTCTATGGAACCGAACCCTATACATTCGGATTCCATAGCAGCACCTCTATTTTTAGCATTGAACTTTATGGGATTTACCGATCCATTTTATATGTACGTCGACGAAACCTAGGTGCTAGCCTCATTTTAAGCGATTCTCTGAGTGCACTTCAGAGCCTACGGCCGCTGTACAGTTACCATCCTATTGTACAGCGTATCCAGGATGCCCTCCACGTTTTATACACCTCAGGCGTCAGCGTCGTATGTGCTTGGGTCCCTGGTCACGTGGGCCTGACAGGGAATGAGAAGGCGGATTAGGCAGCGAAGATGTCCACCACACAGCCGCAGGTCACCATTCCGTTTGTAGCTGTGGAAGACTTTGGCGACCTGTAACGGAAAGCCATGTTGCGCTCGTGGCACGACGAAACAGAAATAATCTCCGGGACATAAAAGGCCTTCCGGTGCCGTGGAGAACCTCAGGTACGTTTGGTTTGGTTGCGCGATGCCCACTGCTTTTATACTCATTCATTTTTATTAAGTCGGAGCCCTGCTCCAGTTTGCCTTTTTGTGGAGCAGCCCTTTCGGTCAGGCATGTCCTGCTAGAATGTGTTAGCCTTTCTCGTCTTCGCAGGTCCCTCCAGCTGCCGGCCAGCTTGGCAGAGGTCCTTTCGGACGACGAGCAAGCACTGGCCAGAGTCTTAAAATTCTTTTTAAATGTCCATTTTAGAATTTAACTACCTGCCTTTAAGGCATTTTAACCTTTTTATGGTTTTAGACATATTTTATACTTTGACCTACCATGGTGTGTTTGTTTTATCTTGATTTTATTATGACTGTACTTTAGCCCCTTTTAGTGCCTTTTAACATGTTTGGCTCTTTAAGGTCTCTGATGACATTGGCAATTGAGCGCCCATAAACCCAATTATCCATCCCTTCTATGATAACTATTGTAATAAGTGGAAATCAGCCACAAGGTTTACATAATTAATGTCATTTATATCTCAACCTAAAGAGTGTATGGAGGTTGTGTTGTTAATTGTTGATTTCTAAGTATTGAGCATGATGCCGAAGAAGTTCCACTAAATTATTCTTATTTTTTGAATGGCAAAGAACTATCATTTGAGTGATAAGATAGATCACACCTGTATGTCCATAAAATGTGGGTAAGACATTATAAAACACTGAATGTACTATGGCAAGAGGAGGAATAATTTGATCATCATTAAATCAGATTTTACAATGGCGAATGTAACAAATTTAAGTCACTATGGCACCATCGAATGCAATTAAACAGGTATAATTTTGTTACAAGCGGAACCACCCCGAACGGAATGCACAAATAAACTCTTTGCCAACAATTTAATGCTTTTAGCTTCACGATGACCTGCAAAGAAGTTTATTGCGCGCAAATCCGTCTGTTAAATTAACGTCTCTGAAATCTATGTGTAGGAAATAATTAAGTTACTCGTAAAACTTGTTTATGCGTGCATTCTGTATGACGAAAGTTTGAAGACTTGCGTGAACTTGCAAGTAATAATTTCCAAGTTAACGGTTAGAGCACTTACTGCAACCTACATCAGCTTAATTGAAATTATGGTAATGGAAATCGCTAGTGGGACTTCGTCGATATGTTACCAGTCATTTACGAGCCGCGTTGAGACGCAGATACCCTTCCAGGCGTTTTACTGATTTATAATCTTCTTTACATCGGTGTACATGCATACAAAAGAGAGCATTTACAATAATGTTAGGCTTTATTATTGCTAAAACCATTATATTTTAAGGCAACGTAACACCGAAAATTCGCCGAAAATGTTGCAAATCATGGAATTTACTATTTTGGCATTTTTGGTAGCTTAGGTTTTGTAGTAATAGATGGCATGCCATTTTTGTCATTTGCACCATTTTAGTCCATCACGTAACAATGTAAAAAGACCTTTAGCAATCGTTAAAAGTAACAATCATGACTTTAAAATTCATTTTCTGAGAAACTTTCTTTTAACACTTTTCAGTATAGTATTCCTCACGCGTCAAAGTTTTCCATTTTAACTTGATGAAACTTACAAGATAGGAAACTTTACATTCCGATTTTTTAATGCTCCTGTTTTGAAAATTATATTGTGTTAAGTAATAAAATAAGTTAATATTTTCAAAATTTTAGGAGCTAACACGTGCAAAAAATAGTTTAGAACAAATGATGCAAGAGTATTCCAAAATATAGGAATGTGGGTCTTTTAAAATTAATCTGTACTAGCCAAAAACAAAGATTAAACTTAAAAGCTCAAATATTTTGACGCATATTTTTGAACACTTTTAATTTTTACAGTATTTTCAAAAAAATGAATAATTAATGAACTGTTTGGCGTAGGAGCATAACAATTTGCATGCACGTTTAAAATGATACTATAATTATGTGGCTAAGTTTTCATAATGATAGGATTATTATTATTATTATAAAATTTGGAATTTTCAGTGTAGCCTTGCCTTAAGTATAGATGTGATATGCATTGTAAAAATTGTGCAAAATAACAATATTTCTAAGAGGGATAAGAGGTAGGGAAAGGGGAATTTGTGAATTGTATGGTGGAAAAAAAGTATAGAACACTATGTAACAGAATGTGAGAAGCTTGCAATATGGAGAAAAAAGGTTTGGGAGGAAAAATGGGAGAAAATAGAGAAGAGGATAGTAGCTATAAAATATTAACAGGAAAGGAGGAAAAGAAGGCGAGAAGTATTGGTGAGTTCTTATAGAAAGTAAAAGAAAAATGGACAAGAAAGGTAAGGAATATATGAAAGGAATATGGGGGAAGAAAGAGACTAATTAAGTAACATGGAGCTTAAGAGCTACCTGGCAGAACAGAAGACCAGGGTGTCATGTAAGGCAAGGTAGCAACAAGGTAAAGACAAATGAATGTGGCCTAAAATTGTAAATTGTAAAAAATTGTAACATTTTGGAATATGCTCAGTAAATAATTCATTCAATATGTGCAAAATATGTTAGGAAATTCTAACATTTTAATGACTCAGGGGTACCTCTATGGGAGGTCGCGGCTTCGGTTCCCACTTAATGACTCATTAAATTTTTCTGAGGTTACTGCTGGTCGCTAGATGAGGGCTGGGAAACATAGTTACATCCCCGGAATTCTCTCTCCGTCGATATCTACTCAGTTAGTTCATATCACCAGGATGGAAATCCTGGTGGGCTATTCCGAGATCGAAGGAGATGTCCAAGCCCATAGGTAGCAGTTGTACGGAATTTCAACCTTTAATTGTTAGGGACCCTATCCTCTGCTGTAGGTACGGTGAGCTTAGTATCCTCTCACATTATTCCTTTCTCCCCGGGGGGTCTGCCCATGAGGGGCACAGATATAGAAACCTCTTCTAAGTCGAGGTGCTTTCCTCCTTCAAACCTTTTCATAGAGATAAAAACACTGATTTTGTATATATACAGGGTGTTTCGAAACAATACCGAACGCATATATAGAAGTTGCTCAGCATCGATTTGTCACATTTAGATAGCTTTTACCGCCAATACAGCCGCATAAAAGAACGCTCCGGAATAAGTGTAGATTAGGCAGTGGCAGGAGCAACGCCACGTGCCCCACGCTATCGAAAAAGTCGCAGGTAGGTGACACAACGTGTCACCTGTTGTAGCAGTTTTTAAGCATACAGGTATGCTCCAAGGTAGCTTGCTACTATTAAGAATTTCTATAGCTTTTGAAACCGCAATAAAGAAACTGTTCTTTAGTTATTTGTTTATGGGTGTTTAACGTGTTCCAAAATTCCATTATAACAAACAGTTGATGACGATAATTAAGCTGGTGGACATATGCAACTTAAACCTTTTAGAGGGAAGTTAATGTTAGTGAGGATGGAAGCATTAAATGAGAAAAAGAACAGAGAACAATATCAAAGAATTGTATATAAAATTAACCAAAACTAAAAGCATTATGCAATGAGACAAGCATTTTATTTCACTATGTGTAATAATACTAAATAAAGCAACTGTAACTTAAAAGGAAGCTGTTGATTTTATAGTAACTGGATGAAACTACCGTGCAATTAATTATAGCAAAATGAGCAACCTTGGAACTGCCCGCGTCATTAGCCGACTTTTGCACAAGTAACTGTCTCTTGCCGCATACCTGAAAGCGCGACTTGAATCACTGATAAAACTCAAAGAGCAATGATTTTGCTTTCGTGGCCGGGGCGTCCCAATAACAACGTTTGAGGTTCGCACACCAGTGGTTTCTGCGCTGCCTAATCACAAAATAATGTTATTCTCTTTTAATACTGCATAAAATTATATCGAAGAGAATTTCGAAGCTGCGACAACGAAATTCGGACTACTTAATTTATAAGCTATGAATCGGCTATATTCGCTCGGTATCGCTTCGAAACAACCTATATATCTTATACAAAAATGTCCTGGATTATTATCCTCAAAGGAGTGCCAAGTGTTGAATTAATTATTACATGTATTTTGGTTTAGGATATGATACTTCCTACAGACAAAGTTCAAATTCAATAAGAGAAACATAATGAAATAAACGAGGGAACCATAAAGTCACATATTAATTACTAACACTGGATTTCATGTTTATGAGAATCTTATAATGATTTTAAAAGTTAAATATTAAAATAATTAGAATCTTAAAAGAAAAGGAAGATGTAATGTTTTCCCAAATGCTTAAAGCAATGTACTTTAGTTATTCGACGATAATTTTCGCATGCCCCATGGAATATTTGAGAGACTATTCTTTGTTTCTTCCTTTTTTCGTTCTACGTTTTTCGTCGTTAATCTGTATCTCTAACTCGGAGAAAAAGTGGTAATTTCGAATATTAACTTTTCAATACTTTTATGAAATTGGCTGTCTCTGCTAGAGATGAAGGAGGAGATAAATTCATTGACAGTAAGAGCTCCCACGTGGAATACGAGAAAATCTGTCACCTAAGTGATTGCTGAAACGTGCAGAAAAAGGCTAGAAGCCAAACAAAGAAGAAGCTAAAATTTATGTGGAGAAGAGTGGATAAGCTTCTGTGGCATTCTTATTTTTGTTGTGTCGTAGGATATCAGGAATTTCTCTCGTAAGCTGCTAGTCATTATTTTGATTAATAAATATACCCCAAGTGCTGTAATAAATTTTATCCTGTTGTGGAAATCTTCAGGGCCTGAAATATAGAAAAAGTGTATTTGTTAGAGCCACATGATTTTTTTTCTGTTGACGAACGATTGTCACATATGCTTATTTCTCTATGTTCTTCGTGTCAATGAATATACATTTACAGAAGTTACCAAACTATTAATTTTCGTATAAGTGCAAGGAGAATATGAGAATTCAAAAGGCGATAGTCAATTCATTTAAGAGCTGGTTGCTATAGAAGTATCGTTTTCCTTCAACTCCAGGATATGAGAAAGCAAATAACAACTTCCTTTTGAATGCAATTGACTGCTGTAAAATGAAAATAAAATAATGCCTCAAAATTTCTACTCCATAAAGAAAATCACATTTAAAAGGAATTAAGTGTTTTAAAAAGATATAAATACTTGTGTAGTAAGATATTGTTAGCAATTTAGGAGGCTTTGCCTGCTATTTCAGTACAATTTTGAGTGTAAGAAGATAACATCATTTAGTTATACATTGAATTGAGTAAATTTTTTCTATAAGCTGATTCATTTATTTAGTGTCTGTGCTTGTATTAGAAGTGCTAACAAGGGGCGTAAGTTTGCTTTATTTCATTCATTTATGTTTGGTGTTTCAACATAACCTCTAAACTGTTATCCCATCTATCATGAAAACAGATTAAGATAGCCTAATACATCAAAACGGTTAAGGATAGAAACATTACATTAGTAACACAATCCATTTTCCCCTCTAGCAGCTCCTTTGTTACGACAGACACCAACAAATCCTATACCAAATCGAGACAATAGAACATTGACCTAATATCATAACCTTAAAGACTATTGGGATTACCGGTGGGTAAAACCTCACATAAATGTTCTATGTTATTTAATATAAGTAATTTGGCAAAACTATATCGTACAAGCTATGTCCAGAAAAGTTTTATTAATAAAAAAGTGTTGTCTATCTCCTACCAGTTAAGCAAACGTCCTCCAGAATATTGGGCGACATATTTCCATAGAAAATCCAAAATATAGATTTCAAGTGTCATGAAAACGTCTTTAAAATAAGGTGTTTTAATTATAATTTTTAAAGCCACTTCTGAGAAAATCAACATTTACAAAAAATCTTCCATATAAAGCTTAGTGTGGAGCCTCGCAGCCTTGGAATATTTTGCATAGTATTGTCACCGATCGCATTGTTGTTGAGCAGCAACAAGCCAGAGCCGAGCGCGCGTGGGCAGGAAAGAAAGACACAGATAGTGGCGCGCAAATCTGGACGATTTCCGAGAAATGTCTGGATATTTCCGTCTTTCTCTTGCCGCCGTAATTGTTCTACTGATCTCTAGAACAATGACTAGAATGTGTAAATGGTGGTAAAGTGAGAAAAAGAGTCAGTTGTAGTTGTGTGATGTACCGCAGTGGAATCTTTCATTTATTTTCATGTGGCGGGCGAACGAGACGACTTTAAAGACTGTCGTTTGTGAGTGTTACGTCTTTTTGCTGTTGCAAGGGTTGTACAAAGACTGTTTACTGCAATAAAGTGTTTTAAATTTCTGCAAACAGTACTTTTGATTCTACCATCCCAGGAAGTCACAATATAAATAACAAGTTTGATATATACAAATATAATAATTTATAACTTAAAACTTCATTTATCTTATAAAAATGATGATTCTTATAAATTCTCCAGGATCGCGATTTTCATTATTTGCATTTCGAAAAAAAAAACTCATAAAAGCATTCACTAAAGCATTCCCTTTAATTTTTTAAGTTTGATATAAATATGTTGATATTTTTGCAATTGTTCCTGATAAACTCATAAACGTTGCTTTAAAATTACTAAATTTGCAAGTTAAAGCTATAAAATTTACATTAGAAACTGAAATTAATGAATTTCATCCCTTTCTAGATCTAAAGATAATAAGAATTACTAATAAATGAAACTTTGGTAGTTATATGAAGTCTACTCATATTGATAATTACATAAAAAATTAAAAGTTTTAACGATTTCCACATAAATTTAATGTTTACAATAATTTGATTTATAGATTAATAAATATGCCCCCTGACAAAGATGAATTTAATAAAGAATATAAACATATTATTAATACTGATTTAATTAATGGTTTAATAAAGACTATAAATAAAGAATTGAAAAATTCAAATATCAAAAAACTGTTAATGATATTTCTACCTTTAGGAAAATAATAGACGATTATAACTTTAAAAAATTTACTTACCATCCTTGGGTTAATAAACATTTCTTAAAAGAAAAATACAAAAAAGGAATAAAGAGTTTGGTATAACTTAAGTTCCTCAAAATAAATATAGAATTAAAAATGTATTACATTTCTCTATAAAAGATAAAATTCCTAATAATAAATAATCTGGTATTTATCAGTATAACTGTCTCGATTGTGATAAAGTTTATATTGGAAGGACTAAACGTAATTTAGAAACCAGAACGAAAGAACATTTTCGTAACATTAAGTATAAACAGACTGATAAATCAGCAGTAAGAGATCATTTTTGGTCATTTAATCATGAAGTAAATCCAGAAGTTAAATTATTAGAACAATTAAATGGTCTGATAGGTTTAATGGTTTGGGAAAAGATATGTATTTTAAAAAACAAACATCGCGTAATGAGTTTTTAAATACCGGCAGTCAATTCTGTTTTTAAATTTGTTTTATTTTCAGATTTTGGTAGTAATAACAAGAACA
The DNA here is from genome assembly GCA_030765055.1 of Mantis religiosa. Lineage (NCBI taxonomy): Eukaryota > Metazoa > Arthropoda > Insecta > Mantodea > Mantidae > Mantis > Mantis religiosa. Next base: position 51,349,156 of record CM060958.1, on the reverse strand, counting down.
TATTGTAACTTTGTGGGTTCGTAGAATTAAAAGTCAAATTGCACAAACTCAAAATGTTCTTTATTTCCACCGAATTACAGTTGAAACATTTGCCGATTACATAAAATTACTTAGCGCACACAATTACAATCCACCAGTTCGTCTGTCACCGGTCCATTGCACGCTCACAATTACGTACAACTCCTCTGATACACGTACACCGTCTTCCAGTCCGTCCACTCACACGGCGCTCCACACGGCTGCTGGCCAAGAACTGAACTCTTCTCCGGCCCGGCGCGTCGCTTATATAAGACCAACTGACCTATCTAGAAGGTTCCGGGTTAGATGAAATATCCCGAGTGTTCCAGACGTCAAAGGGAGGGGAAGGAGGCCGCCAGCGACCAGTGACACTTTCCTCACCATCACCTTCAGTGAACGCCACAAGATAAATGGGTAGGCGTGGGCTAAATCCTTCCGTCTGGCCCTACTGCCGGCCAGTTCTATCGGGAGTTCCGACGTTCGGGTGACCATATCAACATCCAGCGTTCAGCTTTGTTTCCGACTGAAGATGTGTATAAGTTTACATGAAATCGCGATCCCGGAGAAAGTATAAGAATTATCATCACTTTTTATAAGAATAAGTGAAGTTTTAAGTTAAAAAATATTATAGTGTATATATTTGTTTTCTTCATTGTTAACAGCATCATATTTTAGTATATAACAGGTTTGATATTTAACCGATTATTCCTTTTTGAATTATACTTCTTAGAGACACCCAGATACACACACACGGAGGTGTTTGACCTTTTTTAATTCAGAGATCTTTATGAAGAGTATTTTTCATACATTATTTTAGAATTCAAGGACAATATTCACAGGGAAAAAGTGTTATTAGAGTACGGTTTGACGATGTGCATCACATATGGCAGACAATTGTAGACAAATTTTCAAAGCATAACGTATGCCTGTGTTTAATAAAGTGCATATTATCGGCATTAATATTAACTAACGTTGGTTTAAGTACATATGAATTGATTTCATTAAATCAACCTGTAAATTAGCACAGAAATTTAATGGCCATATGTGGGGACCATTAGGAGTGATTAATACACTTAAAACTCCTAATTACTGTTGTAAAATGGAGATTGTTTGCGTAAAATATGTTCGAAACACGTAATTACGCTAAAGGAATGATTTACTACTATAGTTTCCCATAAAAACCAACAACGAACTAAAAATAATATTTTCTAATATCAGTGTACATATAAGGTTAACTTGCAAAGTGAGTGGCCCTGATGGAATGAAACATTTTCAGAGTGCCTTAATGTACCAGACTTCTGTGAGGCAAATCACCATTACTTTAAAAAAAAGTTGAACATATACATACAGAAGACCTTAATTTTAAAAGCGCTACAGCGTTGGATTATGGAAATGGAATCATTACATCTAAAAGTTTTCTCACTGAAGTTCAGCACTTTGAAGTTTCGACGAATGAATTTGGATGAAATGTGAGGAACGGTGTAAGAGTTTGTAATCCAAGTTATTTGCATATTCAAATGTAAAATGAAAAAAGATGGGAAGGAAAATGAAGAAGTCAAGTAGCGCGATACACGAGGTTCTTAATGGGTATAATTTTTTACTCTGCTCTGAGATCAAAACTGACTTTTAGCCCATCATAATAATTTATCTCACGTTGGTTTCAACACGAGCTTCTATACAAGAAACAAATGCTGGTAAGACAATCCCTACCTAATATTAAACTGAAGCGTTTAAGAAAACGTTTATGAATTTTCTTAAACAGTAAGTGAAATACAGCTGAAATCGTTTTGGTATCTTTAGCAGTTATTGCGCTGTAAAAAGATCGTTTTCTTAGTATGGAATATCGATAAAAATATAATTAAAACAATTCGTTTCAATTTTAGGTTATACAGAATCGTGCGATGAATAATTAATTTTAGTTATTGCTTTCATATGCATTATTAGAATAAATTAGTTAATATGCTTTAGAGTAAACAAAGAATCTTCATCAAGTTTACTCCATTAAGTGATTCTACAAAAGGTTTTGATTTTAAACAGTTCGAATATATGACGTCAGATGCATGTATAAAACTCAAACACATTAAATTCACCTGGCACTCTATATTAAGGAAAGATAGAGTCACACCTAAAAATTCAGTGCAATAGCCGGGATTTGAACCACGGATCTTCTGGTTGCCATCCAGCCACTCTAACCCTTGAGCTACTATGGCCAACGTGCCGACATGACATAAATTCTCCAACTGACTCGTGTTTTTTTTCGGTAAACCACTTAGGAGTTCTCATAAACACATGAGACAACTACCTTAATGGCGACTTACTATATTGTAAGTACTTTAAGGCCCGGGCTTTATAGTTAATCACTATTAGGTCAATTAATGGAAATTAATTGTTCTTTCACACTAGTCGTGTGTGCGACGCACTATGAAAGGGTAGAGTCAGACTGATGAATTCAATTCCATAGCCGGGATTTGAACCACAGACCTTCCGGTTGCCGTCCAGCCGCTCTAACCCTTGAGCTACTACAGCCACCGTGCCGACATGACATTAAATTCTCTAACTGACTCTGTTTTTTTTCGGTAAACCACTTAGGAGTTCTCATAAACACATGAGACAGCTACCTTAATGGCGGCTTACTATGTGTAAGTACTTTAAGGCCCGGGCTTTATAGTGAACCACTATTAGGTCAATTACTGGAAATTAATTATTCTTTCACACTAGTCATGTGTAGGACGCACTATGAAAGGGTGGAGTCAGACTGAAGAATTCAATTCCATAGCCGGGATTTGAACCACAGACCTTTTGGTTGCCGTCCAGCCGCTCTAACCCTTGAGGTACTATGACCACCGTGCCGACATGACATTAAATTCTCCAACTGACTCTGTTTTTCCCGGTAAATCACTTAGGGGCTCTCATAAACACATGAGACAACCACCCTAATGTCGACTTACAACGTGTAAGCACTTTAAGGTCCGGGCTTTATAGTTAACCCCTATTACGTCAATTAATGGAAATTAATTGTTTTTTCACACCAGCCGTGTGTAGGACACACTATGAAAGGGTAGAGTCAGACTGAAAAATTCAATGCCATAGCCCGGATTTGAACCACGGATCATCAGGTTAAAGGAAGAACCAGAAGATCCGTGGTTCAAATCCCGGCTATGACATTGAAATTTTAAGTCTGAGTCTATCTTACCATACTTTAGCCTACACACGGCTGGTGTGAAAAAACAATTAATTTCCATTCTCTATTAACTCTTCAACAAACTATCCTCAAATGCATTACATATTAATATATCTAATTCACATTAAACACAATAAACTTCTGTAGAAGTTATTTTATAATAGCATTAGCTGTCCCTGCGAACATCGTACTGCTAATTAAAGTTGACCGAATTTATTGCTACACGGTGTTCATTTTTATCTGTAGTTTTAACACGCAAAATTTGAGGTCATCAATAGGATCGCTGATGTAGCGAGTTTACACACGGCTCCCCTAGCGACCTGTGATCGTACTTGATGTGCTGAGGCCTCCCTCTACCGGCAGGTGAATATACTATTTGAGAGGCAGGTCTGTCCGCGTAATATAAAGGTACGGAATTTCGCCTGGTGCGTAGATACGATGACAATTAAAAAAAAAAACTATATACTGCAATGAATGCACTGCAAAGCTAATTATGCAGCCATAAAAATATACCATGAATAATATATAAAACGATAAGTCAATGAAAATTTATTTCATAATAAACATTTGTTTTTCTGTTATAGTAGACATATATGCACATTGTAAACCTGTCACATGAAATAGAAATACTTCAAGTTGATCTCAATTCTTTTCTATGAGGCGTGTCCTTATCCAATTTTATTTAATGTGGAAAACATGTTTATTGATGCACTTTGCATGTACTTTTGCATGCGCTGTGGCAGTTTCTGTATACCCTTGTCATAGCAATCTCCCGCCAAGTTGCGCAGGTAGCGCTCAACCTCGTTTTTAAAATGACACTCAGGTGTGACTTCAACTCAGAAAACAGATGACAATGACTAGGTGTTCAGCCTGGACTGTAGGGGGGATGGGTGAGGATTCCCATGCGAACTGGGCCAGGAACGTTAACGTTTATGGTCTTCGATGAGCATTTTGGGGACCCATCTCGCATACACCTTGCGATAATGCAAATGTTTGGTCAAAATCTTGTCAATTGTAGTCTTACTGACTTCAGGGATAAGTTCGCACAGCTCGCGAACTGTCACACGCCGATCTTTAAGCATTTCTTGCTCCACTTTTGCAATTGTTTCGGCTGAAAGCGAAGACCGACCAGAACGCTGTTAGTCATGGACGTCTGTACGTCCGTCTTTGAACTCTCTGACACACTTTTGCACGTTTTTGACGTCCATACACTGTAGCCCATTGACTTCGCATAACTGACGATGAATTTCAGTAGGGGTGGTGCCCTTGGCACTCAAAAAACTGATCACTGCACGCAACTCGCAATTGGCGGCGGAAGTGACAGGAAGCTCCATCGCAAATGGCTACCCATACAAGAATAATGGTTGTAAGGGGTTAATTGTGTTGGGAATTTGAAGGGGTGAAAGCAAGCTACACGCCAGTGTTGCCGGATCTCGCGTAATAGCGTTCCTCATGGCTCCAGCGCCTTGGGGACCTTATTTTACGAACACATCTAGTATTACCCACAGTTTTCTCACAATGCAACTTCATTACAAACCAGAAAATTAGCAGAACATGTTATAGGAATGAAAAACAAATTAGTATTGCAATATGTACAAAGTTTTTATCCAGGTCTAAGCAAGAAAATATCTCTAGTACATAGTCTAATATGTCCATTTTCTTATATTTCCTTCCTCCCTTCCTCCTAAACATTGTCTGTATTCCGCGAAGGTATGCCTGAGGCCTTTCTGTCGTAACATAATTCATTCCTTCTAGATTGGGACCGGTCACCTTATACTAGCATCCAGTGTCTCTCATTTTGCGGGTAACTGATCCTGTATCTTGGAAATGCTTGATGCACCTATTGGTTTTAAAAGACCTAAGGATACCAACAATAATAGACATTCTAATTAAGCGTGAGAATGATATAAAGATTATATCGTATACTGATAATAAGTATGACGTTTATGTTGCAAACAAAAGTACGTCGATTTGACGTTACCTGGAAATACGCTCCGAGGGACTTGCCGTAATGCTGGATAGCGTTGCATTAACTCCTCTATGCGCGGTTTAAATTATATTTATATATCGCACCAATTTTAATGTCGGAACGAAAGTAGCATTCAACTATGAAGACGCGGTGCTCTGCATTCATATCCAGGGGGAGATGTTTGAACTAGTTATCAGCGCAAACACACCTAGAGTCCATTCTGTACTCTCGAAAGTTTTCGAGAGACCTTTCTTAGCCCGCTTGTCCCCCCTTCTGGGAGACATTCAAGGCATCCCTCCTTACCAGTTTGGCTTTCGTCCTGGGCATTCTACGTCACAGCAGTTGCTGCGCGTGGTGGATGCTGTAGCCCTGGGTTTCCAAGACAAGGCATTAACCTCAGGGGTTTCTCTGGACGTGGAAAAGGCCTTGTCTACGACCTGGCACGCGGGTCTTCTATACAAAGTTATCCAACTGGAGCTACCCACTCACGTCATACATCTTCTACATTCTTTCCTAAAACATAGATTCTCCACAGCCACAGTGGCGGGAACAGCATCTACACGAAGGTCTATCCGTGGTGGAGTTCCCGAAGGTTCTGTGTTATCCCCGATGCTCTATAGCGTCTACGTGGCTTACCTTCCCACTGAACAGCACGTCAACATAGCGCAATATGCTGACGATGTGCTGCTATTTTCAACAAACAGACACCCACGCAGAACCTTTAACCCAATTCAACGTTATTTAAACCTCCTCCAGGATTGGTACACGCTTTGGCGATTGTCCATTAACACGGAGAAAAGCCAAGCGATGCTGTTCACCAAGCGCCACTTTCCCGCCAACTTCCCCACATTCACCTACTTTGGGCAAGGGATTAGGTGGGAGAATTCAATCAAATACTTGGGAGTCAAAGCTGGACAAGGACATAACTTTCCGGGAACACATCCGGGAGCAAGCGCATCGGTCGTGTGGTGCCGTGACATCACTATACCCTGTGCTTAGGTCTGCGATGTCTGTTTCCCTAAAGTTGCGTCACATTATGGCTCTGGTCCTCCCGGTCATGCTCTATGCGTGCGAAGTCTGGGGTATGGCCGCAGGCTCAAACCTAGTTCTGCCTCAACGTGCACAGAGTGCACGTCTTGGGATTATTTATTCTGTATGCACAAGGTTCCCTGTGAGACTACTTCACGAGACTTCATCCCTCCGCTATGTGGAGGATAAATTAGGCGCCGGGCCACCAAATTTTTCGAGAGTTTGCCTCACCATCAGAACGCCCTAGTCAGATCCCTTGGGGACCATGTACCTCATGAGCGTCGCATAAAGCGATACCGGTTACCCCGCATGTCTTGCGGTCATTACCGGTAACCACATGATCCCCATTCCTGCCTAAACTAAATAACAGCTATCCAATATTTAATCTGGAAAACTGAAAATTCTACCTATCTTCTTCCAAGTTTATTAACTAATTAACCAGCGGCGCACGCTGACTGTAGCACCCGGTTCATCATTCCTCGAGGAGCAACAAGCTACCTCCTTGATCTACACCCACTTAATTTTCACCCGTCATCCTACAACATCCACATCCCGACACTACGTGGTAAAGCTCTTCCCAGAGCAGGGACACGATTTGACCACCCTTCGGGCTGTTCCAAACAGCCTGCCAGCTTGCAATGAGTGAACACTCAGAGCGCAGCAATTTGATTACTCTTTCGCAAAACTTACCACTTCTTCTCCGTAGAGGGTACTATGATTTCAAGATAGACTCACCAATCAACTATGACGTCATTCTCGCTCAATCGGGAGGCGGGAAATAACGAATAAGAATAAACACCGTGTAAAAATAAAACATTCGGATTAGTTATTTATTCTGTAATTGGGGGTGAAATTTAAATACAACACCGTTGCAATTTTTGTGGTGCGTAAATACATAAAGATGATGGTATCCCGACACGTGAACACGTGACCTATAATTGTCCATGAGAGAAACAGAGAAACTCCATGTTGATTGCGCAAAGTTCCTACGCAATATATTTACCCCGGCGGGGCGCCGGGGTAGCGCGGTGGTTTCGTTCGCGGCTCCCGTTCTAAGGGTCCCGAGTTCGATTCCCGGCTCTGGGGTTGGCGATTTTAAGTCGGCCCTATCCACGCCTTCACCTCTGTCTAGCACACGTGAAGTATCCCCTATGCCCAACGTGGTTCGGAGTCCACGGTAAAAGCTGTAGGTCCTCTCACCTCACCGCCATCTTCACTATCACCCTATCATCGGAGGTAATGGACACCGCCCTCTGGGTGCCTCCACCTGAGAAATGGGTCCGGTCATCACTTGGTGGGGTGAGGTAACCCCGAAGGCCAAGGTTGCCATGTGGGGAGTGTTAGTAACTAACTAACTAACTATATATTTATGGTAATCGCAAAAGCCAAGGGCACCGGAAATTGTATACGCTTAAAATCAATAGGTAAATCCATTGGAATCATCGGAATACGCGGCAACAAGATATCCTCTCTTCTGTACTTTTCCTTGATGATTGTTGCCTCGATAACGTTATTCATTAGCTTTTTCAGAGTTAATCTCATTACATTGCACAGTCATGGTTGGATAATGTTAGGCAGCATCATCACAACTAACCCTACTTTTAATTTGAAATTGTGAGGTGGGAGTCCAGGCAATTATAAAGAATTAAAAAATTATGTGGATAATTGATACGTCATCCTGGTTTATAAGTGTGTCAATTTATTTGTAGGAAAACAACTCAGCTGAAAGAAACATACACTCTAGAACGTATTTAAAACACTCAGATTCAGAAGTTGTTAAGTCAATATTTTTGAGAAATCCTGTTAAACACACAATAAGAACTCTCAATTCCAGTTCTGTAATAGTGCTAAAATATTTTGAATCAGTAGATGTTATGACCCTGTCATGTTCAATGGGCATCTATTTCAGAAACAAAAGTGTCGCCCAAGATGTGTCGCCCAAGCTCTTTGATATCAGCTGTTGATACATTTTAGATTAGGCATTTAGACATTGGACATTTTTAGACATTCCTCAAGTGCGCCTTCAGAAAGTTTATCTGTACTTCCCAATACCAGGGCACACTTTCATGCCTATTGACAGTATTTTAGCAATACTGAGAAGAAGAAACGATCAATGGATAAAGTGTTAGTCCCTTCTACATGGGTGAAACTGATCAAAGATTCACTACAGAAGAAGCTCAATGATGTCCATGTCAAACATCCACTGACCGATAACGTGGAACATGTTGGCACTCCAGTTCTTGAACCTTTTGATCTCAGAGATGCCCTAGACCATGTCCTTGTAAGAAGTATACCTGAATTCACTTTAATCCGGGGTGTGTATTTCCAAAGAGAATGTGTACCTACCAGAAGTTCGTCACACAATGTCTTCCTCACTTTATCGTCCCCAGACTCTTTAGAGGAGGGCGGTGAGGTTGCAAGCCTTACACAAGGCACGTGATAGTGCGAAAAACACACCAGATAGGCTTCGGAAGATAAGGAAGGCAAAATATCACAATGTTCGTTGACTACTGGAACATGTCACTCTACCAGAAAGTACCACATTTTATGACACAGTGACATATGCAAGTGAGGTAGAAGATGATATCGTAGAGATGGAGTGATGTTTTGACGACAATGTTGTATGTCAATCCATGAAGTGCATACTGGATTAATCCATAATAGAGATGCATTGGTGAAACTAAAGAAATAGTTTGTCCATATCTACATATTATAATATTTTATAATGGAAAAACTCTAAAATTAAGAATCAGAAGCTGTTAAGTCAAGTGCAGTCAAGTAACTTACCAACTTTTCATTCATTTTAAATTAAGAGTTGTTAAGTCCTAATAATAAATTATCCTGTCACACATGCTACATATGTCAAACCGCGAGAAACACTTCAACACAGTACTTTGTACCTCCAAACGGACCCATCACATAAAATCCTTTCATTTGTATTACTATTTTGGAATTTAAAGTTACTTTTGAAAACTTTGAGCACCTCTCCTGCACAATTTTGAAACAGCGACTTAGCAGCTTCTGACCGCTTCAATTCTGACACACAAACACAACTATTATCATTATCGGCGTCTCGCTGCTTATCAGTGCTGTCAGCACGTGATGTAGTTTGTCACACATTTGACTTACTTCTACGATCCAAGTAGAAAAGTTGGCACAGTAAAAAACTTTCCGCGAACTTCACAAAGTCATAGATTGAAACATTTCTAGGGTTTGTTTTTGAGGCAAGTGCCTGGAAACGTTAAGGATACCGTCCATATTTGCGGCCATTGTTCCTCCGAACCTGATAATCTTTGTCTCTCATGTCAGAAACAAAATGAGCCATTGTATCCTATGTGGGTGTTCTGTACCGGCTTTCAGAGGCTATCAACAAATAGTCCAAAATAGTCACATCTTTGAAAATCAGACCCTAATAACGTTAACTGTATGCCTTTGTAACGGAGTTTCTATAGGGGAGAGAAAAGTACATAGATGTGTAAAAGGTTAGGGCGTGAAGAACTCGCTTGGGCGTGGACAGGAATCAGAAATTTGAAAGGTGTTAGACATAATAAGGTTAAAGGGAAAAGCCCAATGTGTGGAGAAGATGATACAGACTGGTATAGAATATTGCATTGTAAACAAACAAAGGTATGGAGAGAACAAATTTGGCAACAAAACTGTAATAGTTTTAAGGAATGGGGTGGAGGTATTACCATTACTAATCAGGAAAAATTTACCTGTAAAAGAAGAAAATAATGTAAGGAATATAGATGATTAATTACCCAAAGTCAGAAAGAAATGGTTAAGTATGGTTTAGAATAATCAATAAGTAATGTTGGAGAAACGGGAAAAAGGGATATAAGAAACCAGAGGGGTCATGAATACACGGAAAACCAGGGGTTGTGTGACCGAAATTAAGGCAAGGAGGTGGAAGGGGTGTATATTGGGTGGGAATAAGAAAGAAAGTTCGTCATTATGTGCTAGGAATGCTGTTAATGATAATGTATTAATACAGAGGAAGACAGCTTCCAGAGTTGTGACGTATTTCAGCTGGGAGCGAGGCCTGCAGTGCGTGTGACAATCAGGCAAGAGCCGTGTATTACCAAGTTCCTATATAAATGACACTGTGAGTACAGAATCAGAGGGTTCAGTCAGGTGTAGTGCATTCGATGACAACAATGTACCTGCCACGTACAAAATATAACTGTGACAGGTATAATGTGAAGATTTATTCGAGGACAAATATACACACAAGTAACACTTGGCTGATTTTAACAAGAACGTCCCCATAACCAGATTTTCGAGGTTGCATTCACTTGCCGCACGGACATTTGTATGTTTGGCTCGACATATGTGTGCGAACAAATTATTTTCTGTTATTAAATTAGCGAAGTCCAAACCCCGAAGTATCTTGGCGTTTCACAGTCTGACATGCAGCCTTCGATTACAAATTCTCCAGACACTACGTTCTGACATTGATCAAGTAGTTAAAGAAAAACGAAAGAGAAAGTGTCAGAAAACGTCCATGTAATTCTGTTCTGAATGAGTCTCCTATAATTTACAAAGAAAATTAATTTACGTAAAATTAATTTACGTTTTATTTTATTTACTTGATATCATGCCTGACCTTCAGATAAACTACGAGTTGAAGTTTTATATATTTTCTCATCGCAGAGAGACAAAATGTAATTCTTTCAAACTCTGATGAATTGTGTCATTAAAGCAGTCAGCATTAATATTACAAAACCAAGATGTAATTTGTGCATATTATTAATACCCGATACGTTCGATTGAATTTCGATACGTTTCCTACGCTGTCGGTACCCCAACACATCAAACTGTTTCCTTCCTATTGGGCAGCAGAAATCAGCGCGTTGACGGCACACGCTAACCTGCCTTTCGTTTGGGGGCATATTTTTAAAAATTATAACTTAGTTTATAAGAGCTGCAAAACTGGCTTCGAGAAGTATGTATTTTATCTTGACAGGAATCCTGCGCGATAGGGATGAGTAGCCACTGTGGTGGGGATAGTGCACCTATCGCCACAATGCGTCACACGCGTAAGATTAAGAGTGGGGAGGGCGGAGCATAAGGTGTCTAAAAACAAACTTAATTCTCTAAGCCAGTTTTGCAGCTCTTATAAACTAAGTTGTAATTCTTACTATGGTAATAATCTCCATGCTTTTGTTGGATCTTAAATAGTACATAGGTATTTGGAACAAAACCCTGTTCTCCTCCAGCAGACACGATAAACAACTGTCGGCCTTTCAATATCACTGCAGAGTCCCTGTAACGTATTTCACTCCAGGCATATGGTCTAGTATGTGCTGTATTTATATAAGTTTCATCCATATAACTATATAAACTTTACTTCGATATCTCCGAATATTTCGTAAATACTTAAGCCTTTTTGCTCGTATGGTGCGATGTTTGATTAAAATTTGTCTGTCACGCTTAGTGTTTTTTTTTTCAAATAATCCTAGCTTCAAAAGAACTCTTCTTAATGTTCAGACACTGTCTAGGCAGTCAATAGAATTTTTAAGCTTCATAAGCACTTTCTTCAAAGTTGGTCTTTGTTTCTCTGTGCTTTAAAAATTATTCATAGTTCGCCTAACTACTTCTGAATTAAAACATCTAAATTAGATTTTGTGCATGTTCTTAATCTTTGTTTACTGGGCATAGAGAAGGACGTTGTTGCACTAGCACCATTCCCCAGATTTTTATAGCTGACCCAGACCATGGTTCTATGGATATTGGTTATTACTTCTCGTGTTTTTAAATGTAGCACTTTATTTCCTAATGTGCTGCTAGGAGGCGTCATTTATAGATGCTCTCTTGGAATCAGGAGACAAGCACATTTTGAAACAAGCTGTAGTGTTACCGAGTAGCTCCGCACGTGTTTAGTTGCTCGCAACTGGTACGCAATTGACCTGCCCTCCCCTCCAGTTGCAACCGTTCTGAGGTGGACTCGTCCAGACACCACTGCGCATCACTCTGCACTTTTCAAGATAAAAAAATACATCTGTAGCTGCCACGTACCAAATAGAACTGTTAGGTTTACAATGTGACGATTTATTGGAGGACAGATATACAAAAAAAAATAAAATTTGGCTGATGTTGACAAGAATGTCCCTCAAACCAGATTTCCGAGGTTGTATTCACTTGCCGCACGGAGATTGTGTATGTTTGGCTCGACATATGTGTGCGAACAATTTATTTTCTGTTATGAAATTAGCGAAGTCCAAACCCCGAAGTACCTTGTCGTTTCACAGTCTGACATGCAGCCTTCGATTACAAATTTTCCAGACATTACGTTCTGACATTGGTCAAGTAGTTAAAGAAAAACGAAAGAGAAAGTGCCAGAAAATGTCCATATAATTCTGTTCTGAATAGGTCTCCTCTAATTTACAGAGAAATTTACTTTATGTTTTATTTTATTTAGTTTACAACCTGCCTGAACTTCTTATAAACTACCAGTTGAAGTTTTATATATTTTCGCATCGCAGAGAGACAAAATGTAATTGTTCCAATTGTGTAATTAAAGCTGTCAGCATTAATATTACAACACCCAAGATGTAATTTGTGCTTATTATTAATACCCGATACGTTTCCTACGCTGTCGGAACCCCAACACATCAAACTGTTTCCTTCCTCTTAGGGCAGCAGAAATCACCGTGGTGACGGCACTCGCTAACCTGCCTTTCGTTTGGAGTCATATTTGGCGGTTACAGCTGACGGAGCTGACGTCACACCGCCACTTCCTGTCTTCCCCTGTATTAATAAATATATGTACGTATTTTTTTCTTGCAATTTTACGTCCTCCAACGTTAAGTCATATCGGACGATGAATGGAATGGGTGAAATGATGCTCAAATGAGCCCACGGTCCATAGAGCTTAGAGTTACCCGACAAACGTCTTTCAGGATAAGGGAAAACCCGGGTAAAACCTTATCCAGGCAACTCACCCTGACCGAGATTCGAACTCGGGACTTCTTGAACGTGAGGCAGATACTCTACCACCACGCTACCGAGGCGGGCATATGTACGTATGTCAAACTCTCTATTTCACATTCTATGAGCTTGTGTACCAAAAGAGAAGTGGTGGCATTTATACATGAATGCATGTCTGTAATTCGCTTCATTTTCCTCAGCCAGCGGCAGCCACTGAAAAACGTGTCCCAAAAATACAGAGATATAGACATCAGTAGCAATGATTTAACCGTTAATCGATACCGAACATCTGAGGGGAAAAAATACACAGGAGGGTACCACGGGTGGTGATTATGACGAGTGGTTGTTTATGTAAGGGTGGGTGAAAGGGAGAGGAGAGGACACCAATTATTTCTATGCCACTGGTTCAGGATAGAGATATACGAGAGCAACAAATTGGAAGGATAAAATAGAAATATGTGATGCGTGTCAATTACACGACTTTCTCTACCCACATGATAACGCTCTGTTAACCGCATGCATGATCATAGATATAACCTAATGCTGAACAGTATGTAAAAATGTATTTACCTTGTGATAAATCCAAAGTAAAAATATATCAAGAATTCCAGTCAATCACAGCTGGTTATTGCCTCAATGTTATTGTTTTCGTTTTACCATTTTCATTCTATCACACATGTAACTTCACATATGTATATTCATTGCAACAGCATTCTGATTCTTCATATTTATACATATGTTGTTTGTACATTTAAGGGGAATAACGAGTACAAAATGGCAAAGTTTAATTCTTATATTTTTTTAGTTAATTGATGGAAATTAATTATTTCTCCACACTAGCCGTATATAGGCTAAGATATTTGATAGATAGAGTCAACATGAAAAATTCAATGCCATGGCCGGGATTTGAACCACGGATCTTCTGGTTTCCGTCCAGTCGCTCTTAACCTTTGAACTACCATGGCCAACGTGCCTGGGACTTAATTACTTACGAGGGCCCCTAGTGATCTACCGGGGAAATATACGAGTCAACTGGAGAATTTAATGTCATGACGGCACGTTGGGCATGGTAGCTCAAAGGTTAAGAGCGACTGGACGGAAACCAGGAGATCCGTGGTTCAAATCCCGGCCATGGCATTGAAATTTTCATGTTGACTCTATCTATCTTATACTTTTATTGGAAAAGTTCTATGATTCATTCTGATTCATAATTTATATCGTTAGGGCCCTCCCCTAACTGGAGGATTCTTTGGATTTGCTACATTATCACTCCCATGGGAAGTGCAACCAATCAGTGATATGTTAAGCATGCATGTTCAGATCCTACTTAAATGTCTAAAGCTAGCAATCTGGCCCAGCGAAAACCATAGCAATTATCGACATATCTGTAAGTTCCGTAAGTTTCCCTTCTACCCATCTTCCGAAGATTCCATAATACCCTGTGGAAAATTCCAGTGCATAGCATAGTATAACATGTTATGCCAGAGGTTCTACTCCCATTAGTCCTGCGACCCGTAGGACCAAGGACCCGGGCCTCCTTCGACCAGGGAATTACCGAGCTGTCCTAAAAGGGTGCTCTGCGCCTCCGTGAGCCTTTCCATAGAGCAAGACCTAGAGACTAACAAGCCCCACATCTGGTCCTGTAGACTCAAGGCGGGATGGAAGTGGATACGCCACTTACGCGCGCCAACTCCAAAATGGGAAGGCTACCGATATGACTTCGGTGGGGCCACCTGGTGATCTAGCAAACTTCTACTGGCTATGTTGGCTAGTACGCGGGAATATTAATGGCTTCCCTCAACACCGTCAGGAGGCGTACACGATCTCCCACGGGTATCGGGAACCACTGCCCCCTCGAGTCCAACCCAATCCGAACAACTCCCTATCTATCAGGGAGGGGCTCGAATGTTTGGCCCGAGGTTCCTCTAGTAACGTCAGAGGTACCACGAGTGCTAGGGGTCCGCAGCGCCCGCACCACGACAGCTGAAGGGGACGGATCCCCTCCCCTACGGGGAGCAGAGTTTATTAGTTTCATGTGCCATATAAATTTTGAACTCTAATGAGGCTGTAACATCAGTTAGAGTAAGTGCTACCTAGCGGGATGGCTCAGGCGGTTTCGTCTGTGGCCCTCATTCGGGAGGCCCGGGTTCGATTCCCGTGACTGACCTACCTGACCCATGGGTTTTGTCAGCGTTTTCCGGGGTTACTAGGCGAATGCTGCGTAGGATAATTACATCTCCCGCATTTCCTGTCACTCCATCTCATCTCCATTATCATTTCAGGGTAGAAGTGTCGGCGGGGTCTCGGCGGTGCATGGCAGGATGATGTTCTGAGGAAAACTACTTCCCCCTCCGGTAGGTCGGATGCCGGTCTCCGCTGCTCTGCTGGGACCATTTCAAGAACGACAGTCAGGGACCTTTGGGACTCGGATCGCCTGCCTGGTACCTTTGGGGCTTGGCTGCTGGGCTCGTTGCCGTCCCGCACTAGGGGAGCGAGCTCGTTGTTCCGGCCTGTCGGGGGAAGTCTCTATCCAAGTAAACTCTAGGGACCCAACCCTCTTATTGTCGTGGCTCATTGGTTCGGCCGCACTCTGCATCATCGCCTCATCCTTTCTCCCGGGTGTGCCCCACTTAGGGGCATAGCAACAATGGGCCCAGCATGGTGGCCTACGTACCGAGTCCCTTCCGTTATGAAATCCTAATCCTAGGGTAAGTGCTGCAGTTATACATTACATGAACATTAATGTAAAAAAGTGCTGTAATGCAATGTTGCAAAGATTACACTTAAAACAGTGGAGCTTTATAAATTGTCATTTTTCTTGCATGATGCAAGATAGAGTGGGGAAAGTACTCTTCATGATGGCTATATTATTGCTCATGGTACACGTGCCGTAATAGTATGGATCATGCACCAAGCACAACAAACACGATGCAACAACAAAACAAGCAATGAAAGGTTAAGTCAACCACTTTTTACACAACTAATGAAAGTGTCATGATTTAATAAAGAATGGCTACATTTTATTACTGATTACCCCTGTTCACAACTTTCTGTTGTGTTTTGTGTGTTTTTTTATCAGTTTTGTGTTTATAGACAGACAGTAGGTCCTTCTTTATAAGTAAACTATGCTATTTTGTTTTTGAAATTCAAAGAACTAACCCAATGAGCTCTGTAGCCAAAGTTTCATTTCCATACTGTTTTCTCTTAAAGGAGGTTAATTTAGACAAAGCATAGAAAAAAAAATTATTTAAATTGTAAATTTCCTTTCAGTTAAAGATAAGTGAACAGGTAATTAAAAGCAAATAAATAAAGGATGGAACAGCCTACTATAAAATAGTAATACGAAATTAAAACATGTAGGTACAACCAGTTAAACTATGTTATTAATTGATCTCCTAAGCGTCCAACCTGAAAAGAAAAGACAGAAAACTTGGCTAATACACTCACATAAAAGTTGCACAAATGCTTCAGCTACAGAAGGATAAATTGCTTGCTAAGCAAAAGGTTATAGCAGCGGCCAGGAGAGGGAGGTCAGTAACCTTAAATCCAACTCGGATTTCATGAAGCACGTGAGGTTGGAACGTTTGATATTCCTTTTGCAGGCATTGTGTACTTTGCCTGTTTGCATGCTAGTTGGGAAAGATTAATCGTTAACACAGGGGTTTTACATTATTTGTAACATGACTAGTAACGAGTAAGTTCAATTACACCCTTACTAAACCAACACACACACACTCTCTCTCTCTCTCTCTCTCTCTCTCTCTCTCTCTCTCTCTCTCTCTCTCTCTCTCTCTCTCTCTCTCTCTCTCTCTCTCTCTCACTCTCACTCTCTCACAGACACAGGGAATATATTAGGTAAACGAATAAAGGAAGTTTTTCACTCACCATTACTATGTAGTACATGATGAAGCTCAACAACGTCATGCCACACGTGTTACAACAAATTAAACAGAACTTCCACATTTTAAACTGCTGCCAACGTAATGCTGCCAACGTTGCTGTCCGTCGTTGGTTTCATTTTCCTTTTTGTATAAATAAAAACCGTACAACATAAGTGATAATTTAAGGATTACGTGAAACATGAACTTATGTGAATACTAACTACTGAGCAGAAATATTAAATATGTTTTCCTATAGTTTTGGGTGGAATGTTGTGGTATCCCTACTTTGCTACTGCCGCCCTCTACAAATCAAGCGGGAAGAAAAGTTAGTGTCAGTGTGGTGCGTGGTTAATATCTGGTTTCAAAAGTAGGATTTTACCAAGACAACACTGAATTTAGAAGACAGAATTATGAGGTAAGATAATATAAACATGTGTTTGCTAGTTTTAAGATGTCACTGGTTCGAAAGTATTTTCAAAGCAAACCAAAAAGTTCATTTATAACCTGGAGGTGAAGATAGCTAATCATATCGTTCTTTTTATAAACTTTTGTTCTGCTAAAGTGCCCAGTAAAAGCAAAGTTTTTGATACTCGACGCTTCTTTTCCCCTAAGTTTACTCTCACTTCCATGTATGGCACTAATTTCTAATAATTATCATTTTATCCATCTGAATATTTGAATCGCTCAACTTAAGAATTGCACAGCGATAGTTTATTTTGAAAACTGAAAAATAGTTAATGCTATGATGTTTAATGTGAGAAAGAAATGTGTCCTAAAGAAATAAAATATCAAGTGTTTTGGACATCTGTATTAATAACAATTTATATGAATAAGTTACGAAGTGTAGAGGTTATGGTTCATCCTTAAAATTACATAAATGTCTTACCAGTAGATTACGAAATGATTTCCCAAACTATATATAACGAAAACCCTGTTGTAAGCCACTTCTAAATACACTTAAATCTGCACTGCAGGTTGAAATATTGTTGGAATTAAGGTAACGGAATACTTACGTGATTAATTCTGTAATAGTTCTGCAGAACTGTCACGTTCAAACTAAAGCAATTCAGCAGAAAATAAACATAAAACGCCCATATCTGTTAAACCATGCAGCCATTGCTCTAATCATGATAACTTCCGAATTTTCTGTAAGTATATAAAATATGCCTGTCCAAATAGTGGCTTAAAAAATTCAGTCACATGGTATGTTTAGTTTTGAAAAGTAATTTCAAGGAACTATCAGTTTCTTTGCATGTCTGCTGATATAAACATTCAAAAGGTTGTATCGTAAGTTCATTTATGCTTTTAACTATTTATTATTGTATTTATTTTTAAGACAATGGCCAATGAAAAATTAGCAATAATTATTTTATGGCACTTCATATTACCTGCCTAAAGATTAAATACATAAAACAGATAATGCTGTATAATATAAAGTTAAGTTTAATTTAAGGAAATCACAGCTGTTCAGGTCAACATGAAACCATTATTTATGAAATTATATATAAATTATTGCTTTATGCTATGTTAGAGATCTCCATAAATCTATTCTCAGAGTGAAGCACTCATTTTAGTGGCAATTTTCTATAACATTTGCCTCATGTTCAAGAGATCCCGAGATCAAATCTCGGTCAGGGTGAGTTATCTGGATAAAGTATTTTTCAGGGGTTTTCCCTTATACCGAAAGATGGATGTGACGCAGCTCTAAGCTCTGTGGACTCTGTAATCATTTGAGCATCGTTTCACCCATTTTATTCATCGTCCGATATGAATTAACGATATCTCTGTGAAAACGAGAGTTTTACTGTCCATAGAAAACTGCTTTCGTTGATTCAAATTCTGGTATATATACACGCAAATTACCTTACATATGTATAGCCTATGACTTCCTTACATGCCATATGCAGAATGTAATACTTTATGATTTATCCTTATGAAGAAAGAGACCAAAGGCAGGAGTTACATTCACAGGATTTTCTCTACGCACTGTCGTTTATTGCCATATAGCTTCTACATCTGTTTTTATCCAGGCTTAGTGTTTTGTATTCTTCTTATTAACTAACCTAAAGTTGGCAAAAATAGACTGTTTCGTTACGTCTTTTGTTACAAGCACAAGAGTAACACAGAAACACGAATCAGCATTCAGATGTTTAAAAGCGAGTTAGTTGCCTTGAAAGTTTACCTTCTTTCTACCACATTGCAAGAAACAATTGAATAACTACTGACAAACATAAGGAAACATTCCAATCAATTAAACGTTTATTTCTAGTAACTTCTATATTTAAAACATATTTTTACAGTAACGTCTTTTGCTAGGCTTAGTTAAAAATAAAGAGTAATTCATGGGTGAGTTCTGTCATATCAATATATCGAATCTATGATGTTAATAAAAGTTATAGAACTATGTTTGAATACTAAATAGGGGTAGCTCTATTTGAATCGAAAGTAATACCTTAGGCAATCAGTGAAAACGTAGAAATTGTTGCAGCTGGTAGCGAATGAGGCTCGCATTATGGAGGTTATGGGTTCAATCCCAGCAGGGTTTTATGGGAGTTTCCCCTCCGCGAGGCAAATGCAGGGAAGATTTCTTTCCTACTGTTAATTTTCTCTCCCATTCATTTCACTTCCCTCTTCATCCGGTTGGTTCTTTCAGGGTTGCATGGAAGGGAAAAAGGATGATCCTAATAATTCCGTGCCACAAAAGGAGGCAGTCTTAAGGTCTCTAGGCCCCTGTGTGGGAGATCCCTGTGCGAGTCTGCAAGAGGGACGATTCTGCTAACTAGAGCGGCATCTGTAATTGTTAGGAAATTCGCCTGTACATAGTTCTCTTATGCCCAGTCTCTGACTCCATTCACCTACCCCTCCCTACAGGGGTGTCACGCAAACGGCTCGGTTACAAAATTTTTGAGAATGTTCCATTTAACTACATAGGCTAAAGGGAGGTATTTTCGTGACATAGGCAATTTCGTGACACTTTCTTCCAAGGGATATCACAGAGAAACCAGTTGGTTGGTGGTTGACTGTCGCTTAAAGCGTTTACTTCCCTCACATCTACAAGGGAATTAGCAATTAAATAATTTCTGTAAACGCTTATTTTGATTAACAGAAAGCATATTCACGAATAAGCGTTTGTAAGAATATCTTACACAAGAGTAGAGAAAGTCATGTGAATGCAACATTTCAGATGTTTAAAATTATTTATTAAAAAAGAGGAATTCCAGGAAACATAGTTGCAATATGTTTTAAATACATAAGAGAATCTCGAAATTGAAATAAGTACGTAATAATGCACTTCCCACACTTATTAGCAAATTACTATTACGTCATAAATTGCAACAACCAAATGAAATAACCCTCCAAAAACTTCATTTTTTTTATGATCCTTACGCATAACAGGCCTACTGAATACACTTAAATTGACACATTCAAATAAATGTATATATAATGTCCTTTGTTCAGTTATTGGTTGTTGAACACTATTTGCTGAAAACTAATTTTGCTCTAGATGATCAGCCGATTCGTTGAAAGCTCTTAGCATGGAATTTCTCGGATAAGCGCCATAATCGCTAATGGCCTCTCGTGTTACAACTTCCAGGAAGCTAGGTTATCTTTAGCATTTCAGGAATTAACTCTCTCCATACCAATGTTGGAATACTCCGCGAATCTGTGAATAGATGTGCCAGTTTGTGCATTATCCGCGCTCTAGCGTGTATATTACATGTTCACTAAATGCACTGGAAAGTTCTGATCGACCCAAGTACTACAAGTTATGTACTTGGATTTACTCGGTGGGGGATAATTTATAAAAATCGGATATGCTGTAGTTACATCAATTTCTTTACTCACGCTTGTGCAAATTCTTGCAAACGCTTATTTCTCTATTTGTTGTTAATTGGGTTAAAACAAAATAGGAATTTCACAAAATATTTTAGTATAATAATGGTATGCAATTGGTTATGTCTCTCAAAAGCCATCGCAACTTTATGCACGTAAAATAATATTCTCTTTGTATGACAATAAAGAAACAATCACGACTTTCCATTAGAAAAAATATATAAATATTTGAAAATTAAATTACCAACAAAGGATAGCTCAGAAATGTTTAACGTCACACAAAAATGAGTGACAGAAAGGAAAATAAACAGTATTCAGCAAAAACTGTGCACTTTAATGAAATCTTCATTTTATAAGTGATTTTTGTCTCTGGCTCTATGGCCGAGCCATATCTTAACTAACATATTGTCTCAGCGATGCGCACAAAAGGTTTGGTGCAGACAGATAAGCGTGGCTTGTGTACACAAAAAGCCAACAAATAAAGATAGCGGGGATGAAAGACTTGACAGCACAGATAAAGTTACAAATTCTAGAACGTTCGTGTTTTATCTGGTGACGTGTTACAGAACCTTCTATAACGGTCTGGAATTCATGAATGGTTGTATGAAAAGAAGCCATGGCTAATTATCAGGCAGTCGTGAACAGATGCTGTAACAAGAGTTGATGTGGGCATCGACCATGGTGGATTGTGATTGTGTATGTGATGTCATACTGCTACTGTGAGTGTATTTCTAAGCAAATAAAGAAGATTTGAATTTTTGCAAATTGGACTTTCAATTCTACGAACCTGCAAGGTCACAGTTGCTCAGATATCTTAACTCTCAAGAAGGAGTCCCGGGTTCGATCCGGGACGATTATTTTTCTCCAGAATATCCGGTTTCCCCCGCTATCACTGCACCAATTACTCCATTATCATATGTCGTTTCATTCACTTCGCCCTGATTTCGTTCATCCACTTCTGTCACTCTCATTCTAAGCATTGTGCTGATCACCCATCCCAGATTTCTCTAACTAATCCAGAGTTGCCGTTCCTCAACACAACACCTAATGGCATAAGAAGTAGAGGAATCCCCTAACACCAATATGGGAGTATGACTAGGGAACTAAAAAGCAGACATTTTGTCTCTCTTATAGTTATGCAAAGGTAATTCAGAATGAAGGGGTCTTGTCACTTTGATATAGATAATATTAACAGTTTGTTGGAAAACCAAAATAAAATAGTGTTCCATATAGGTTAGTTAGCGATGGGAGATTTTTTGAAAATTTGGGTACATCTTGAAATTCTGAGAACAATAAAGACGTTTTGTAGCAATACTCATTTGAGAAACACTGACAGAAATAACGCACAGGAATATTTATTTAAACATGTTTTATATAGAGAACCTCAAAACGTGAATTTTCATTGGAATTTTAAAACCCACAAGCAGCACTTTTCCGGCCAAAACGTAGCGTTTGGTCACTGCGTCTCCCAACTCTGCTCAGCACCGGGCCCCTAACACAGTGAACAGTTGGATAAACATCTGACGGTGCAATCTACTAAAACATTGTGGTTCCAGAACGGAGGGGTTCAGTGGGAATATTCTGTGCACTAAACAGAACCTTATAGGCTCATTAAAACAAACCGAATCAGAAATATTTAAAATAGGCGCATTTTTATTGTTAAATTGCCACACTGTCACTTGAGCCTAGGTGAAGAGAAAGAAATGTAATAGATGACGAATGGCGAATTAAAGCTTGTATATCACAGGGGTATATCAACAATACAGCACGTGCTATTTCCCCTAAGCCTATTATTTTCCCAACAGTGACCAAGGTAACGAGAGGCAGGAGTCAGTCAGTGGTCTGTACGCAAGAATGACACCGTAGTGTCGTCACTGTAACTCAGTAACCACGCATAAGTGGATCCTTCTATCACATCAGGTGGAAAAAGTTGATTTCTACCTCTCCACTCTTGCTTCCACTTGAGCACCGTTGGTATATCACTTGTCACTTGGGTTGCCAGATGCTACGTTTTTCCCAGAATCCTCCGTTTTTTCTCCCAAATTTTGTTCCTCCGGTTATTATTCACCCGGAGTACGCAATTCTCCGTTTTTATTTGCCTACTGGGAATTATTGAATTATATATTGTGACTTTGTGGGTTCCTGAAATTAAAAGTCCAATTGCACAAAATGTTCTTCATTTTCACAGAATTACAGTTGGAACACTTGCCGATTACATAGAATTACGTAGCGCACACAATTATAATTCACCAGTTCGTCTGTCACAGGTCCATTCCACACTCACAATTACGTACAACTCCTCTGATACATGTACACAGTCTTCCAGTCCGTTCGCTGGCACGGCGCTCCTCATGGCTGCTCGCCAAGAACTGAGCTCTTCTCCAGCCCGGCGCGTCACTTATATAAGACCAACTGACGTATCTAGAAGGTTCCGGGTTAGATGAAATATGCCGACTGTTCCAGACGTCAGGGGGAGGGGAAAGAGGCGGCCAACGACCAGTGACACTTTCCTCACCATCCCCTTCAGTGAACGCCACAAGATAAATGGGTAGGCGTGAGCTAAATGCCTTCTGTCCCCCACTCAGCTGCTAGCTGGTCGTGCCTTCCGATAATTAGGTTACAATATAATGACTTAAATATTCTCATAAAGTTTATGTAAACTTTGGAAAATGGTACTTTATTTTGTTTCATTTCGCGAATGCTGGTAAGAGAAGTGCCTTCTAAATCAACGTAGCTATGTACATGTGTGTGCCGTCATGTAGCAGCAGAACAGTATGTTTCTGCCAGCGATACTAAGCGAATTTAATGTATCTCTGATCTTGTCTTTCAGTTGCTTTCAGTTCCACTTTCGTTACCGTTCTACTCTATGTTGTAAATCTACATATTTTAAGCGTGTTTGTTGGTGATCGTGTACAACGACAGTTGGAAAAGGTTTGAGGGCGAAGACGATCCATCAAAGACTCCTCCAAGGAAGAAATTGGAGGCAAAACATCATCAAACATATCTCAAGAAATGGGAAGATATATTTCCGTAGGTAAAGCTGGCATCGGACGAGAATCGGGCATTTTGTGCCACGGGCAGGAAAGATTTTAGCATTTCACATGGTGGACAAATTCTGTTGAGAATTTTATAATGGGTCAGTGGAAATTTCATACCGGAGGAAAACAGTTCCGAAAGTCGCCACCAGAGAAGCTAAAGACGCTTTTATACGTTAATCTAGCGTGAATACTGTCATAAACATGTACAGTAGAGCTTCAGATATTTCTGTTTTCTAGAACTGTTTACTGAGGTACTGACATGTTGCATTACTACGTGGAGCTGATGGATAACATAGTCAGAAGTAATTCTATCGATCGGTATTCAGGTTTCATTTGAGCAAAATATTGGTCAATGAAGAGAGGCATTTGAACTGTATTAAAACAATAGTAAAAAGGAACATGAAAATGTTCATTAAAGACTAATATCTCAATTAGATGAAGTCAATTGTGAAATACTCTTCTTGTTAAATATTTGAGCTTACCTTTGTGATAATCTGGCTCCCTTTTATATGTAATGTTGTTTGAGGATATATTTATTGAGGTAGCCATATACAGGAAGAGCTTTTTGTAGTTAGCTTCCTCATAAGCCATGGGCGTGAAGGAGCGAACATCTGACGGGAAGTAATAGCGTTGACGTCACACAAATCACTTAGGAAGCTCTCCTTACAGGAGCCTGGAAGGGCAGGCACGTGCGAGAGAAGTCCACAGATTAGGCGTCACATAGTAGAGTCTCTCTACATCCCCTTGCCCATCATAAATAGTTTTAAAAGTATTCTACCCTGCTAAGCATAACAGAAGAGTAATACAAGTTGGTCCGTTTTTTTCTGAACGTATAGGCTAAGTTATCCGCAACCGTCTGACAAGCCATGTAAAACACGTGTTTCTGTTCAACACTACAATACAATATGTGTATATAAAACTTCAACTGTGTTTCTGTTTGAGAAAATATGCATATATAAAGGCATTTTTTGGGTTATCCTTTAAGGGAAGAACACGTACCCTTGTGCTCTCTAGAGCAAGCCAGTACTGGTCATATGGTTTCAAGGAATTAAATTTTCAACTGCATGCTTCAAAAACTGGTAATGTTTTGGTAAAGAATAAATATATGTGCCTAAAGTTGCTGTAGAAATTCAATGACTATTTTGTATATTAGGGATCACTTATCCATCGTGGGCCTTTCAGACATCATCAAAGTAGTTTGTAAGAAATATAAGAAAATTGCAACCAAACATCTTGGAAGACATGTTTAATTGCAGATATAAAAAATCACATACTCTACGAGAACCTTGCTTTAGACACCTTGCACCTCAGAGAGCAACACTTAGACTGTAACTATACCGGATCTTTCCTTAGTTCATGTGACGATGTAAACAAAGCGTGAAAATGTATTACTCCAACAGCAACAGTGATTGGAAGGAATATTCCTGCTATTTTATTCACATGTATACGCGAGAAGGTGATTGTATGCTTACAACAATTACTTAAATATTTTATTTCTTCACATAACCTCATTTCATTTATAAAATAAAAATTAAGACACAGGGGTTTCTGCGTAATAACAGCGCTAAGTAACTGCGTGTAGCCACTTTGGCAATGACCTGAGGGATCCATTTGTAAGAAAAAAAAACTAATTGGAATCTGATAACGGGCGAATTTTTGCAGTAGTAATTCCTTCATCACAGCAATACATCTTCACGCTCATCAATTATATATGTAGTTTCCTTTCACAAACTCAAAACCTAGTCGCGAAGAATGATGTGGAAACTCGTTTTTTGTAAAGCTAGACAGTTCGAGATTGTTTACCTTTTGAAGCACTTATTTAATAGTTGATGCTTCGTTTCTTACAAAGTACCTATGCATTTTTCACAAACAGCACTTTAACAAATTCAACAGATTCATCTTTCACAATTGGCTTCCTTTTCAATGTCTTCTTGGGGTAGAAAACTGGCCCGTTTACTCATCTGCGCATCGAGCAGCATTAATACGTACCCATTGGCGCTGAAACACCAGTTATTCCGCTGGCAAATACGTCCTTCATTCTAAAGTCGGGTATTTTTCACACAACTTGCAAAACAAATTCAATATACTTTGTTTTTCAACATTTAACGATTTCCCTCTGTGATGTTTACATATTGCACGGAAGCAGCCATTTTGTACAACTGATCTCCCAATTCCTTGTGGTTTTAAACTGCGCAGGCGCAGCGTGCACTCAAATTAACACATACAAATTATGCTTACATATACCAAATAAATTACTAATAACGTTTTATTGTTGCGTTCTTAATAATGTGACGTTGTTTTTGTATCTTGCGTTAGATTTAAAGCCGTTAAACATATATGAGAACTATAATTTTAATCTTCTGAGAGCTACAAGGCTAAACGGTCAATGACGTCGCACAAGTACACGTGCTTTTGTTTACATTCCGATATAAAATAAGGACGGCCCTGGTATAAATGGAAGTGAGTCTGCATCACGTTCAACAGGCCTCAATTCCGCACCTTGGTTAGGTTAGTTTATGTAAAGAACTTTACCGGAATTTTCTATTATCTATTCATCTTAAGATGAATGTCAGGTAATACTAAACACTATGGAACCTCGATTCATTTGAGCTTCCATTTCATTCATCGTCCGATATGACAACGTTGGAAGACATAAATGTATAATAATAATAATAATAATAATAATAATAATAATAATAATAATAATAATAATAATAATAATAATAATAATAATAATAATAATAATAATAATAATAATAATAATAATAATAATAATAATAATAATAATAATAATAATAATAATAATAATAATAATAATAATAATAATAATAATAATAATAATAATAATAATAATAATAATAATAATAATAATAATAATAATAATAATAATAATAATAATAATAATAATAATAATAATAATAATAATAATAATAATAATAATAATAATAATAATAATAATAATAATAATAATAATAATAATAATAATAATAATAATAATAATAATAATAATAATAATAATAATAATAATAATAATAATAATAATAATAATAATAATAATAATAATAATAATAATAATAATAATAATAATAATAATAATAATAATAATAATAATAATAATAATAATAATAATAATAATAATAATAATAATAATAATAATAATAATAATAATAATAATAATAATAATAATAATAATAATAATAATAATAATAATAATAATAATAATAATAATAATAATAATAATAATAATAATAATAATAATAATAATAATAATAATAATAATAATAATAATAATAATAATAATAATAATAATAATAATGACCTTGATGCTGATGAAACCATTTTTGTCAACGCAATAAGGAAGGCAGCGTCGTGTTTATCGTATGCGATGTCCTCAAAATTTTTCTTTATTTTTCTTTACCTATTTATTTATTCATTTTTATAATTTACATTCTCCAACGTTAGGTCATATCGGACGATGAATGGAATGGGTGAAATGATGCTGATATGAGCCCAGGGTCCATAGAGCTTGGAGTTACCCGACATTCGTCTTTCAGGATAAGGGAAGACCACCACAAAAGATACGAATTGTATACGCCATGCTAGATGATATGGAAGAAGACAATTTTTCTGAACGATTAATTTTTTCCGTTGAATGCACTGTTTAACTTCGTAGTAAAGTTAATCGCCATAACGTTTGAATTTGGGCAAGTGAAAATCCTAGGGCAGTTATTCGACATGAAAAATAATCAGCAGAGGTGAACAACTTCTATGCGATATCTGTAACCAAGGTTTATGGGTATTTTCTCTTGATGGAGAAAACTGTGACAGGACCAACCTATCTAGTGATACTTGAAAACTGGTTATTTCAGCAAGTTGAAGAAGATTAAGATGACTTGATCTTCATGCAATATGGTGCTCCGCTTCATTTCTCTTACCACGTCCGACGTTACTTGAATAACACATTTCCAGGTCGTTGGATTGGAAGATCAATTTTATCGCAGGTGGTCTCCCAGGTCTCCAGATCGCACTCCGTCTGATTTTTATCCAAAAGACCGAGTTTTTATCTCTCCTATGCCTGACACACTTCAAGATCTACGACATCAAATTGTTGAAGCTGTGAATTCGATAACTGGAGGCCAGCTGATTCCTGCGTGGCAAGAAATGGGCCACCGCTTTGGCATTTGTCGTGTAACACGCGGTGCTCATATTGAATGCATAATACAACATTGTAAACTTTTCTCTCTCCTTCAACGTTGGGAACATGTTTCTATCTTTTGTAATTTTGAATAGCCATGTATTTACTGTTTGTATACTTGTTATATGACTTTAAGGCTAAACGTTTAAAAATCTGTTTCAACATTTACATAAGGTAATCGACGATCTGCTCTTTATTACTGTTCAGCGATTATCTCACCATATTTGTAATTTTCTTTCCGAGCAGCATCTGTGTCTCTTAAAAAGAAGTGTTTCCCACCTCACAACAGGCATATTATGAGACAGGACGAAGAAGTTTATTTCAGAGAAAGCGCAAAAAACAAAAGAGGAACAGTAACAGTGCAATTAAAAATTCAGACCATGTAGCGACGAGAGAAGAGGTCGTTCGTTTCCTCTTGGCCGTCTTGTACTCAAGTCTGCGAGATCGTGATGTTGTCACTACTTGTCACCAGATGGCACCATGAGTTTCGCTACCTTCCCCCCATTCCCAATTTTTTTTAAAGCGTCGCTTGTTCACGCGACCGTGTAATTGAAACGTGTCTTGAATGTATTTTTCCCAGCTAACTAGAACACAAAAAGTGCATCGATAAATATTGATTGCCTAGTCATTGCTTTGCTAAAACATTGTAAAGCCAAGACAACCGAAATTGGAAAACCAGGAAACATACTAAAGAAAGACAACAGGGCTGGATTTAGATCTAAAAATGACTCAAACGTTTGAAAAGATAACATAATACATAGGAGTAACATATTACATTTTACATCTATCTACCTATTGTGTTAATTCTACAGACTTTACTACTTTTGAGTGTGGATTATATTTTTTACATCCATTGGGCACTTAAGTTTATTACTGCATTACCAAACAGCAAAAAGCTCGGTCTTGTAGACTGTGCTAGAAGAGTGTGTTGCCCAGACCCTGAAATAGGACCATGATAATCATAACAAAATCCGGGGTATGCTTGAGTTGGTTGCCTTTCTTTTATAGCTTTTTCTCCGATTCTGACACGGCCTTCATAATCTGAGCCCCAATATATTACTATCTCAAAGGCTTTCTCAAAATTACTACCACACCCTGGAATTATTTATTTTGTTTCCTTTAGAAATGTGAGACTTCTCTGGATCAGGGGCGGCTCCGGTAGTCCTTCCGTGTCATATTAGAAATACCATTTTGAATTATGTTCATACTCCAATCATGCTTACTATAAGACCTGAAGCTTTCCTGGCGACGAATACGCCCACTTTCTTCTCGGGCAGCCAGCTAGGTGAAAAGGTAATTAGATATTAACGTTTCGGAGGTGTACATCTCTCCCATCATCAGAATATTTATAAAATGTTATAACCACAGATAAAACGCTAGATATAACACAAATATAAACAAAGACAAAACACTATCAAAATTCGCATTACTGAACAAAAGACTGTTTTCAGTAAATTAAGTGCCAGGTCAGGAGATGGCGTGAGTATAGAAAATTGAGTCGAAGAGACGTAACTGCTTAACCTGATTATCAAGCCGTATTGATCTTTGCTTCTTAATTCGACGTATTTCCATTTTAAAGCCCGTTTCCAAGAGGAGCTGAACTGAAATCTAGCATCACGATTAAGCGTGCTCCTTTCAGAGGAAATCGCCAA
The DNA here is from genome assembly GCA_030765055.1 of Mantis religiosa. Taxonomy (NCBI): domain Eukaryota; kingdom Metazoa; phylum Arthropoda; class Insecta; order Mantodea; family Mantidae; genus Mantis; species Mantis religiosa. Next base: position 51,319,429 of record CM060958.1, on the reverse strand, counting down.
AGCCTCCTTAACTCTCCGCTCCCAGTAACTGTTGCATTTTGCCAAGATGGTGGTCTCCCGAAAGTTGGCTCTATGGACGTTATCAAAACAATGCTCTGCCAGCCCAGACTTCTGAGGTTGTATTAAACGAATGCTCCGTTCATGTTCGATTATTCTAGAAGCGATGGTCCTATCCGGCAGAATCAGCAGAACTCTCGCCAAATACAACATCAAGACCATCCACAAGCCACCTCCGAAGATTAACATCTGTTGAGACCAGTGAAAGAAAAACTGGACTTCCAAGTTGCGGGAGTGTACCGCATTCCCTGTGAATGCGGGACACCGTATATAGGACAAACCGGAAGGACCATCACTACTAGAATAATCGAACATGAACGGAGCATTTGTTTAATGCAACCTGAGAAGTCTGGGCTGGCAGAGTATTGTTTTTATAACGACCATAGAGCCAATTTTCGGCAGACGACCATCTTGGTAAAATGCAACAGTTACTGGGAGCGGAGAATTAAGGAGGCTTTATCGATTTCCTCTGAAAGGAGCACGCTTACTCGTGATGCTGGATTTCAGTTCAACTCCTCTTGGAAACCGGCCTTAAGAATGGAAATCCGTCAAATTAAGAAGCAACGATCAATACAGCTTAGTTACGTTTCTTTGACACAATTTTCTATACTCACGCCATCTCCTGACCTGGCATTTAATTTATTGAAAACAGTCTTTAGTTCAGTAATGCGAATTTTGATAGTGGTTTGAAAGCTTCAGTATTTCATTTGTGGTTATAACATTTTATAAATATCCCAAAACGTTGATATCTAATCATCTTTTCACCTGTCTGGCTGCCCGAGAAGAAAGTGAATGCTTACCATTGTTCAACACACAGTGAAATTTCTTACTTATGTACAAAAAACCACAGAAGTTGAAGAAGGTCACTATAAGTTCTCTGTGAACAGCATTATGTTACTATTCTATGGATTCGTGTCACATGGAATCATACGTGTTTGTCGAGCGAATGAAGGTGTTGGCAGGCTGAGGAACAGCCCGAGGTGTGTCAAACGTGTATCTGTCCTGGAAGGGCTAGTGAAAAACTTTGTTTTTATATCATATTCCCTCATTCCTCCTTGTTCATACTTAACATTAATTTAACCATTGTTTCCTAATGTTGCCTGCATTGTGCGGTAGACGATTAAAGGATAAGCTTACTTCTGCTGAGAATACTATTAACGTTTGAGTGTATGATTACCTTATTTTATATTTGATTTATTTAACTAAAACTAATAAAGTAAGTTTCCACTAAATAGCCCGTTTTCTATGTTCACCTTTGTTAGGGGAGGCAAAACAGAAGTACATAGTAAGACCTGCTCCTGAACTTGCACAAAAATATATAATACAAATGCAACACGCATAACAATTAAATGAAGGTTTACAGGAAAACTAAATGGTTTTGTGCATATGAAGTCAAAAATGCTTTATTTCGTTTTCCATGCATTTTGTCTACTGGCCATAATTTTAATCTGAAAAAGAATTTCGGTACGTTTTTTCACACGTGTGGAAACATTAATAGCCCATTTATTCAATAATTTGTTTGGAAATCTTTCGGTATATATATATTTTTTCTTGAAGAAATGGTCGGCTGAACTTCTGAGTACAACGGACATGTTTAGTTTGAATTATCATTGTAGGTGTCGCTTAGTGACAGTAGATATGCAGTGCAAGAAAAGGTAGTTATTGGTGTTATATAATTGAATTATAAAACTGAGTATTTTGTTAACTATTTCTTTCATTCAGTGTCACAGCCTCTGCCCGTTTGTTAAGTGTTTTGTTAAATGGTAAATGCGCTGTAATTTTCAAACTTCAGGCGCTACTGATCTTGTTATGCATCTAATCTGGTTTCTTTGATCTATCTTCATATTTCACTGTAAAACGTAGATGAGGTCATGTCTTGCATGACACGTATAAGAAAGAGACTGTCATGTGCTTCTCTGAAGTTGAACTTGATATTTCTTTCATGACCTACATGGTCTTATTCTTCATCCATATTGATATCGGAAGTAACTGTTGCCTTCACTGGTTTTACTTGTTCAATGCTGTATCTCTTCAGACCTTTGGATACATTATTTTCCTTCAGTTTGAACTATGTCCTCAGTAGTTATTTCAAATTTTGCTTCATTTTATCTTTCAAGATTTTTATTTTTTCCTCCGATGATGCTTTCAGCTTCAACTCGCGATTTTAAAACACACGGGGCTGCCTTGATTTAAATCATGTTTAACTTTTTAATGGACTTAAATTTCCTATTTGGCCTGGTTCTTGTCCATACAAACTTGTTTTGTCCCAGTTTTTCTCAGCAGGCTATGGCAAATAAGAGCATAAAGAAACTGGTGTCTGTCATGGAATCATTGAATTAAAAATAAATTTATATTTAAAACGTTTTTTTGCGTTAGAGGCATCCTATTCCATTAATCTTGATTTAAAAATTCCAATTTCTTTTACTTTAAAGTGCACCTGTTTGTATCTCTTTTCTTTGTGCTTCATCTTCATCGATGTCAGTTGAGCTCCATCTTTTATTCTTCATCAGTGAAACTATTTAATCGATTTTGGCCTTCACCTATTTTCACAGCTTACAGGTTCATCAGAGGTCAATAGTGCTTCACCTTCACTTGGTGGAGATCCATGAGGTAAATTTAAAACTTCTGGTGTACTTTTTATCTCTGATTGGTCTTTTATTCTTTTCATATTTTTAGGTTTCTACCTCTAATCAGTTATCCTGATTTTTATACTTTCATTCTGTATTTTCATGTACTTGAACTTCTGCAGTTAATTTCTGTATAGGTAAAGGAAAGATGTTTGTGAAGATCACACCTATTCTTACAACACCTTTCCCCTCAGCTTCATTCCACAAACGGTGGCCTTTGGAAGTAAATTCCACAAGTATACTTGAATATATAAAGAAGAATTTTGTTGTCATCCTTTTTCAGGGTTTTATTATTTTTGGCTGCCGTTTTATCTGAAGATTTTAAATTAATTAGATAAGGCTTCTTCAGATATAGTTCTCAATTGGGTTGTGCCCTTTGGTTGGACTTCCTTTAATAAGTTAGACTACAATTCTTACTGCTCGGAACAGGCATTGTTCCTCAAATTTACCAACAGAGATGAGATATTTAGACGTTTTCTTTTCCCATTCAATTGAAGAGTGTGGGGATTGTTAAGGCAATGAGATGAGTGGTTCAATTTTAATTCACCTCACACTGACTTTGGATACTTTTACAAGTATCCAAGTCAACGTATAGAATGTAAAGAGTACGAGTACCTATGTCTCTCATTGTTTTGAGTCTTAAATATTTATCCTTTGCATACATACTGCAATCCAAAGATTTACATTTACTAATGTTTAAAGATAGACCATTGCATGGCACATAAATGTTCATCTATGTGCCTATATGAGGAAATATCATTTCTGTGCCATATTTACAGTTCTCTTGTCTTTTTTGCAACAATTATAAGTACCTTCATCGAATTTCTTGGTAACAAGATGAAGTCCCTTTCTCAATTTCTTGCTTCTATAACAGCAGTGCGTTTTGGCGTTTTCTTCCTGGTTTCCAGGATACCCATACACTTTGTTGTCATAAAAGTACAGCAACATTACCTTTTTATACACTTTACTGAGAATATTTCCGCGTCATATCTGTCATATAACATAATTCATTTAATGCGCAGCTGTTGAGGCGGTCCTTGCCCGTTAGGTACCTTGTTGAGCCCTCCCGGTACTCAACACCTCATATGAGAAGATAGGTGATGGGTGAGGATTACGAATGGGAGGTTTCCAACAGGTCGGGGATTTTCTCAGGGTAGATCTGCATGAATTATCTCTTTTTGGGTTTCAGAGGGGGTGGGTGCGTCCGGACAGGGTATGGGTATTATAATTTAGAAGACACCACGACCGTTGAATATCAAGTTTATTTATATAAGTAGTCCTCTCCACTCGTCAACGTTATCTTGGTGTTATGTATGTATCTGTGTACGCCTGGTTTGTGAAATTCGAGGGCATTACTTCGTGCATTCGCGAACACGGACTTTGATGGATTTTCATTACCAGTCGCCCCCTTCACGCCGAAACAGAGTGATTTTCCTCGCGACGATCAAACGTCGCCCTTGCCCAAATTTCCCCTTCCTTTCGCCAAATTTTGGACATTTTAGAGGTCATGTGACCTGTTACTTGTTTCTGATAGGTTGTGTGTCATCCCTACTATAAGCAATTTCTCGTGTCTGAAACGTGTATTCTATGCGATTTTCACTTTCCCACAGTCAAGCTAATTAATTCATAAACACGTCTAAAAATGTGTAACTTAAATCCCGGTGTCCATTCTATCATCACGTAGCATGTACCGGTCAAGACCTGGCTGGCGCCGAGGGTCTAGTCTGAACAATGCCACCTTTGTCGGCAGGAAGCTCAAAGAAAGTACCTGTGAGGAAAGGTGTTCATTCACCTCGCTGTTTGGGTTCTCGTGTTTTCGATAATATATATCGGGATTGTTATGACAATGTTATCCCTAACAGGGGCGGTATCACTGTCCAGCTAGATATTCAAATTATTTTAGTGGTACAAATTGTCCTTTGCGGTCTTAACATTGGGAATTCTTTATTACATGTTTATTAAAGTCGGGTTTTTGATAATATATCCTCTTATTTTAACAATATTTTACTGCATTCATTATCTACCATCGTCTCAAAATAATTGTTGAATTTTAATCAATTGATTGATTTGGCGCAGTTTACCATTATAAGCAAAGAATTTAGTTTTGTTTACTGTGGATTATTTATCAGTGCAGTTCATTTTTTCATGGTGTTCTTTGAAGAAAAAGTCATCTGTTCTATGATTTAATGTTTTACAATAGACACAAGCTTTACTACTGAGTTGTTCACTTTATTCGTTTTGTTTCAGCTTACAGGGTTATTTCTTAAGTTTTGTTTTTACTAACCTAGTTATCCACATCCCTAGCACTTGATACCATTTTTGCCTTTTCTTATTTTCTGCTTTAAAGGAAGATGTTTCTTCGTTAAACTTGAGTTGCTCTTCTTCCAATGACAGACACAACATAAAATTTTCAATGACTTGATCCTTATGTGATGAGGAATCCCATGTTCTTCTAAAATGGTGAAATATTTCAAGCACAATGTTTTATATAAGTGTCGTTTCTAAAGTCTGTTCTTTTAGTACTCTGAGCTTGAACAACATGTTTAAACCTGACTAATGTTTAGCGAATCTTTGCTTATATCGTACTATTTTGTCTGTTGTTCTTAAAGTTGCATATTTAACCGCAGATTTCTTTGTTTCACTTGAATTTCTTTTCTTCATCGACTCCACAGCATGTGAATGGCAATGATCCATGATGTGTGATGCTTAAAATTGGACTTAAACCTCAAATTTCTCACACAAGAAAAGTATAGCTTGACTTTTGTGATTCTCTTACAAGCACTTTGTATAATTATTTCATTCGCACAGTTTTGTAGATTTAGGTTCCATCTTAAACTGGCATTGGACAATGAGAGCTGAGTAAAGTCACGCGTTACTGGCTGTCTAGGTTGAACCTATGTCTGAATTCACCTGTTTCCAACCGAATAGGCCGATATAGTTTTCTTGTTTTCTTGTAGTTCAGAATTAAAAGAAGATTTCTGATAACTATACTCTGTGAGACAGTAATTAATTTTCCTGTTGTAATATATAACACGTTTTTCAGTCGTATTTATAGTCGTGCGAGAAAAAACTGCACTACTTTGGGAATTCTGTGTTTTATCCCTGTCTGTTTCTTATCACAATAACTGTAATCACTTATTTACCCCTGTTCCTCTTGGCTCCCCGTAGGAGAGGGGATCCGTCCCCTTCAGCTGCCGTAGTGAGGGCGCTGGGGACCCCTAGCACTCGTGGTAAAGTCTGTTTAGTTAACGCGCGTACAGTTCGGAGTCAAAGGAAACTCACACTCCCGCCCACTAATGACCGTCATAAATCTATCTCCACACTTCCGAAATGGAACACTGTCGTTGAGGACCAATAACAACCCTGATTTTCTCGAAGTGACAGCCGCAAGTCTACCCCACGTGAAGTCTCAGTTGCCAAAGTTCCAACTTCCAGTTGATCTGTTACATTACATGCAGAAAATCGTTGTGTGTCACGATGTGGAGACCGTGGGAGGGAAATGCAGTGATAAATGCAAATGAAGTAGTAGATAAATTACAGTCACGTGAAAATAATCAAAGTGAAGACAATAGTGTGAATAACTGGGCCGAGTTATATTACTGGAAAAGCCTCAAAAAACAAAGTTTTAACGGGAACCGTTTCTAAGCAAGTTCAAGCGCTTTTTTTGAACACGCATAAATATGTGCTGAGAAATAATCTTGGTAAGGGATCGTGCATGAACCTGATAAATTCTGGGTATTCACAGAAATACAGTAGGAAATATTGTGACGAAAAGAATACCAAAGACGCCGATCAAGTGTGAAAACAAAAGGAAACGTGGCTCTAAAGTAGATAATTTCACATGCGATTTAATTCGTCGAGAAATTTATAGATTCTATGCAAAAGGGAGAGCGCCCACCTTAGACGAATTGGTTGCACATTTGCAAGAAGTTTGTGATTTTCCTTATGGGCACTGCAGTTAGCGCGGTCTCCTAAAGGAGCTGGGTTTCAAATACCGCACTTTGAATAAGATCAAGGGCTATTATGGAATCCAGTAGAATTGTAGTTTGGCGATATATATCGTCAAAACTAATAAAGTTTTGCAGTAATGGACATAAGATAATTTATTTAGACGAAACCTCTTACGATACCCATGACGTATCGAGAAAGGTGGCAACCTTGCCGAAAGATCTGCGAGGAGGAGGGCTAGGGTTGTAAAACAATTATAAGGGTTCGTCAAAGGCAGCGGCTGACTACACATGAGTTATCTAAACAGACTTTACCTCTGACGTTACTAGAGGAACCTCGGGCTCAACATTCGAGCCCCTCCCTGATAGGGAGTTGTTCGGATTGGGTTGGACTCGAGGGGGCAGTGGTTCGCCATATCCGTGGGAGATCGGGTACGTCTCCGGATGGGGTTGATATAAGCCATTAATATTCCCACGTAATAGCCTGCATAGCTAGTAGAAGGTGTAGCTAGATCACCAGCCGGCCCCACCGAGGTCATATCGGTAGGCTTCCCATTTTGGAGTTGGTGCGCGCAAGTGGCGTATCCACTTCCATTCCGTCTTGAGTCCACAGGACCAGTTGAGGGGGGGTGGCCTTGTTAGTCTCTAGGTCTTGCCCCAGGAAAGAGCCTCGGAGGCGCCAGGCGCCCTTATGGGACAGCTCGGTAACTCCCTGGTAGAAGTAGGCCCGGGTCCTGGGTCCTACGGGTCCAGGATTAATTTGGAGTAGATCCTCTGGCATGAATTGAATTGTCCCTCTTGGCCGCTTATTTCACATACTTCCGCTTATACTGCTTCAATTACGGTCGTTATTTACTTATTGTCTAACGAGCATTCGAATAGAATTTCACCTTTAAAGTATTCAGTTCTGGGCTCATACATAATATTGTATTAACTCTTTACGTATTCATTGTAACTGTTTTGCCACTTTGCCATTTATGTGTTTCTTCAGTTGTTTCAATTTCCTGTAATATGTTTACTTTACACGGTTTATTTATGTAAATGTTACTTAAGATAGATGAACAAGCTTTGGTAAACCTATTTTAGTGTTTCTCCTGAATAGAAATAACATTTGGCTTTGAAAAGGACATACACGTAACTACTTCTACTTTTGCCAACACTGCTAATTAACTTCTCTATTCATTTGTGTGAATGAATTCAGCTCCTATTGTTTTGGTACATTGAGTTTGAAGTGTTTTTGTGCTGTCTGGATAGCCGAGGTTGTTTGGTTGTCCAACTTTCTATTGGTTTTATAGCTGGAACACTAATTGGCGGAGTAAAAGCCCTGTACATTAATGGCAATCTCAGACGCACAAGAACTGGACGTCCTTTCAGGGGCACTTTCCTCTCGATTTCATTAAGTGGTGCATCCCTTTTGAAAGCGCTCCTTTTTTTCTCTTTCTCTGTGGCAAGTTTTAAGAGAACGAAGCGCGGCTTTCAACCGATGTTTTGTTTCGCTTCTTTATATCCGGTTCTGATGAACGAAAAGTTTGTTTGGGAGGACTAACTTAGTTACCTCAGTCTTGCTTTAGAGTACAGCTGACCGAAAGCAGCTGACCGGTTTTCCCTTCAGCGAACACAGGCGTAGCAATTTGTATTGACAGACACATCTGTTGCCAATAAAGGGACAAGAAACATTTACTTTTAGCATTCTATTGTACAAGACGAGACAAGTTTCGTTTGTTTCGCTGTGTAAAGCACTTTGTAAAATATAAATTGAAAGAAGCTGAGAGGTAGAGGTAGAGGCACAGTACAAAATTCAACTCTGAGCATACAGAGACCAACTAATCTCCTTGGGACAACAGCTCAAGGAGCCTTAATGCCTCAAACCCCACCTCGGTCCACAACGGGCATCATGATTGAGGGAGCAATTATAGAGGGTGGGGCATGGTTGGGGTCCTGAACCCTCTTGACCTCAGCATGCACCTTAAAAAAATAGAACGGAATGAGCGCAGGTGCGAAACGGGAATGAAGAATGGTCCAAACTCTGGTACCAGATGAAGGTAGATGAATAAGCATTTGTACAAGAGTGGGTAGAGAAAACCATGTGGCTTTTCAGATTTATTTTATATGGCTTTCAGAACATACCTTACCAAAATCTCAGCTTCTTTTTGTTGCTCTTCTTCTAGCCTCCTACTATGGAGCACTTGCGTCCGCGCGAGTAACAGATGGACGGAGGCTGTTTCCTATCGGGGAGCAGACAAGCTCTGAATCAGAGGAAGTAGCCAGGATGGGTGGTCTGCCCGAAGCTTGTATGAGAGTGAGGAAGGAGAAAGAACCCAATAGAAAGGAAAGATGATGATGGAGCAGTTGATGGAATAAGTGATGGGGAAAGCTATCCAAATGTCCTCTTGTACCTACCCCAAGGAGCGGACATAATCGAACCAAGACCGCCTTAGTGATAGACAAGTGGTCTGCGCACTACCCATTAGAGCAGTTAGAGATTTGGCAGCATGGGTGATTCGCAGGCACACATTTCGTAGTAAACAAATCGACTACGTAAGCACACAATCACTTCAGCTCATATCTCAGATCCCGCTCGTCTTCTTCTGGTGGACAGACAGTACACAGACGCCGGGAGGGTGGAAGGCTGAAATAAGGGAAGGAAATGATGGGGAGGCAATATGAGAATGGCCCGTGGGTGTGCCAGAACCCGAACGAGGGTTACTAGGCTGCTTTGTGGTCACTAACGTGTACTTAAGATTCATCTCCGCGCCCCCATAGGTTTCGATGTAGCCTCACCTTGGTGTTACATCAATGAAAACTTAACTTTAACAACCAAATTTTATTTTTGAGTGCTGTTATTTTACAGACTAAAACATAAGGGCACACATCTGTTTTTTTTTTTTTTATTTATTCATTTTTTTTCTTTGGGGATTTCAATGTTTATTTTCTTAAAACCTATATACCGAATTATTATGTACCAATTACAAGGTAAGTAGTAGAAAATATAAGAACGCTAATTTATATATAGGGAACATATAGATTTGCAGTTCCTTCGAACCTTAAGTCACTTATTTCAGGTACGCATTATAGAAGTCTAAGATATTTTGAAGTTTTCAAGAAGCGAAATAATTGCTAAGTATTATCTCACTTTCAAATGTAAACTGACGTTTTTCAGAGAACATAATAATTTTTCTAAGTGGTGGATCACAACACCGAAGTGTGTACAGTATGTTGGGTTTTCCCTGTATCGGATAGGAGGAGACAAATCCCAGAGGACATCTATCTAAATTGCAAATGAAACATGGTAGTGGCCTCTAGCTGGCCTGCTGGTGGCAGCAACAGGTGCTGTTGGTTTCCTGTACCATGCAAATACACATCGTTACATCTTGGTCGGTGACAAGGCTCTCAAAAACAAAATAAAAGAGGTAGTGTTGGTTCGACATGTGTCATCTTGCACAGGATGTCCTTATACAAAGGATATGAAGCTCTGAACATTCCTTTCTGCAATATTCGTACTTTTTTTATTCTTATCTTTTTACTGGCGTGCTAATTGTGTGTGTGCCCTGAAGGACAATCTTGGAGACAACTCATATGGTTTTGATGCTTCTTTCTCCACAGAGAGTATACTTCATTCCCTCTGATATCTGCAAGAAATTAAACACCTGATTTAAATTCATTAATTATATTAAAACATAAAGAGGAATTAAAAACTGGAGTACTACAATACGAAAATGTTATGATCATGATAATTCACTACTGACACAACTGTTTAAACAGTTCTACTTTGAAGGTAGCAATCTTAAGAGTAATTAAAAATAATTTTGACAAGTTATCATATAGACATCTTGAAAATTAATAACAATGAGCACTCTGCCTCCGCAGCATAGATGGCAGCACGTCTGCCTCACGTTCAAGAGGTCTCGAGTTCGAATCAGTATGTCTGGATGAGGTTATTTCTAACATTCTCCCTTATACTGAAATATATATCTCAGGTAACTCTAAGCCCGGGAACATTTGAGCGTCATTTCACCCATTTCATTCGTCGCCTAATATGACTTTACCACAGAAACTAAAGGTCAATATGCTGCGATCTGTGCGTCCCGTGCTACAGGATCTGAGGGATGGGATGCTGCAGCGTTCTGTCCTTGGGGCTGGAGCCGAAGTCATTGGTAGTGATGTTATGTCGTAGTTACACGGTCGTCGCCTGAATATATTTTTACCTCGGGCGTAGTATTGGATTGGAAGGGATGAAATTAAATTAAATAAATTGAAGAACTGTTTAATTTAGGTTCGAATGTTAACATTTTAATTCCTTTTGATGTAAAGATAAACACGTCGTAATACTAAATTAATACATGGTTTCACCCGTCGGGTAATTCTAACCTATATGGACTCCGGGCTCATTTGAGCATCATCTCACCCATTCCATTCATCGTCCGATATGACTTAACGTAGGAGGATGTAAATTAAAAAAAAAAAAAAACATGGTTTCAGAAGCGTCGCTATTCCTTTTTACAGTAACAATATTTTTCCTGCACCATTCACCACAGATTATAATGCTTCCCCCCTCTACGATATCCAGGTACAGAATCAAAATTCTGCGTCTTTACTCGAAGATGTCTATGCGCAATATGACCTAACTCTGGCTAATCTGAAAATATTGAATTTGCCGTTGCTAGGGCAGTTCATTAATTTTTCATTGGCTCATGTTATATTTTAACTATACAATTTTCATGGCCACATTTTCGTGACCATCATAATAGTTTATTTAAACCATTTTCTAAATAATTTAATATTCAAGCAATATTTCTTAAAAATTTATCCTAATATTGTCACCGCTAAACACAATAATAATATTGTGACTTTGTGTGTTCGTAGAATTAAAAGTCCAATTTGCAGAAATTCAAAATGTTCTTTATTTACGTAGAAATACTCTTTGGTGAACCCTTACAACAGCAGAATTACGTAACTTACACAAATACCGCCTTTAAGTTCGTCTGCCACACCCAGAAACAAAGAGTTCACCTTCAAAACACAGCTGCACGATTCCAATTACTACTTCGACTCTCCACTCTGGCGAACCGCGGCTTCTTTTATAGCGTCCATTCATAGCTGCAGAGGTCTGTGGAATGTTCTGTAAGACCACACCAAACGAAACACGAACTTTCCAGCCATCTAACTTTATCTGTTTCGGCAAGCCTTTTATCTCCGCGCTGCAATATCTTCTCCTTTGTGTGCGTCGGCCGCCAGTCACGACAGTATTCATTTTTCTTTGTTTCCACCTCTTCAATCACTATTTTACCTTCAATTGTTCTGTATAGTCTCGTGCCTTTTCTACTACAATTTTTTAATAATTTCCAACGAATTACTTTCTCAATAAATTCAAAACAACAAAATCAAAATATTGACAATCCCAGTGATATCGGATCTAAAATAACTGCTCCAACCTAACGGGATAAACGGCCGTTAAATCTTAATATCTAGCCGAAGTTTACTAGGAAATGGCAGGATACACTGAGTACGCTCAATGGTAACATGTAATTTGTTATTGTCTGACCTTCACAGCACCAGTACATAACAAATAATCCCTTATATCTTAGTAACATTCTGTAACATAGGGCCATTGCAAAAAATATTGTGACTTTGTGGGTTACCTAGATGCGGAAATCTGATTTGCAGAAATTTAGAGCAACCTTTGCTGCAGTAAAATAGATATGACATTTACAATCAGCTGTCTTCAAGGCTCACTCGGTGTTTTGCTGCATGAAAAAAAATGAAAGAAATCATTGCGGTACTGTCGCAATAACCAAAAAAACAACTGCTGTTTCCAATACCTTGCCGTTATTTATACCTCCCCAGCCATTGCTTTTAGAAGGCAGCAGACCTTCTGAGAACTTTCGCGGCCGCTACAATGGACAGAACGTTCCAGAGACCCTCTCTGTCTTTTCCTCTTCTAGCAAGCGCCCAGCTCTCTTGGCAAGCACCGAGTTCCGGCCTGTGGCAGTAGCACAACAATGCACCACAAAGAAAGAGAAA